>JASNQO010000046.1:0-201496 GCA_030378425.1 Periconia sp. TS-2 | reverse complement strand
CTGGGGGGCACTGGGGGAGGGGGGCAGCAGAATGAAGCCAAAAAAAAAAAAGACGTGGGCTGTTGGGCTGGTCATGAGTACCGGGGGGGGGAAGGGGAGGGGGGTGGACTACAGGAGGACGGACCAGGGCGGGGGTCGAGCACGATTAGACGCAGATCCCTTCCGACTGCCCACCGCCGACCTCAGCCTCGGCTCCTGCCAAGTCTGCATCTGAGGCCGGCCGGGAGCGGTTAGCGTGGTTGGCGACACCGCACTGCCAGAATGCGGACAGGTCCCACCGGGCTACAGGTCGTCGTCGTCGTCGTCGTCGTCGTCGTCGCGCGATGCCCAAGTGCCGAGAGGAGATGGGACGGGATGGGATGGGATGGGATGAGATGAGGTGAGCTAAGCTTGCACGTCCCAATCTCCATCCAGCGTCTTGTCCAAGTTGGCATCGCGTCACGCACGCCCGCACGCACGCCCGCCCACCCGCCACGGGCCTCCGCGAGACCATGCTGCTGCGATCGGAGAGGGACCAGGGTGGTGGCGTCGGCTCGCCAAGGCGGCACATTGTTCGTGAAAGTTTGACCTTGGACAGGGGGCGGAGGCACAACAAGGGCCACCAGGACCGCCACCAGGGCCTTCAGGGCTCGTCAGTGGAGACGGAGTCATCGCCCCGGCCACCGTTTGCAAAAATGAGCGCATCCAAGGATTTCTGCTACGGGCTGGTGGCTGGCGGGCTGATCGGATGTGACTATGCAGGGACCGCCGATCTGCCCTCTGCCTGTCTGCCCTCGCCGTCTCGAGGCTGTGTAAAGTATTGGCCTCCCAACATGGACGACGCCGAGCGCGCGCGCGCGCGCAACGCAACGCAACGCAGCGCAACGGCCACCCTGTTGGGCAGCGGGCAGCGGGCAGCGGGCAGCAATGTGCCTCGTCGTCGCGTCCACACACGTACACCGCAACAGCAGCAGCAGCGGCGGCAGCGGCAGCGCACTCGCTCTCGCACTCCCCCATGGGCAGCCATCTACCCATCTGCCGAAAATCCTCCCACTCCCCCAAGTCCGGTGCCAACCTCCCAAGTCATGGCCGCCGACTCAGCCTACCCGTCCGCCGGTGCACGCGTATACTTGCTACGTATGTACTTGTCCACCACGGCGACTACGGAGCCTGCGCGGGCGCACCCGCTGCTCACAAAGCAACCTCGAGTCTGGACTCACCTGCTCGTACGCCGTACGCCGTACGCCCTACACGGCTGCCAAACCATCCCAACCAAGCTTCCTCATGACGCCAGGACGTGTCCGCCCGCCATCCATGCGCCTCCTTCCCAATCCGGTCGCACAATAGAGTTTTGAGATAGCGTCCCGCCTCCACGTGATTCGCGCCCGTAGCGCCCTATCATCCGTGTCATTCCCAACTGCACTGTGTATAGGGCTTCGTGCAACTCGAGTGCTCGAGTACCACATGCCCCATGTCCCTTCATTCTCTCTGCACATAACCTGCTGACGAGTCACAAGCCGGCGCTTGCCTCGCTTCGGACCATAAAAGCCTCTTTGTGCTTCCTGACGGCCCAGCTCCGCACTCCCCCGAAACCTGCAATCGTATGCTCTCTGAGAGCACCCTTTGCTGTCGATCCTAACGGTAACGGGCCGGGGTACATTCGAAGGGACGGTTGTCCGCACCAATCAATATGTCCTGAACCTCCATCATACGCCGCCTCGCGGACGTTTGCCCTTGCCAACTCTTCGACGAGGACGGCGACCAATGATCCGGAATGCGAGGATTCAATGCATGGTGCATGCATACGACGAGGGCGCGAAGCGACGAGTCCGTTTGGTGAGGTACAGCCGATGGAGGGTCGACAACAGCTCATGTGGCCATGCTTTCTTTTTGCACTGATATACTGATCGTGGCTGTCCCGCCCTTTCGATCGTCGATCGATGGGTGGAGTTTTTTTGTTTTGCCCTCTCGATTGTCGATCGATGGCTTGAAACACGGAACAGGCTGACGGGCTACCTTGCCGTCTACTCGTGCAAATCTTTGACTACATGTGGGTCCCGACTCGCAGACGTTATACAAAAGTCGTCAATCCCAGCCACTAGCGGGGGCCTGACAAGCATGTCGCTCAAAAGCAGTGACCGCGTGGTCGCCCCCAGAATAGCAGCGAGCCTAGAACGGAGCCGCCCAGGCAGCAGCTGCATTCCGTGTGCTACACATGGTGACATCATAGACGCTCAAAGCAATTGCAAAGGCTTCTGTGCGCCAGCCAGTCACCGTTGCGTCAGCTGCTTCTACGGGCGCCGCTTACCATGTGTGACCAGGCTGTCGGGGAGCGACAAGGCGTTTGAGGCTTGACTAGGTTTGGGGAAAGCCCTATAGGCGACCACCGACATGCCAGCCGGCCTACCTTCAAATCCAGAGGCCTATGATTGGTCTCCTGCATGAGCATATGCGGACGCTTTGAGTGGCTTGCTTCTGTACGCCCGTGTGTGGTCCTACACCGCCCGCTGTATCCAAAGGACGCTGTTCTCACACGCTGTGATACCAGGGCGCTGAAAATGCCCGTTTTCCCTTGACGTTGTGCTCATGTCCTGCGTGGTCAAGTCTCGGGCGCCCTTGACGATCTACGACTCAATTGCGAAAGCCACGGCCTGGTCTGATTGGCTCCGTCGAATCGGGTGAAGATTGCTTGCCAGCAAACTCGAGGACGGTGGGGACATACCTTCAACATACCAACCACATACTAAAGAGGCGTTTGCTTGGCACATCATGGACGAACAGCATTGCAACTCGTCCATCATGGGACCTCTGAAACACGAAGCCTGTATATTTTGGGGAGAGTCGAAGTAGCTACCCGTCACTTCATGGATTGGACAGTGTAGCCGTCCGCGAATCATACGGAAAATTACACTTCGGATTCATTGTTGAACAAACTGTGCAGTCACCCGCTTTGTGGAGTGCGAGCGTGTGTGTGTGTGCCCGCTGCCGTGACTGATTCTACCTTGTATGTTTTGGCGGCCAAGCCCTCTCTACCGCAGTCGATGCCCTGAGAAGTCATCGGGGGAAGTCGCTCCTTCAACTCTCAGGTAGAATGGCTGGACCAGCTTCTGTTACACCAAAAGGAAAGCAAACAAACCGTTCCCCTTGGCAGCTAGAGAACGTATAAGATGGCAACGGAGTATAGATGGTCTTTGCTCTACCATCGGTTTCGCTCTCCCAAATCCATCTCGTCTTTTCTTGTGATATCCTCGCCTGCCCCCCCCCCCCCCCAAAAAAAAGTCCTCTGGTATCCAAAAGAGTCCTGTAAGTGACTAGCTTACTCGCCTCTCCCCCCTCCAAATCAACCTCATCGGATCCTGCAGTAAGTCGGCTACCCTTCCCTCTTCTCTACGGCGCTGAACTCTCTGCTGACTTGCTAGCTGCCCTTGACTGCCAGCTAGGCGGAAGGAGTTGGCCATCATGTGTGATAATCTTTTTCATGGTACGGTACATACGAGCGAGAGCGATGGCATGGTAGACATGAACGAGACCAATGGCACGGCACACATGAACGAGATCAACGGCATCTTGAACAATTCAGCCATCATGAACGGCATCGTCCCGACCAACCACACGGTAGACGTGATCCACACCACCGACGCAGAAGGCGTCTTGCGCACAAACGAGCGCCATTGGTGCACAAACATGACCTTTGCTCTCGACGCGAACACCGTGTAAGTACATGTCTCACACATGCCCTTGCCCTCGATCGGTGTCTCACGCATATTATTCATCCCCCCTTCTCAGCTACCATTACAGACTTACCGATTAACCTTTTTTTTTTTCCGCCACCAGCTTCGTCGTATCCATGGGCTGGGAAAAAGTCGAATACTTGGACGAACACGGCAATCTCATCGAGGACTGGAAGCCCATCGTTTCCCAGTGGATCGGGGCTCGTCCCGTTGCTCGTCGTCCCGTGGTTCTTCGTGCTAGTCGTCGTCGTCGTCGTCGTCGTCGTCGTCCCGGTCCTCGCACCAATTGACTAGCTTTGCTGAGACGTCTGGCGTTGCGCACTTGTTCGTTCTTTGTCGAGTGTCTTCGTTGGAGTCCGGTCTCGGGATGATTTTTTTCTTGGTTCGATGATGGGTGAGGAAGTGTGTCTTTCGTTGAGTGGGTAGATTGGATGGATGGTAGGGTGTGGATCTAATGATGGCACCCGGTTGGGGCTCCAGGATGGAATGGGCAGATTCCATGGTTGAGAAAAAGTATCCTTCTTACTTTGATCCACGGCGGGAACATATGTCTTTGCCAGAGGCAGAGAGAACGTGAAGAGCGACATGATTCATTCATCCATTTTGAAGTGTTGTACAAGTTCACACAACGTGTCTTGAATTCTCTCACTTGGAAAGCCCCACGAAGCGAGTTTTCTTCTTTCCTTTTTTTTTTTTGTGTCTTGCGAGTAAGTAAAGCGCTTTGGTAAATTTCGCGCGGCCGTACCGTACACACACACACGGCGGTAAAACAATTTCTTTTTTTTTCTCTTTCGAAATGCCCATTTTCCAGCTTCCAGCAAAATTCGGGGGGAGTTGCTAGGAAAGACAACAGAAAGCGTATACATCGGAAACCCCCCCCCCCCCCCCCACGATCATTTTGGGAATAATAAATTCTTTTCGAAAAAAGGCTGTTTTTGAAAGGGCGCTTCCAAAAAAAAAAAAAAAGAAGCTCTGAAGAAAAATTCAATCATTTCGTTTCGCGGATTTTTTTTTTTGCGCAATGGTTCTCGTCGGGAGCATATTCTAATGGAAACTTTTGGCTTGATTTTGCGGAGGTTGAGTCGCACCATGTCCGTCCGAGCTCGGAGGAACTTTGCAGCTCCGACGCCGCTTGATATTGGTGAGTACCTCCATTTGTAGAAAAGAGGCATGAAAGACTGGCAGGGGGTGGACTGGGTTTGAAAAGAGACAGGGCTGGAATGTATATTTGTGGTGTAGACCTGATGTTCATATTGAAGCATCATTGTCGTCGCCGGACAACAAGGTCGCAATGTCGCTGTCGCAATGTCGCAAGTCTGGGCTGCTCAGGAACGCGGGGCATTTTTCCAATAGAACGGCCATTTGTACAATTTTTGAAAAACAAGTGTAAGCATACGAAGCTATTAGAATGCTTGATGAAGAGTGATTCTCAAAGAAAGATTGAGTTTTCTTAAAATAATCGTCAAATGTTGCCGTCTTCCTGTCCTCAGCTCGTTCAAACCCCGCGAACTGGAAACGCTCGCGCGGTTTCGAACATCATCTTGTACAGACATGCAACATCATGCGCCTGCCGTAAACAAGTATGGAGCGCCTTCTAGAAGCAGTGCACTATTCGAATGGCTCGTTTTCTCATTGCAGCACTTATAATCGCCAAACGGAGAGGGTGAAGATGAGACAGCGGTGGTCGACATCATAACATGCAGGTAGCTCACATAAATGCGCTTCAAGATGCAAATTGTGTCGCCTTGGTACCCTAGCTTGCACACATACGCTCAGCATTGCGAACGACTTGAAACTCCCTCCGGCTCTACGTATCATTCTCGAAGCCTACGATGGCCTGAGACTTGCGGTTTGAGCCCTGAGGACGCGTACATTCACCTTGGACCTAAGCGAGCCAATCAGATCGCGCAACGCATGTAATGGCAGACCCCTCAACACTGCTCTTTCAGGATCGTGATACACAAAGGCGGATTGTGTTGGTAGATCATACTGCCGACTTCCGCTCCAAATGGCACGCCAGGGCCGCGAATATCTCTCCGTCCTGCCTCGTAAACCCCCCCCCCCCCCTCATCGTTCAATCGCAGCTGAGCTTGTACCCGCACCTTGAGCACATTCCATCAGGATGAAAGGAAGCTATGATGAGAAATTGAAATCGGGATACGAGAATGTATCCGTCGAAGAAGAAGAGGATGCCGAGGAACTCCTCTCAAGCACCGAAGTAGACGACTCCGACTCAGTCGTCGCCGACGAGGAAAGGCAATGGCATTCACCACCCAAGGAATTCCCAAAGAAGCAGACGAGGACTCGACAATGCATAGCAGGCTTTCGGAAAAACCGGTGGCTCATCGATACGCTGCTGCTGCTGGTCAACATGTCGCTTTCGATTCTACTGCTGCGTGATTACTGGCAGGAGAGCGAGCGTGGGGCAATGCAGGTTGGTGGGGATTTCGCGGGGAGAGGGCCGGATCGTGAGTTGCTCCTAGACCGTGCGTAATCAGGGGCTGACTTCACTGTGGTACCTACGAGAATAGTAAAGTTTGCGGCGGACGAGGCGTTCGTGCCCAACGACACCAGCAAGTTCTTTTCGGGTGAAGTGCTGGCGAAATGGAACACGATGATGCCCGGTACGTACGAGCCTAGGCTCCCTCCCAGGGAATCCTGATTGATTGAAATAGCCGGCACAGGATGGAGTTCGGTGAGTGACGAGACGTTCTTCACCACATCGATGACGCATCAATTGCACTGTGTAGTAAGATCTCCTGTATCACCTCCTAGCTTTTTTGCTAACATGCCGGCAATAGTTCATGATGGCTCGCATTTTCTCCGCACTCACCTCCGACCGGACCGATATGCTCCCAGTCGATTATCACAGTCACTATTTGCACTGCGTCGATTATCTGCGGCAAGGTGTCATGTGCTCCGCTGACCTGGCCTTGGAGCCGCACGAGCAGACGGATGCTGATGATAATGGGCCGCTTGATGGTAGTTGGAATGGGCACCATGGTAGGGCTTCTTTGCATCGGACCGATGCTTGTAATACTGACTGTCACATAGTCTGCAAAGATTATAGTCATGTAATACCATTTTTGGAGGGTAAGTCCCATCGTCGCGAATATCTTGAATATGTGCTAATTGAATTAGAGCAAATCGCAGAAGGTATCCGAACAGTTTTGCCTATCGATGATTAGACGGTTCTGTGACCACGAGATGTATTAGTCGGCGTTGCGATGAGCACCAATCAAATTGATTTCATGATATCCTACGAGCTCGATGTAAGATTTAGCATCGCCGACGCTTTGTTGATCGCATCGATGAGGAAAAGGTTCCCTTCCTTCGCTCGCGTCACATTTTTATCCTGAAGTGCTTCAATGGTAGCCGGCATAGTCTGTGAGCCGTATCCTGTGGCAGAGATCAGTAAATACCATCTTGACAATATAAACACAGGAGATAGCCAGAGCACGCACCAGTATCTCTATCCGGCACCATTAACGCATTCTTATAGAACGGCCTCTCGGGTAACCCATCCTTATTCACGAACAGTTTGAGCAGCTTCTTCAGCCTCGTGTTTGCGTCCTTGACCTTGTCCGCATCCTTCTGGAAATCCGTCGAGCTCGTCGTACTCTGGAAGGTTTTCGCCACGTTCTGAAAGTTTTTATAGGCGTTTATGAGCTGCGTGAGATTGATGGCTTGCTGGGTTTTGGATGTATCGCCGCAGCAGCCGGCTGTTAGCGCCGTGATGTCGCGGGTCCAGTAGCCTAGATTTCGGCCAAAGGCATCTATGAGCAGTTAGTAGGGGCTGAGGAAGCGATGTATATGTGGTTTGCAGCGTTTCAATACGCACCAAGGTCGTATGGGATGATCACATCGTCCGCCAGGTGGTAAGCAAGCAAGGCGATGTATTGACCAGCCGTAGTATGAATTTTGAAGTCAGGGTCGACGAACGTCTTCATCCAATGGAAAGAATCGTAGTTTGAATGGTAATGATAGACGGGATCAGTATTACTTTGGCCCATTCCAAAGTCAAGCTGTGCATTTGATCAGCGGGGCTGCCCGGAGTATTCGACACATTACACTTACGGCACCAACTCCCACTTGGAGGAAGGAGGTATAGTCTGAGCCGGCTCCAAGGTTGCCAAAGCCACTGTCTTCTGGGCGAAACCGATAAAGCTTGTACCATGCATCGTAGAGGGTTTGGTTGCCGTAGATGACTTTTTTCATGACTGACTGGGCGATACCGCGCAGCTCAGGAGTTGAGTCTGCTCCGGGAAGACCGCCGTTCACAGCAATGTCGATATTGAGATAGCTGATCGCTGTATCTGAAAGCCAGGGAGCGTATTCCTCCACCCATTCAGTTGAGCCAACGAGACCATACTCCTCCGCGTCCCAGCTGGCGAACACACTGCTCGAGAGTCAGCGTGATATTTTCGTGATCAATGGCGGACTTACATGTTCCTCCGTGGTTTCCAGCCAGTTTTCAGAAGCGCCCCAAAAGACTTTGTGACTTCTTCTAGGATTGCGGTGCCTGAGTTCGGGTCTGCGGCACCGCCTATGATCCATGCATCGCGATGATTACCGATTACGATCGTCTCATCTGCGTTAGTACCATTGATGACGCCAATCACGTTCCAGATGGGTGTGGTGGCATCTTTCATCTTGTTGCGGACTGAAAGCTTTATGCCGGGTGCCGGTCCCTAATGTAGGCGCACACTTAGTCAAGAGCATTTGGGACGGGGATTTGACCTACGGTGCTGTACGTGGCGTTCATACCTCCAACCCAGCCACTTCGGCTCATGTTCTTCCCAGCTTTCCCAAACCCATTCAAAGCTTGAAGTATAGGCAATGCATCGCGCTGAGAAATGGGAATCGAAGGGATCTTGGGAATGTTGGAAGGTGTGACACGCTGTACGCCCTGTTTCGAGGGGCGTCCAGGCGTCGTCGGGTCTCCGACGTACGCGTTGAGATCTGCGACCGATCCTCGCTGAATCGACGAGGGTTGACGGGCTGGCCCCTTCGGATATGGAAGGTCTCCTTTGGCTTCTTGAGGTCCATCATCGCCGGGATCTGTGAAGATGACGACTCCGACCATGCCATTTGCTGCAGCATTCTTTACTTTGAGTCCGCGAAAAAGGCCACCGTATTTTGCAAGGGCGATTTTGCCATCTAGATCAACACCAGCAGATTTCAGAGCAGCAAAGTCATCCTTGTGACCCACGCTATCCTTCGTTAGATGGCGAAAGCGGAGATGGAGGCTGCAGATTCTGACACTCACCCAACATAGACATACTCTGCCTCAACTTCTCCACTCGCCGAATAGCCATGGAAAGACGGGATGCTGTTCGGGTAGGAAGTTGTTTCATCCTCGTTGATCTTATCCTCTATCAACTGCGCTTCAAGTTTCGTTCCATTTCCGGAGGTCCACACGACGCTTTGCTCGTCTGGGTAATTTAGATAGACTTCGTACTCGGCGAGTGTAGCTGGGACACCATTTGCAGTCCATTTCTCCGCAGTTTTCTCTGCCATGGATTTGTTGCGGCCTGCCACGTGGTCGCCATGCGTGTAGTACGATGACCACGTCTCAAGCTCGGTATTGTCGAAGGCTGTGTGTAGAACCTCTTCATTTTTGGTCCAAGTCGGAGGGAACGACTCTGCTCTCGCTTCTAGAGTCTCAATGTCGTGCGCATGTTGTGAGTGCAGATGCGCATCTAGATATCCGCGATCACATGCTAGAACCAAGGGCGGGATCGCCAACAGCGACAGCTGGGAACCCCTCATAGCCACGGAGTCGTATCTATGAGCCTGGTAGAGCGAAGTCGAGTGGCAGACGTCGACAAGAAGGTCAAGAGCGCGCTAGAGGACATTTATAAAGTGTCGCATTGGATTCACCTTCCTTCCTCTCATTAAGCACTCTACGATTCTGGATCAGGGGTGGTTCTGGGTCATGTACGACCGTTGTGTGCCCCGGTCTGTTCATCAATACTAACCAGGAAAGGCGTCGCATGATTTAAATTGTGCGGAGCTGACCAAGGACTAAGGCGCAGGACCGCCTTTATCCAACGGTCGTTCGAGAATATTTTTAATAGGCTGCTCCAAGTAACCGGTCGTATTAATTCGATTGCCTGCCTTGCATCCCATTTACATTTACAATATCGCCTACCTCTGGATTGACGCGAGTAAGACACAATCGTCAGCATCGGCCATTCGGCAAAAGACAGCCGTGAGGTGGAAAGGATAGGTTGGAGCTCGACCGGGTACCTTGAATTCCAGGTATTTGCAAGGAGTCTGGTTGGACCAATCCATGTCATTGGTGGTAATCTCAACCGAGCACGCAACAGCGGAGAGGAAAGCAGAGCCAGAAGGAACTCCGAGGGAGAAAACGCGCGATTCGCTCCAGCTGCTGCTGCAGAGCGGAAAGTACCTTATCGGTATAGCGTGTTTTCTCCAGTGAGCTGGAGTGTCGCTGAGAGGTCTGCGCAATACGACGAAGACATAGTCAATGACGTGCGGACATGCGCCCTGGTGTAGATTGCTTCCGAATTTCTTTTTCATAGACATCATCTCGACTCAAAGGATCGGCCCAAGACGAACGTCAATAGCGGTCAACACGAACCCCCATGGCTTAACAAATCGACGTGGTGAGCGGGTGGTCGGACGACTCTGTGCCTCTTTCGTCGTCGTACATTACCATTTGCCTCGTCGGCGGAACGATCGTCCAATTGAGACTGAGTCCAAGGCTATCTACAGAATAGGCTTGAAGAATAGAGAAGAGGACGGGATGCCACTATATGTTTTGGCGGGAATGAAATGCAGACAGAGGTTGGCCAGCAAGGAAGCAGGTGTGGGGTTGCAGGCGTGTGGCTGTGGACATGACAGCTATTCATGCGGGCGTTGTTGAAAGGAGAGTGAAGCGTCGCCGTCTTAGAGCCTTGTGGCGGCCAGCGCTAAGCACGAGTTTGAGTTAGCGGGCGCCCTCTCACCACCACCAAGTCCTTCGAGCACATTCACACGCATGTATCGAATTAGGAATCATGCTTTCTGCAGGCCCCCCTGGAACCAAGCTGTGCCATGCTCGTCCCGCTCGCGGCTGCAAGAAGCAGCCCCGAACATGTCCGACGAGCTGGCTCGAACGGAAAACAGGAATCATCAGCCCAGCGACCCGGGCCGTCTCCTTCTTTGCAGATGGCATCAAGATTGGCGAAGCAGCTGCATATGCGCTCAGACGTTTTTGGCCGGGAGCAGCGGGAAGGATGACAGGGCTGAGTGATGGCCGCACCTAGAATCTGACAGAGTGGAGCAAATCGCGATCATCATTCTAGGGAATACCGCGAGAACTCGACACATCCTTTTTTCTTTTACATGCGGGAGATCAACGTGCATATGCGCCGATGCCAGTGCTCCGAATATACGAAGCATGTCGCTGCAATCGGCACCAATAGGATCTTCCAGCGAGGTTGAATGTAGCTATGGCATATCGAGTGCTGCCATCTTCAAGCAAGCCTGCGTCTGGAAAAGCAAATATGGCGTCTGCCTATGATCAGAATGGCACGCCTCGTTGATTCCTAGCCTACCTGCTTCGTCACTTCGGTCGTTGTCCAGGCCTTGAAGCAATGTCTATATAAACCCTGAGATGGGAATGAGTGTCCCTCTGTCCTAGAAGACACGACACTGAACAAGCTCAAAGCACTGCCCAACCCGACACTTCCTTGCTCTTCATTTCTGCTTGGACAACTTGTACTGAACTCGGAAAGTTCCCTTGTCAATATGAATTTCTCACTTTTCGATTTGCCTCCTGAGCTACTCGAGATCATCGTCAAGTACATGTCACTCCCATCGCGTCTGAGATTTGGTCAGACGTCTCGCCGCGCTCATGCTTTCGCAATTGCTCGCACCGATACCCTGGCTCTGAGCATCTACACAGACAGACATTCGGCATATAAGGAAAGGATGATTGGCTTTGTACCCGTTGAACGCCCAATACATGTACCATCTGCCTTTTCATTCCCCTTCCACTTCGACGGTTTCCTCCCTGGCATGAAACTTCTGAACGAGACCGAAACCGACCGACTTACCGTAGTCGATCCAAAAGCCCGCCAGCTCGTCCCGGATCGCCAGTACCACCACGACGAATCCCTCATCAGAAGAATCCTTTCTTTATACGACACAAGGTCCACCCTGTCCAAGGTAGAACTCAACGTGTGGAATATTACGCCTCATCTTGCGTCCACCCTGTGCAACCTACCGGGGCTTCGCAAGCTTGCCCTGCGCGTCGAGGCATCCATTCCTGAGCGCATACATTATGCGCCATTCAACAAGGCCTGGAATATCCTCACCACGGCGCCTTGGGCACCTCATCTTGAAGCCCTACGGATTGAGAACGCAGACGTTCTCACGTCTCAGTTGGCGAGCCTGCTTCGCCAGAACCGTGTGTGCCGCGAGCTTTGGATTGTCCGATGCTGGTCGATCGGGGTTGAGATCTGGCCCTGGCTTGGGATGGGGTTGGGTGCCAGGGCCTCGCTGCGAATTCTGGGTGTTACGAATTGTGGTGAGTTTCGTCCGGACTCGTTTGGCTACATTGACGGTCTTAAGAACTTGCAGGTAAGTAAGCCCATGTCAGGTGCAGGTACGCATCGTTGGGGTTGAGCTGTTTGCTGACTGTCGATAGTTCCTGAATGTGCGATCCTGTGATAGAGCAAGGAGCAAGGGGGCGGAGGCTAGAAATGAAAAAGTATGGAATATTCCGGAGATTATTCTGCCAAACTCGCCACCTTCACTCGTGAGCCGAGGTGAGCACATCCATGTAATATCTTGAACAACTTTTCTCCCCTGTCAGGACTGTAAACCTACCAAGTTAGGTACCATGTTTTCCCGTCCTAGATCCTTAGTGGATAGGCCTTACTAACACGCTTATCCTTCGCTGGCCTATCCACTGGCATGATTGCTGAACAAGGGCACATGACTAACGATCCCAGTCCAAGCTTCACCGACTGGTTGGGCGACCACGAAGTATGCACACCCTACAATTTCATTTTTATTTGACTTATTCGGAGGCAATAATCCTCCGAGACCGTAGGGAGTGGAAGGCCAAAATTGGTGGTGTCGTGGTTTTGCTGACCTTGATGCGTTGGAGAATGGAGTCATGCTTGTTTCATACTATCACGGTTGCTCATGATTTCGGTCACTCAATGTTGCGGTTGTTAACTCGATTGTTTGTTGTTGAGGTTGCTCGATATTTCGAATGCCCATCATCTCGATAGTCCTCATATGACGCGCTCATTACTCTTTCCGTAGTCCTAACACTTTTATCCAGCAATGCTTGTACCTCTACACATGTCCGTATCACGATAATCATGACAACTGCTCCGAATTGCTCGCGACAGCTCCTATCTCCTACAACCTCCATGCTCCGGGCGTGAGCAAATCAGCTCAGTATTGAATGTATCCGATCTCTATCTCCACATCTTTATCCTCGCCTTCCTTCTCCTCGGCAACCTGACATTGCGCATCGTAGAAGTTTTGGTGCGCATTGCTCCTCGTCTGATGCACCATCCATCTCGCGTTATCACTTGCCCTGTCCCTCAGAAACTGGCCATATATCGCGACCCGCTGATGAACTGTATCCGTGTCCATCTGCTCCTGCTCCTGCTCCATCCACTGTGCCTCTTGTGCCTGCTGTTGAGCTATTGCATGTTGCTGACGTTCAACCTCGAACTGGATCTCGCAGTGTCGCTGTTCAGTCTCGTTTTGCATTTGCCTCTGCTGAGAGTCTTTCTCTTGCTGCAATTGCGCTTTCCCATCCTTTTCTGTTATTTTCTGCAAATGCGCCTTTTTCTTGTCCCAACGCTCCTTCTTCTTTGCCTGCTCCTTCTCTGATGTGAAGATGGTGTGATACTTCTCCGCAAGCCATGCATTTATCATCGCAGGACTCCACTCGCCTAGCCAGTGCAATCCTTGAACGGTGCTGTAATTTTCAGGATCATAGAGCTCAGCGATCAGCTCATTCGTATCGTCCTGCGTCAATGCACCCGCTTGAAGCTGCGTCAGAAGATCTTGATGTAGGAGCTTAGTACGCGAGCGTCGAATGGCATTATCCATTGTCTTCGCGAGAGAAGCGCGATTCAAAAGCTGCCACTGATCGAGTAGCCAAGAGTGGAAGTTCTGGATCGTCATTGTGTCGTCCACGATAAAGTCGTCGAAGGAGTTGAAACCATTGTTGAGTCGCATGGCGAGTGACTGGTGCATCTCTTGTATCTTTGCCAGCATCGCGTAGTACAAGTCCTCGAAGTCTTCGAGAGGACGGGTGTGCGCTGCTCTGGGACTCCTCTTACCTAGTTGTGTATCCACACGCTCTTCTGCGCTGGTGTGCGCTCCGGTTCCCGATATAGAGAGGACGCCCGCGTTGAGACGGGCGTGAATCGTTCGCAAGCTGGGGCTACTAGGGTCTGGGTCGTTGGTGCCGAGAAGCGCGGTCATGCCTTGTACAGCGAGCAGGTCAGTGGTTATGTCGAGAAGAGCGTGTTTAATCTCATCGTCGGCATGGTTGAAGTCGGTCGCTTCGACTTCTACGTGTGTCACAGCCGCCGGGAGGGGTTCGAGGATGGGCGTGCCGAAGCCTGACATTGCTGCGACTCCTGTCTGTGCAGTGTTGCGACGAAAGGGTGCATCTGAGTATTGGTAGGGTGGGCGATACGAAGCGCAGGCGTGCAAATTTGTCGGAGAAGAGTCACTCGGGCAACGCTGGAGGGGAGGTAGTGAAATGATATGCGCGTGCGCAAGTTTGCTTTGCTTTCACTGCAGTGAGTGACCCTGATACTGAAGGGTGGCATAGTGCGCGGTGCGACTACTACGTAGTTATATCACACTGAAATTTGGTAGAAATGTTTGATTAAGCCGACAAAAAATGATAGGGCTCGGTGGTGCTTCCGTTGCAGTGAGATGTGTGAGCAATCAATGAGAATGTATCACGACCGGAGACGTGAAGGTATGAGACTATACGCGAAAGTGACCAAGTTAGAAGGTCAGATCAAATAACCTAGAAAGATGATTGCCTCTTTCACGAACGGCTGTCATTATGCTAAGAATGGCAACGCAAACGCCGCCGGCTCCCGAGAGACGGAGACACAACCCGTCACACACCGGATACAGATTCATTAACCTCGTAACTCTAATCCGCAGCTCACAACCTTCCACCCGAGATACTCTTGACCGCCAATCCCGGATCGAACTCACTCAACCTCCTCGGCAGCTCCTGCCTAATCCAATCCTTGCCCATGGACACTCCACCAACCAAAGCGCCAGTCGCCAGCAACATTGCAAGCTTCCCAACAGTAGAACCTCTTACCTCTTCACCAGTTCTCTCATCGCGATACTCAAAATCGGCCTTCTTCCAGAAGATGCTCCGGAACCAGTACCAGTACTGCCAATCAGGATACATCATGTTGTTCATACCCGTCCTTTGGTCTATCGCCCAGTTGACACACCCGCTATTCCATACCAATTTTCTTGCTTCGCGCTGCGTCCATTCGGAGTCTCTTACGGCAGCGTCATGTTTTACTTCGATTGTTTTGGGAGTGGGGCGAAGGAATGGGGGAGTGAGAGAGGGAAGGAGCCGAGAGCGGTAGGATGGGAGGCTTTCGATGACTGGTGCGAGGAGTCGAAGGGCAAAGTTTATCTGGCATTCGACAGTATATATGACGGAGAGATGACCGGTTACGGTGTTGGGGCCCATCAGGATGAAGAAGTTGGGGAAGGAGGGCACGCAGGTGCCAAAGTAGGCCTGCGCTACCGATTGCGTTGTAGTATCCCACTATAATTTCCAGTTCTGTCAGTATCTGAGCCTGGAGGGGTTTGGGGTCAGAAGGCTTACGTATTTGTTCAGACTCAGTCCATCCCGGCCAATGATGTCCATAGGGAACAGCATCTGCTGCGTAGCAAACCCAATGGCCAAAACAATAGCATCCGCGTGGATATCTCGACCCGACTTAGTCTTCACTCCATCTTCTGTAATTTTCTCCACTGGGTCATTGGGTACAAGTTCCACATTATCCTTGTGAAGCGACGCCAAATATTCAGTATCTAGAACCTTTCTCTTACATCCGATTTCGGTCTTCGGAATCAGCGCATCCCAGTACTTTCTCGGTGCCATCCTCTTAACATATGCTTCGTTTTCTTTTGCAAGCTCTTTTCGAATCTCCTTGCCATCTTCAATGCTAAATCCAGTGTAATCGCGCTCCATTTGCCAGTAGATGGCTGCGCGATAGAGACGCATGGCAAATGGGACGTAACGCATCGTGGCTCTGAACGCAGGGCTATAATATGGATTCTCACGTTCTGAGAGATATTGCGCTTGTTGGCTAAATTGAGTAATCTTCTTCACGGCACCTGGGTCATTCGCCATGATGGGTAGAAACTGTGTTGCTGAGCATCCGTTTCCTTCGGGCTGATTAGCCCAGTTTCTATCATCATACGTGAGAGGATACTTGCCGAGAACGACGACATCTTTATTCTTCCAGTCAAACGAATGATCCCACTGTGCCGAATGAAACATCCTTCCCTGGAATTCATCTTTTCCAGGAACTTCGCACTTTTTAGGGATGCTGAGCGCTCCCACAGCGGATACTAAAATTTTCGCTCTTCTCACTCTTCGAGCCTTGCTATTCAGGTCTAGAACCGTCACTATCCAGACTTTACTACCCTCATCCCACTCCGCCTTCTCAACTATGGAGTGGAATTGAACGCGTTCAACAACGCGATACTGCTCAGCTACAGAGCGGAAGTAGGCCTGGATCTCGGGGCGCATGGAATATTTCCGGCTCCAGTCTGGGTTCAGCGCGAAGCTGTAGGAATAGAAATGCGACGCGACCTATACGTGGTAAGCCGAGGACTGTAGCTAGTCCACAAGGGAAAAGTCGTTACATCACATCCGCAACCAGGATAAGTGTTCGCTAACCAGGTACCTCCGACGTCGTCGCTCTTCTCGATCAACTCGAAGTCGCGCACCCCAAATTGCCGGATGAGCTGGACCGCGAAGCCGAGGCCGGACATGCCGGCCCCAATGATCAGTACTTCAGTATCGAAAGACATCGCGAGGGACTGCGAATTAGCTGCAATGACAGAGACGCAAATGAAAGCGGGCAAGAGACAAAGGCGAAGAGGTACAGGCGAGAAACCTAATTATATAGCTGCGCTGCTCTATTCTACATACAAGCCCTCGCTACATCGATGCCGCGATTCTCCCCCGCGGCATCGTCCGCCGTGGGTCGAGAATCCATAGTTTAGCCACGAAATCATAGAGGTACTTGGAGGCCGTTTGAGGGCCGGCAGCTGTTGAGGAAGGTTTGCCGAGCACCAGTGGGAAAGTATGGCGGTTGACCAATCAGAGGATCTGAGGCGCGGTACTTCTCCACGGGGTTCCCCACATTTGCTCGTCACGATGTTGAATGCTAAGTTCGGCCATGCCTCGCTGAGGAATCCGGCATCCTAGTATGGCTTTTGCGCTTCGGATGGTGGTATTCCGCTGGATTCAAGAGGTATTCAAGCCAGATGCATGCCCTAATCTGTAGCGCTTCACGCGTCTAATTTCCCAACTTTGCACACAGGCGTAGTGTCGATGATGAAGCGAGATGTATGCGCCGTGCGAAAAGCGTACAGTGGTGTATGGTTTCATGATAAGAAATTATTGCTGGAACGCTTGAATGGGTATTGACAGAACGCCGCACCTAGCCAAACAGAATGTATGATGATACAAGCATAGAAAGTGTGATAGCCTCCCTCTCAGCCTATCTTCCACCACCTCCCTTTCTCCACATCTCCATCCACCTCCCCTGCCCTTCCCCGTCCTCTTCCGCTCGCCCCTCCCCTCCCAATATCTCCTCGGCCCCTCGACCCGCCCAATGTTGCGGTCCTCGGCGAACCGTCGCCTCGATTGAAGAACGCGCTTCGCGGTGATGCGCCCGCACTCCCCGAGTTATAAAACTCACTCCTAAATTGTAGCTCGTAGACGCCCTCATCGCCCTCACCCGCAAGTGATTCCAATCGACACCCTTTACTCTCGGGTACTAATAAGCTCGTTAGACATCCTAAGAACATGAACAGGGCGAAAATTTGCATGACTCCGTGAATCCAAGGGGTAGGGTTATCATGTGTTGCGCCACGCTTTATCATGGGAGCGAAGAAGACCTGCGCAATCACGGCACCGAGCTTTCCTAGACCAGCACTGAGACCGTGGCCTGTGGAGCGTACACGAGTCGGGAAGATTTCGGCAGGGATGATGAAAGTTGTTGCGTTGGGCCCTTAGATGAGCGTCAGCTAGCTGGGACGAAGGAGATGTTGAAGATGTCTTACCAAAGTTGAAGAAGAACTGAGCTAGGACGTAGAGAGCGAGAAGATGAATTTTCGTAAGTCCTTTATAACCAAAGCCAAGCACGCAGAAGATTATTGTCAAAATGAGGAAGCCGCCAATCTGGATTGGCTTTCTCCCTAGTCGATCCACAGTAAAGACTGTCATCCAGTAGCCTGGGATAGCGCCCGCACAAATAAGGACAATCTGCCCTGTTGCGGTGTTCTTCAAGTTCATGAAGAGATTGTCTCTCTTGTCAAATCCCATCGTTGAAAGCAGAGAAGCGGACGAGAAACTCAAACCGTAAAACGCTAGGTCTAGAAAGAACCATGAGAACGATGTCCCGATGAGTTTGATGAGGTTTGGCTTTTTAGAGTAGAAGCGGAAGATTTCCATGACGGTCGGCCGGGGCGTCTTATACTTGGCCATGTCGCGTCGGACCTGGGCTTGTTCGAGGGGATTGACAGTGTTACCCATCTTTCCATAACGGTATCGACGTGAGTCCATGGTTGCTTTTTCCACATCATAGAGGACATCAAAGGTATACCGAGGCGTCTCCGGGATCGTCAGTCGATAGTAGAGTGCGAACCACCCTGGGATTCCTCCAAAGGCTAGGAGAATCCTCCACATCCGGTCTACAGCTGCGACACAGTCACCACTACAGGAAGCGACATCCGGAATTGTCACCAGATGTTCTTTATAAATGGCGACAACGATGAGTGCCATCAACGCAGCTGCCAGTTGTCCGAGCCCTTGCATCGCGAATACCGCGGCCACAATGCCACCTCGATGCTTCGTGCTCGCGAATTCTGCAGTTATTACTGAGCTCAATGGATAATCTCCTCCAACTCCGACTCCCATGATGACGCGGTAAAAGATCAGGACGCCCACGATGGAAACCGCAGTTGACTCCCCAGAGAGAGATTGAGCAAGAGTGGACGAGATGATGATCATGAGCTCCACGCCATACATTCTTTTTCGACCGAGGACATCCGCTAGGTACCCAAAGCAGACCTGACCAAAGATAGCACCTGCTGAGGTAGCAACTTTGATAGCTGTGTCGGCATTGTGAGGCATAACGCCTTGGTTGGTGTCATCTTGCCAGTATACCTGGACAAATTAGCTTGAATCAAATTACTGCTGCATTCAGAGTGTCAATGATAGTAGAATAAGATCATAAAAATCGAATGTGACATGCACAGGCCTTGCGAATCGAAAATGACGTACAATACCCAGCATGATAACAGCCAAGTTGATAGCGAACAGCTGAGCGGTGTTAGACTTCATTTTCCGGCAAACTCTCGTGTTGCAAACGTACACTGTAAGCATCTGTAAAGAAGCCTATGCCCGTCACAACGGCAAGTCGAACGTGATACCATCCAAATGGTGCCTTGTCGACTTCCGCCAATGCCATCCGCCTCCTCTCATTCGGATCGGCAATGTGTGTCTTCGCGCGTTAGTAGTGGCATGCCAAAGCGCGTGGATGGGCTACCCACGTAGACGCTATTTGCATTGTGGTAAGCAGAGTTACCGCGCTGTAGCGATGATATAGCCATCTGTACTTTGCAATCTACGACAGGAGCAAAGTCCGGCAACCGCCCACCTGGCGCGAAATGAAATGAAGGCTGGCAGGATCAGAAGGATGGGCGACGCGTCGGTGCGTTCGCCTGGAATAGATTTCAAATAGAAGTAGCCTGCGGAGCGTGGACAAGTCGGCGCCTAGACATTGGTGATGGAAATGATATATGTATGTCGGTTGCTGTATCACCTGGGCGGGTTTCAGTGCTTTTTCTCCCCACGATCGTGGTCTCGAGGTTCGAAGAGAACGGGTGAAGCCCGCCAGGTGGATGTGCCATGATGGACGAGATCAATTGGGCGGAGAAGATGTGGCGTTCTGATATGGCTCTTGGTGTTGGGCTTAGCGATCCGAGCCATGCGGATGTGAGCCAGCACGAGTTGCACGGGCTGCGAGCGTCATTTGTGATTGGCTAAATGCGCATAACGACGTCTCCTGCCGCCTCGTGGGCCGCGCCTTGGGAAGCCTTGCGATTCCGTAAATGTGGGCTGAGGGGCTCGGCTGTTGGTCTTGGTGTTAATTTTGGGGGTTCCACGCGTGAGTCCATCAAATGCATCTGTCAATCCGGGACTGTGGCACGACACGGACGCCGGGCGGACGTCTACCACTGGTAATCATTCTGTACCTGGCAAGAGGTAACGCTGAGCGCATGCGGGTGGGAAAGGATCTATGTGGTCGGCAAGCTAGAAGTCGACCAAGTGACCAAATCCACCATCGAAACTGAAAGGCGGCATACTCCTTTCTGTTGTCCTAAATGAGAGTACGATGCGGCGGAACGAAAGCTTGGATAGTCTAGGCCAGGGCGACGAGCTGAAATTGCACACAAGATTAGTCTAGATGGCTTCGCATGCAGTTTGCTGATAGGAACGATGCTCTCCCATGCCTAGACTTTTATTTTTTTCACATTGGTTCACGAATTGATGTTGGTGCTCGCATTTAGTCTGTCAAAATTTTGGATCGAGTCGACAGCAAAGGCTGCGAAGAGATGATAGCTCGAAGTGGGCTCCAGCACAATATACTAAGCCATGCGGCGCATTTTTGTTAGTACGGTGTTGCGCAAAAAGAGAACATCGTGATGAGGCGGAAGTGGTTTGCCCAGGTCACAGAGCGAGGATGGCGCTTGAGACTTGGCGCTAGTGGCATAAGCGGCTAGCGCGCACACTTGTTCGCAAGCGAATTTGTCGACACACGCTCGACTCGGCCTTTTGAACATCGCGACAACACCCTCCATACTAACCCACAGCGTCACGAGGTACGCCCTATCCAACAATCTCCCTCTTCAATCGCCATAGCTGACAAGACTGCCGCAGACCCTAATTCAAAATGAGTACGCCGCGCCCGCCCAATCCACCGCAAATAACGAGGCCGCGAGACTGACAACGATACAGCGAAGGGTACCTCCAGCTTTGGCAAGCGCCACAACAAGACGCACACGCTGTGCAGACGCTGCGGTATGTGCATACACACTCTAAAGGTCGAATTAGGCGATGCGGAGGCTACATGGCGAGACATGAGGGCTTGGAGAAAATTGGGCTGACAGAAGGTGAACGCAGGCCGCCGCTCCCTCCACATCCAGAAGCACACCTGCTCCTCATGCGGATACCCTGCTGCTAAGACCCGGAAGTGTACGTAGTCCCGAGACATCAGGTTTTGCGATGGGCGGGAATTAACATCAAACAGTCAACTGGGGCGAGAAGGCCAAGCGCAGGAAGACCACTGGCACTGGCCGCATGCGACACCTCAAGACCGTCACCCGCCGCTTCTCCAACGGTTTCCGCAACGGCGTGCCGGCCGGCTCCAAGGGACCTTCCACCTCGTAGACAATGACACGCAAGTAACGGGGAGGATTAGCGGGCGCGAGGATGGAGCACAGGGGGAAAGACGGGTTTTCTCACGACTGGCAGTTTACTCGGTATTGCTCGGGGCGTTTCAAGCATCCCTGGTGTCGGTGGTCATTCCATCTTTGACTGTGGGAGTGGGTGGAAGATACCGTTTGAGGCTTCCGCGGCATGAATAAAGAAAATTTCATCATGGTCTATCAAGAATGGAGACATGAATTCAATATCTGCATGCGCGTAGGATTCGTGATGCTACAGTGTTGCGCGTGATCGTCAAGCAGGTGTCCTAGGAGGAGAAATCCCTCCACCCGTCGTCGCTGCCCTTCTAACGTTCACACCTGTCTTCCATCACTCCTCAAGCAGGGTCTTTGAGTGCATGAAATTAATCGCGATCAATTGAACATTCCTGAAATGTCACTTTTCCTCCAGTAGGGTATCTAGTCTATGATGCTCTCGTCAACCTCGTTCAAGCCCTTCCTCAATTCTCAATTCCAATAAGACATGATTCTTCCAGCCTGTCCGAAGCGCACCCAATCAAGCCACAGCACCTTCCCCACCCGCGCCTCTCTCAAAGACCCTCACGTTTCCGTCCCCACTGACCTTGTACAACACCTCCCTATTCGACGGCTCATCCTCTTCCCCCCTCAATCTCAAATCGCTCAAGCCATCCCTCGTCTCCGTAACCCTCAGCACTCCACTAACATCCCTCGCAACACCCGTATCTAGCACGCGCAGGCTCACTATTCTACGACTCATATGCGCCGTCTTGACTAGCAGATTATGCTGGTTTACCTCGAGAGGTTGCGCCGGGGTCGAGAGCGAGAGGAGGGGCGTGTCGGCTTGGAGGTGGACAATCAGGTGGGCGATTTGCGATTGTGCGCTGAGAGTCAGGAAGAGAGATGTTAGGGAGGAGGGGGTGAGGGACGGGTCTGTGGCGAGGATGGTGTCGGGGTTGTCGAGAATGACGAGGGTTTCTCGGTTGGAGAGGTGGGATGTAGCGGATTGGAGGGCGGTTTTCAGATGGGAAAGAGAGGGTGATGTGAGGGTATATAAACCGGGTGGTTTTGTGTTTGGCGCAGAGGAGACATTGTTCGGCGGTGCCGTTTGCGAAGCTTGCGGTATTGCGGTTGCAGGAGTCGCTAACGGGGGACCTCGACCTGGTATGGTTCTCCCTGGAGGCCCTCTGACAGGCAGAGGCATCTGTGGCGTCCTCGCTGTAACTCCTGTCTGTGAGTTTCTTTCTGCCTCGGGCGTCTGCGTCTGCTCAAGAAAGAGACCGGACAGCCCATCCACAAAAGCAAACCGACCCTGCTGCTTCAGTCTCTCCAGGTCCAATCCTCCTCCTTTCCTAGCCTCCTGCCTCCAGAATTCATATTCCCTCATCCACGATACCAGTGCCACATTCCTGTTTTCATCTGCCCCGCCATCTTTATCCTGGGTGCTCAGCGCATCGCACAAAAACCGTATTATGAGCCAATTCGCAGTGGCACCGAGCGTGCTCGTGAGGAGAAGGATGGAGTTTTCTCGAGGAAGACGAATGGCAGGCTGGAGCAGGGGTGTAATGCGGGAGGACGGTGGCATGGTGATTGGGGTCAAAAAGCTATGCATGGCATGGGTTCGTACTGTGTAGGGACCCATGCTTATCGATAACACATTGATCGCTTCCAGCGTGCCAGCGTCGACAGTGGCATCCGAGCAGGCTCCGGGAAAGCTCCGAGCGCGCTCCGTTCTGGCTGCCTCTGAGAATCACCCACTTCTTGCACTACACGACTCCTGCTGAGACAATGCTCTCGAAAGGCCAAGGCTATCTATCACGAAATTGATCATAGCTCTAACTACTTTGATATCTAGCCTCTATCTCCATCTCCTGCTTCTTCAACTTTACCGCTTCCTTTTCTTGCCGCTTCGCTCAGCTGACTTGTCCTGCACTTCTGCTGTCTCTTCGTGATTCTCATCTCGCACAGTCTGTAGCCGCTTATCCTCTCTCATCTGCTCCATCTGTAGCCTCAGCTCCTCCATCTCCTTCTTATGCTCTCTTTCTCGTTCCTTCATCTCCTTCAGCTCTTCCATCATCGCGCGCTCTTTCTCCGTCGGTTCGTTTTGGCTTGGCATCCTTTCACTATCATCAAGCCATTCGACAAAGTCGGAGAAATTGTCTGAGTTCTTTCGTTGCCTCCCTTCGCTCAAGGACCAGGATTTGTGCAGCTGTTTATCGTACGTATAGATTTCCGCGTTTTGTTTATCAGGTTCAATGACCACATGGAAGACGCGTGATTGGATCTCTTTATCTGGTTGACACATAAGTTAGTAACGTATTGTTATGCCAACTACCTTCCCAGACATAGAAAGCAGTAGAACGTACCTTCTATATGGATTGTTGGGAGTGCAGACCTGGGGCAGAAGTTTAGGATAATATAATCGTCCATAATATCCCATTTTTGATAAATGCCGTCAGTTGCGAATCGAGAAATGTGCTCAGCTAGTACCGCAGTACTCCCACATTGCAGGATTTCAACTCCCCATCTTCGAGATGAGACATAGAAATCAATCTGGCCGTCTTTTATATGAGAGTATTCGGATAGAATAGGGAGATAATGAAGCTCAAGACTCAAGCAGCAATATAGCTCATCTTGAAATGCTGCTTCTGGGATGCCCCAATTCTTGTTGGACTTGGAATTCTGGCGCTTCTGGAGTACTGCTGGGCTAAATCGAGCAATGGCATTGGTACAAATCTGTTGGAGACTCAGATATTCCATAACAGCATCTGGTTCTAGGCCTGGAAAAAGGCGGCGATAAGCGACGCGTCGATGCAATGGGGACGCAAAAGTAAATGTAGTCTCCTCACTTGTGGATTCCGGCTGTTCAGTATGTAGTAATCCCCATTTGTGACAGAATGCGAATGCGTCAAAGTCTTTTCGTGAGCGAGTCAGGCCGTTAGTTTGCATGGCAACTTCACAAAGCGCTTTTTTGATGTCCAGGAGCTTGAGATGGCTGTACATAGGTGCTTGAAGGGCCACTTTTACATTAGCCTCGCAATAAGGTGACCAGACCCCTCTACCCCATTTACTGAGCCATTCCACAAAGCTATCCTCGCGTTGGACAAGCAAGTTGTGGAAGAACTCTGGCGTTAATATTTGAGGCATACGAATCATGTTCTGTTGAAGTTTAGGGAAACGTACACTCTGATACGAACAAAGACTTACGCTCTTGGTTAAACCACTTATGTGTGAAAGCAGCAGCGAGACCATCCCTGGATGACCATCAGTAGCGGAGTAAAGGTATTTAGCAACCCCCTGCCCGAGCTGGTAGCCATTATAGATAGCAAATTTTTTGGCAATGAGGTCTACCTCTTCTTGCCGGAAGAGCATACACAGTCTAAAGGATGTAGAAGGTCGTAGCTCTAGACGCTGTAGAGCATGCATTCGTTGTGCTTGTGACTCAATGTTTGGATCGCGTTTGTATGAAACACCAACAGCACCATAGACACAGACGAGTATGAACAAAGACTGCGACCTTGTGCTACGGTAGCTTTTCAACATTGACCAAAAACCTTCCTCTTCGTACGACCCTTGGGCCTCGTCGATAAGATAGATCGTTTGAGCCTGAGGGTTGCAAGGGCGAATTTGGGTATTCATTTCCTGCCATTCTGCCTCATTTTTCTTAAGAAACGTCTCCCAACGAAGACCATTGCGCTTCTCTCTCTTTTCCCAGTAGACAAAGACTGGCTCCAAATCTCGCTCGTTGTGTGCAATGTGATGGCCGAGTAATTGAAGAAGAGAAGTTTTGCCAACCATGGGAGTTGCACGAATGACCATAACTCCCCACTTGCGTGTATGTTCTAGAACCTCAGTGACTAGCTTTTCTCGCTTGCATAGGTATTCGCAAGGTGGCGTCCAGGGGTCCTTGGGATGCGGTCCATGATCATCCATAGTATGCTCACACGTGACGCAGTTGTCAACTAGACCTTCAAACACCCCGTCTTGACAAGAACAGTTTTGGCAAGGCCAAAAATATTTTTCGATAGTACTGGGAAGGACTGGCAATAGAGGCTTGGTGAGTATCGGACGCGGTTTCTCTTGGCTGGAAGGTTGAGATGCTCTCGGTGCAGGAGACTGCTTGAGAGCGGCAGCATTTGTGCTTTTAGAGAGCTGCCTGCCTGTCTTGGATGGTTTGCGAGTAAGCTGTGACTCTACAGCTTGTATCCGACGGCTCTGTGCTCTGGTAGTTACAGGCATTTTCCACGTTTGCGATGCGAAGTTGTGATGGAATTGCCTCATGGAAAGAGGAGAATATGCCCTTCTTTGTTTGTCAACATAGTAATATTTCTTTATTATGTGTCCATGGTAAGTTTGTCATAAAGAAGCGAGTTTCTAGCTATTTCCGCCATTTCAAGATGGCAAACAAAAGGCTCTATGTTACTAGCCCAAAATAGTTAGAGCGTACTCCTCACTTGGATCGGGGCAAGATGCAGTCTGGCTTTTGAGTCCCTGGGCTGGGTCAGATACTTTTCGCCATAAGGTGGTTTTAGAAATAATACTTAGCTTAAGCGAGCCCTCAGTTTCAGCCGTACATGAAGTAGCGTAATATCGTCAGTAATATTTTGGAAGGCACATTTTCAAACATTGCGAAAGACGGACGGAGAGATTCGGTAGAGGGCCAATGATGACTTGAGGTTCTCTCTTAACAAAATGCTCCTTTCCTTCTCCCACAACTCGACTAAGGAGAGCACAAGGCGGACTTAAAAGTCTCAAGCGTTCGCTGCTCCTCTTCCACAACCTATCGTCATGCGCATCCCTGCGTTTCTACAGCAGGCTTTACTGGTCGGAGAGATGTGATTTGCCCTTCTCACCCCCTGCGCAACGAGCTTGAGGCGGCGAAGCGATAGGCTCTATAGCAGTATCTCCTATCTACATATCTCTCAATGACTTACTTTAGCGGTCTAGGGCGCAGGCGGACATAGTCAGAGCTACTTCCGTACGGTCCCTATCCAGTAGGCACCAGCGTCATTCTTAGAATATGCCGCGCCGTTCCTTCGGGGTCCACCCATACAACCGTCAAGGCTAATTCACTCACCATAGCTACGGAGCTGTTTTGCAATTGAACAGTTAACATCCGCTACCGACGTAGGAACTGCTTCCGGCCTTTTCCCTACCCTTGCAGCAATTCCACCGTCTACGTTTCTAATACCGGCTTAAGGGAAATGCATGCGGCTGCTAAGCAACTAGGCGTCCACGGCTACTAACTGGTAAAGCATTCAGATCCGCCAGCAACCCTGTAGCAGGTATAGCATTCAATACAACAGGCCGCAGGGAATGTGGGTGTTAGGAAGGCTCGTAGACAATCAAGGTATTATTTCCTCTCCCTGGGACTCTTTTACCGTCGATGTCCACATTCTCAAGGTGCTCCGTTCGGACAAGTCGCTTCTTCGGTCACGACTACGGTGCCAGCTCTCATCGTCGTCGAATGAATAGCGGTTTCCCTTTCAAGGAGACCGCTACGTTCACTCACACTGCCCAAATGGGTCTTCCTTAAGGCACCTTAGGAGCATTTCTGGACACGTGGGGGGACTATTAAGCATTACTGTCTCAGGTGGCATATCACCACTACTTCGATGGGTTGGCGGAAGCAACCAGCCCGTCATTGTTTGTGCCACCTGACCTAGCTAGCCTGAGTACTTAGCTAGCTCCCTACCACATGATCAATCCACACCACTTCTACGCTACTACGTACAACTTCAACAAACTCAAGGGTCCCCGCACTTGATGCTGTTGACATTGTCGTTGAAATTGGCCGGGACCGAAGGATAATCTCCTTGTAGGAATGGCCAGTAACCGCCTGTAGAATAACGTCAATTAGTATAAAGGTCGTTGTTGGCCAGGTAGTGTAGCAAGCTTACCAGTACAATCACTGAAAAACACACGTTAGTAATCTATTTTTCCTGGTCAAATAGGATAAAATGGGTACTCACCCGTTCCAGTACAGATCACATCTCCACCCGGTCCAGACGTGAACGCTGCTAATCACATTGTTCCACCCGTTGGCAAGAGACACTACGTCGACGGTCAGAGAAGCTATAAGTAATTAGATGGTAGTGAGAACACCTACGGCAATCGCCTCTGTTACCAAAGGTGAAGTCTTGCTGTCTGCCCCAGTAATCGGTGTCTGTTTGATTGAGATTAGCACATGTCTTTGAGGCCAGACAATATCGTACCTGCGAAGACGGTAATTGCCATATGTGGATCGGGTTGCCTCTTGCTTACTGCCGAGGAGACAGGTGACGCTACTGCACTAGCAGCAAAGAGGGCGACGACGGCAGAGAAGGTCTTCATTGCGAATGATTGGGATGTATTTAACGAATGACTACGAAGTTAACGAACGTGTTGTAAAGACTTTGCGATACGTTGGGTTGGCAGGTCAAAAAAAGGACGAGAGGACACGCCCCCATTTATATTCCTCGTTCAATATTTCAACAAACGCAAGCTTTCGGGTGCATATTGGGGGAAATGATTGAATCCTCTGTTGCGACAAGCTTTTCCTAGCGCGCATGGGTCTTGTTGGTAAAAGCAGACGACTTTGTATGATTATAGGCTTAGCGTCGCAAAACGATGCCCTTCTGTTGTTCCTGTCGTTCCTCGGTCTCATGCAAGAACGAAGACTCCGAACGAGGTCCCATTTGCGCTAAGATCGGACCAACCCCGACCTATTAGGGCGGCGTAATTTCAAGAATTTCGCCAAAGCGTGCAATTAGACGCCGTTTTGGCAAGAATGTATGTAAGAAACGCGCGCGTCTCCTCCACGCGATAATTCATCCCCCGGACTTCAAACCCAACACTCACCAAGCCTGCGGATTATATCAATGGTTTAAGAACCCGAAAGACCGGGCCTCATGTAGAAGTCGTCTTTCTCTACTTGGTTAGTAGGGAACGAGTTTTTTTGTGTTTTTACCATTGCCACAACCTCGCCGACGCATCCAGTTCGAAGGCCAGCCCTCAGAGGCATCAACAGCCTCACCAAGCGCGGTTCCGGAAAATCTCAGCCTTCGGATAGAGAGGGAACCTTCAAGTGCATCCATTCCAATTGATCCCAAGCGGTTAGAAAAATACGTCGCCTCGTTTCACCCAAACAATCCTAGAACTCGGAATCCGGTACCCCCTGTGAGAAACAACTCGTATTCACGTATGTACGGTGTGTATAAGCACACATGCAGTAAGCCAGCCCACTCCTTTCGGTACATATAACCTGGCCCCTTCATGGGCTTAAGCTCCTCCCAAAGGATCCGAAGAAGTTTGTTGTTGGAAGGATCCTCGAAATTCCTTGGGAGTTTGCACCGCATGATGGAGGTTTATTCAGCCCTAATAATCAATTGTAGTGATGCGACGAACATTGAACAACTTGTGTCCAACGTAGCGCGCCTCTAAAGAATCCTACAAATAGTCCATGCGTCTTTGTTTCCCCCCCTTTTTTCCCGAATAAAGTTTTGGCTATAAGGTGCCGTCCCAAGGTGGGCATACTTGTACGTCCAGGCAGTCTCCGAGTCACATCATCTGGCCCCCCCAGCTCAACTGAGGCCACCGGGTTTGTCCCCCCCATCCCCAAACCTATTCCGACCGAATACGAGCTTTCCTCGACCTCGTCGCGATATATGAAATTCTCGGCACTGAGATGGTAGTTATTATAAGGATTCGTCACCTCTACTGTACGTACATGCGCATGTCCCTAAATCATCCCTCAGCTTTTATTATTAGACGCTTGCCTTGGGTACAGAAAATTTGCATAATCAATAACCTGGACTAGCCGCTACTTAAGAATAATTACTTGGTGCGCTCGGGTCCAAAAAAAAGCAAGGAATCTGGTCTCCTTGTCTGCTCACGAGTACGTGAGGTCAAGCACGTTGAGAAGAATAAACACTGCAATCAACTGGCATTCTTTCGAATCTAATTGAAGTCAACAACGTGGAGGTAATGAATCTGCTATTGCGGCACATATGCAATTCATTAACTAGTGTATTAGATGTTGCGAGATGCATTCGTAGTGCATTGATATTAGCATTTGTACTGAAGATTTCCATCTGTACCAAACTTTCCCAGCTTGGTTCGTGTAGTGCGTGAGGTCCCCTTTCACAAAGCTTCACCATTTCTCCCCCAGCGGCATGTGTTTGAGAAAGGTCTCTAGATCCATTTTATCAAAGTCCAGAGACAAAACCTCTCCATACTGCGTGATGCCTTGAGCCGTCTCAATTCCACCTATTTCAGAGCCAGGGACGGCGCGTCCAGCATCTTCATGCTTCCTTGCATGTTTGCGATGAACACCTTGAAATACAGCCACCGACTGGCGGTTCGCAATGCCGTTCTTGAGCTTTCCGAGCTCGTTGACGAACAGCCAGGGGAATGATATGAGTGGCATGTGCTCTGGGTCCATCTTTCGCTTCGGAACAGCCTTTCCGCCGACAGTCTCAGTCGCATGGCACTCTCTGAGCGCTGCTTCCATCTCGCGAGCTGTTACAGTATACATGGCCGCTACGAAAGGAGCTAGACGATCGTATTCGGAGCGGGTGGCACCAACTGCTGCAAGGCATGATTCTCGAAATTGGGTCTTGAGAAGTTCAACCGTGCGACCGAATTCCTCAGCGAAGGTATAGTCGCGGCTTTCCATATTGTGCGACAGGACGAAGACAGACCACGCTTCGAACTCAGTGCGAATCGCGTGCTTGGCCATCAACCGCCGCAAAGCCGAATCATATGAGGACTTGAGATCCGCAGCTTCCTCAAGCATTGAATCGCTGAGCTCGAAAGCATCGAGGATTTTCTTGTCGAAAGCATTCTCGTATTGGGGTTGAAAGTCGACAAGCTGAACCTGGTCATATAGTTTGCCTAGTATCTTCGTCGACTTGTAGATTCTATGGGCTGGACGATACTTGTTCTCTTGGAAGTGAGGGTATTTGCGGGGTCTCAAATCGCGGTCCATTACTGCAGGTATGCCACTCTTCGGGTAATCTACCGCGGTGGAATGTAGTCGAGCTAACTCAAGACCTTATCTAAGATTAGTAAAGATCTAAACATCATAATGTAGTACTTACATTTCCTGTCCCGGACTCCCTCGTCGTTGAAATCCGCTTGGGCAAGGTGGGACGTAGCGATACGCCGAAGCGAATCATTCTTCATGTATTTCACGAAGAAGTTGGTCATGTCCTGGACAGTGATGGGATCTGTCTGTTCTACTGGCTTCTCCGCAGTGAAATCCATCGGGGGCTCGTTGATTATCTCCGGCAGGAAGTCGCTATCCCATAGGACTATGTAGTCGTCGCCATCGAGGTCCCCTCCCGAGCACATGTTCCCAAGATCACGATCTCCAGTCTGAGGGAGCACGACTACGTTTTTGAGGTGGTGTAGAGCCGATACGTCCACGGCTCGTACCACACGCATGTCGCCAGGATGAAGTGAAGGGTTTCGAGCGAGAAGACACACTCCCTCGATAATCTTATAATGGCCTTTCTTTTTGGGGTCAGAGATCTGAACAAATATCTCGGGAAGAGTTGCGAGCTTCTCTCGTCTAGTGGTGTCTGGATGAGACTGAGGATCATCATAGTGACCACGAAGGGTGGCGGTTTCGTCAACACAACCGAGGAGGAAAGCCCCATTTTCAACGATGATTCTGGCTTTCTCTTTGAGGTACTTGATGTGGTATGCGCGCCAGAGTTGGAGAAGCGACATAATGAATGGCTCCTTGTCCCTCATGAACCCGTCGAGGATTATTCCGGCCATGACGAGCGACGTTTGGTTTAAGTCGATGTTGCATTGAAGCTTCTGGAGAGCAAGTTCCTCGTCTTTGGTTGCACGCTCCAAGTAATTGACCATTTCCTGTTGCTTCCGGGTAAACGTGATGTCTGGGACGCCAAGGGAAGAAAGAATGATGATGAGCTGTCGATTGAAGCAGGCCACCGCGAGGGATGAAGCTCGGATGATCTCGAGACCAACATTTTGAGCTTCAAACTTGTATTGGCTGGGTCGGATGTGAACAATACTTCCAGTGATCTTGGGATCAAGCGCGAGCACTCCCTTGCAGCCTCCCAAACGAAACTGGTATAGCGAAGGGGGATCGTGGAATGGGTTGTGAAGACCCAGTTCCTCCGCAGCCATTTGCGCGAGAAAGGGCGAGATGCGGCCGACTCCGTCGGTAAAACAATACCCATTGCGCTCAATGTCCTCGATCTTGTTGATTCTCACATTAATACTCTTGATGGCCCTTGTGGTAGAGAAGCATTGTCCCAATCGAGCTCCAAATTTGGCAACGGTCTTGATATGGTCGAATTTTCCCATTGAATTGCGTATGTCGTCTGCCGACTTGGAGCCAGTGGGCGCGTAGAAGTATGCGCCATTTTCCCTGAATTGAGAGTTGCCGAAAGCGAGGAACTCGTAATATCGGCCAGCAACCACTATGCCATTGTTCATCGCTCTCGCAATTCTATTAAATACGGCATTCGATCTATCATCATCTTGGTGGTATATCGGGCCTTCGGTTTTCTCGTCCGAGAACTTGACCCGTATAAAGCGGTCAGAGTCCGCCGCGTGCTTGCGAATAATTCGGTTCGATGTCTCAACCACCGGCGTAGCCACGTGGAGCATAGTTGGAGTGATGGTGACGGCCCGTGAGAGGGTACAGTAACTCGGAATCTTTTTCATAGGCTGTCCCTTCACGCGTAGGTTGAAAATATCCATGGGGTCAAAGTAGGCCTGCCGCTTATCCATTACCTTCTCCAACACATACACGGCTTGTGCAGCGTCCATCGCTACGAGTCGGTCTAAGAAGTGCCGAGTTATGGTCTGTTCTTTCAAGTAGCCACTTGACAAGCAAGCTTCGAGTTGATAGCGGACATTGAACGAAAGGATGATTCCACCAGTCGACAGATCGTTGAACGCCGAATTAGTGCCGCTGGACTGTCCGAGGTGCGGATGAGTGCCAGATATCTCCTCTTCCAATACAGACCATATCTCGGGCGCCGTGCCGCTCACCAGGTTAAAGCCTTCCAGATCCTTGATGGCTACTCCATAGTCTGCAAGAGCACTGCTGAACTCCTCATATTTCGGACCACCAAGCGTCGCAGGGTTGAATGTTAGTCGGTACATCGTCCACCGCCCTGCTCAGTCAACATATGCAGTGGATCAAATAAATTGATGTAGCTTACCGATATCAATGATGGGTGCGTCTTTGTGATTCATGACCGGCATATCATCTAGACGACGTCTAGTCTCAATGCCAACCACATCCGTCAGCCGGTACCATGAGTACCAGTCAATCCAAGTCTTGTATTTTCTACTACAAGTCTTGACGATAGCATCGGTCTTGAGTTGCAGGAAGAACTGCGGTGGCGAGTCGAAGGGTATGAGGAGCGTCCACTGTCCCGTCTCTTTGACGTATACTTTGTAGATGGTCTGTATTAGAGAGAGAGGCAACCGAAACCTCAGCTTTCGCGATAAACCGTCGATGGTTATAGGAAGTTGAATGCCCAACTCTTTGCGGTCTCCCAAGGTAAGTGCCATCCGTACTTCTCCTTGTGCTTTGAACGTCCGCATGACATTCATGGTATTCTCGGATATTAGAACTCCAAAGTTGATTGAATCACCATAAAAGCTCAAGAACTCGTGGTATTTCTTGTTTGGATCCACCGGGCTAATCGCGAAGAAGCTTCGGAAGGCCACCTCCTCGATCCTCACTCGAGACGGGCCGATGATTATAGGCTCGAAGTATATGTTTGGTTGAGGTGGAGGTCTGATTGCAGCCCATTAGTGCTTATCCCCTTGAGGACAATACGGTGAATACGCACTGGAAGGTGACCCATGCGCATCGCTTCTCCGGCTCCATCTCAATCCTCGTCACGGTACCATACACACACAGGCTGTCGTAGATATCCCCAGTCCAGCAGTTCAGGGCTATACCCATGACTTTAACCTTACGTTCTTGCAAAGCAGCCCAATCTTGCTCAGCACGACGGATCAGAGGCCGAACGCTCGATGATTGGGGAAAAGGCCGAGTGCTCGGGGAAAGAGGCCGACCGTTCAACGGGCTGGGATCAGTACAGCGATGGCGAGGTACGTGCGAATAAGCAGACCACGTCCTCGGCATAGTATACTCACCCTGAGCATTCTGTTGCGGGAACCACCCAGAGCCCTCTCGGTCGTCCATACTGAAGTTCGCTTGCTCGCCGAGGAGCTTCCTGTGTCCACAGTGTTAGTGTGCTTCCATGGACCTGGAAGGGCCGTTCTTGGGGGAAAAAAACTCACGCTTCAAGTCGATTCTCGCTCGCTCTAGAGCTCAGATTTCGGCTCGTAGCCTGCTGTTGCTGCACGATGACTGCTGCAAGCACACGTTGCCGAAAATCGATGTGCGGAACAAGCGGAGGCTTGGGAAGCTGAAACGGTCGATGTTGTGTAGAGAACTACTTCAAGACACTGTGATATAGTCGTTGCGTCAAGGCCAAGTCGCTGCCTGTCAGGTTGCGTGTGCGAGGTGAGTGAAAACGTACGCTGAAGTCGCCACGGAGCTGGGAAGCCGCCGTGCTGTGAGGTTGTTAGTGAGAGACGGAAAAGAGGGAAGGTGTGACCCTGTAGCCCTACCGCCTTCTCACTGCAGTGAGATGAGTGCTAGAGAGCAGAATCTGGGTGCTAATCGTGAGGTTGAGGTCCATGGGAAAAGTTTGCTCTGTGGTTTGGCAACAGGTTGTGGCAAACAAGTGACCGGGTTCTGGGAAAGCGCGACGCCTTTGAAAGAGCTGTGTAGCATGCGCTGGGACGAGACTGGCTCAGCTTCGACTAGATTGACAGGAGCAACGAGTCATGTAAACAAACACGCCGGGCCTCAGAGTGTCGAAGGAAAAAGGTGAGAGAAAATGGCTTTGATGCGCCTCAGGTAAATAGAGGATGAGACTCAATGCAAAGTATGAGAGCGGAGGAATACGAGAATGTGGACATCATGATGTGCGCGGCACCCGACCGCCTTATGCAAGCAGCCGTCAGGCGAACCCGAAAGAAAGTTCTATCTAAAACACGCAACCCAGAGGACCACAGGTTCAATCGCCACTGGAGCCGACATGCACCGTCAACAAAGCAATATACAATTGCATCTTTTCACAACTCCGTAACCGTCTCATCTCCTTGGGGGGCTCTTCCAGTACCTGACATGAAGTTGCCGGGTGTAAATGGAGTACCAGCAAAGAAGCTGCTTGAGTCGAGTCCTACTCGCGACTCATCTTGCAAGCTCCCGCGCCTGCCCCTCACAGGTAGATTCTGCTTGTGGGCGTGGTCCTCTTCTTTCCCAGAGAGGGTAAATCCAACACTAGTATGCCTACGATTGGGAGAAACCGGTCGAAGAGCCGAACGCTTGGTGGGGGAAGACTTCTTCGATATAGATTTTGAGATCAGCTCAGGTTTGTTGCTATAAGGAGTGTGCATAGCTGGTACCTTGAACGATGAATGGGGCTTGAGTCGCTTCGGCGTCGAGCCACACGGTGAGGGTTGCGAATCGGATGACGTGAATGATGTGTTTGCAATGCTTTCAACGGCTGTACTATTAATACCCTGTGTTCCCACAGCATCATTCGGGACAGTTTCTTGCACGTAAAAGGCTGATTTGCGCCGTCGGTGCTGTCGTATCGTCCGAGCATCGCCGGAGTCGGTCGTGGGTCGTGCCTTCCGTTGCGCATGGCCTGTGTCAGGAAGGGGACCTAACGAGGCAAGAACGCGATTCTTCAGAGCCCTCAGCTCATCGAGCTCGCTGTCCTTTTCGATGCATTCCTCAGTGAGCGCCTCAATCTTGAGTTTAAGGGGCGGGACGGTGGACTGAAGTTCTTGAAGCTCTCGCCGACCCTCCTCGTGTCGTTCATTTATTTTCCTAGCGTCGCGGACTACATGCTGCAATTGGTCTTGTAATTGCTTGTACTCTTCTGTAGCTTTGCAAGCTGCGACACTCATGTCTTTTGCATATTGCGCTTCCAGCTTCTGCAGAGCTTCAGTCGAGGTCTGACCGAGTTCGCGGTAGCACTTTTGTAGATCATCCAATCGGCTCGTTGTATTCGCTAGCTCAGATTTGCAACTCTGCAGCTGACGGTCAAGATCGCAACCTTCATCATGTAAGCGAGAGATGTCTTCTACCTGATCACGTAGCTTCCGCCGTTCAATCTGTATTTCCTCTTCTTTTTCCTCCAATTCTGTCTGCAATCGTGCATACCGGTCGCTAAGGTTCTTCGATTCTTGTCTCCCCTCTTCGAGCTGCCCGGAAAGGTTTTCGTTCACTTCCCGCAACTGCTCGACTTCTGTCTCGCGAGCGTGGATGTCCTCTTCATGAGCGAGAATTATCGATCGAAGTTGCACTTCCGTGGCTTTGTAGGTCTCCCTTGTTGTGATCAAAGTCTCGTGCGCCTTTGCGTTTGCGTCATCGAGATCAATCTTCAGCTGCTCTAGATGGGCGGAGATTTCGTCCTTGTCCGTCTGTAGTTGATCCCTCTCCTCCAGCAACCCATCGGCTATCAAGCCATGGTCAAAGGCCTTCTCTTCCAGTTGTGTCACTTTTTTACGCATGTCGGAAAGCTCGGCTTCGAGACGGCTGGATCTTTCTTTTTCCCTGCGAAGCGGTTCCTCCGCTGTTTCGCAGCGAATCTCGAGGTCATGGCAAATCTGCGCTACCGATCGCAAAACAGAGTCCCGTTGGTAGAAGCCTTGATTCTCCAACTCTGCCTTCAAACGCGCTCTCCAATCCTGGAGGTGCTCGCCAGACAGAGGCGTGCATTCCTGTTGGAATAGAGACACGGGCCGTTGGCTATACGTGGAGGTCTGATGGAGACATTCGGTAGCGGTCGGTATAAGCAGCCTTTGCTTGTTCAATAAAGGGATTCCGATCGATGAGGGTAGTGCTGAGTTTGACGCGAAGGCCGACGTCAGTAGCATTGATGTGGTTGCTGAGATCAGGGCACTATGCGTTGTTATATTGTAAGGCTGACACGAATGTGCTCTATCCTCTTGGATGTATCCGACCTTGGCTCGAAGGAACTGTTCCAAGATGTCCTGTAAGTCGCTTGATGACAGTGCACTGATTATATTTGAGCGAAGTTCCTGGCAGTGAGGGATGACTGCCGCTAGCTCATCGACCAACGCCTTCATGCTTGTCATCTCTGGAGCGGTAGCGGACGAAGACGTTGATCTCAACACCATAGAGAGAATAGCGCATACAGAGAACTCTTGCAGTGAAGGCTACGTTGGCATTAGAACAAATCATCTTCGCTGAGAAGAGTACTTACAGCGAACAGAGGTAATGATGTTGACAGACATTCTTCCAGATCGCTCGCGTCGACCATACTCACTGCGCTGCATAAAGCGTTACCATACTCCGTTACCAAGTGGGCAGGAACATGGTCTCTCCCTGCTACCATCGCATAGAAGCCAAGAGCTTCGAGCTGAATTGCGGGATTTATCCCCTTTCGCTGTATTTTAGCGGGCAATTTCGGGAATGTCTTTCTTGCAAGATCACTCGAAGTTGGCCACGCCTCCCTCACTTGCCTATCGACACATTGGATAGTTCGCGTAGCGATCCTAATTCCCTCCAAGGCTTCAGCATCTGAAATGCCGACGTCGCCCTTGGTTGCCCAAATGACACTCAGATAGGTCAGGTTCACGGTTTTTTGGCATCCATCTGGACTAAAGACCTTCCGTCCCGCTGCGCTCTTCCACTCCAACGGGCGAGCGTCTAATGAAGCCAAGCTGTCGGCACTTGGTCTTGGATCATGTAACCTCCCGACGACTTCTGGATGCTCGGCGAGTATGACGATTCCGATGCACCATAACATCAGCATCGTATTCTGTCCAGCTCCACTGGATGAGAGAATCTTGCATAGCTCCAAGTCAAAGCTATGCCTAGCCTGTGCGGACAGCAGTCCAAAGAAGCCTTTGCAGGCTCCATTGAGCATACAGTAGACGGGCTTCAAAGCTTCTACATGTGGGGCACGTGCTGCAAGCTCAAAAACACGAAGGAAGAAGGGCTGGGCGCTGGAAGGTAGTGCGATGGCGTCCGGAAGGGGGCGCGAGAGCAAGGTCACGCACAGCTCTTGGTACTAGTTATTGCCCGTCAGCCCTACGCAAGCAAAGACGTAGAAATTAACTATTGGGTAATAGCACCGACGTTGTAGCCACCGCCGATCCATCTGGACCAGGCAAACTTACTTGATCGAAACCTTGTCGCGAAGAGTTTGCCCTGGTCAACAGGGCATCGAGGAGCGCAGGATCTTGCAGCAATAGTTTTTCTGCAAATTCCGGAGAATGAGCTGTCAGGGTGTGATTAGCTGCTCTCGCCCGAAACTGGCAACGGCTAGCGAACGCCTTACATAAAACGCGCAGAATGTCGACGGTATTGTGCCACAGCGGGAGGGCCTCGTTGACCAGGGTTGCCAGCTTGGTGATTGCACACGGAAGTTGATTCCTGATGTATGAGCGCACAGCCATGACATGTGCCTGGGTGAGAAGGCGGGCCAATTTCTGCAATGTCATGTCAGCCATGATGGCCTGCATGAGTAGTTTGTCATGCGCATGATGGTGCAACGCCCATCTGCCGGATTGATGGACTTGCGTGCTTGGGGGAAGTGCGGGGAGGTGCAACACACACCGTCAAAGAGGGGGGATAGGGCGAGGCGACTATCCTGGCCAGCTCGCGCGACAGCTCCGCATCGACGTGGGCCATGGTGTTTCGAATGGCCGGCGGCGGCGGCGGCGGCGGCGGTGCAGGTGCCAGCGGAGACGATGCATCGTGGACAGTGTGTACGAAGGTTTGTTTTTGTGGCGAGGTAACCGGGGTTACGCCGCTACCGCTTTGGGACGTGGATGGACGACGAGGACGACGAGGGAGCTCGAGCTCGAGCTGGACAGGCTGCAGCCAGCGCGGTGCCTGGCAATCTATTCCTCGTCCACGTGTTTGGCTGGCCAGATAATAGCACATATTGCGTCACCCCCAACACGACGGGGACTGCAGCTGGCCCTCGCCCGGCCGAATTCCGCCCAACGCCGCCGTAACGCTCAATTCGATAGGTAAAGCATCGCATCGCATCCAATCCCCGGCCGCTGATTGGGCCTGCCCTTCGTTGCTTTTTGGCGGGCATCTGCGGCTTCGTCGAGTGCGCGGCCAGAGAGCATGCCAGCAGCGCATCCTCATGTCCCACGGCGACATGTATCACACCGTCTCGGACGCCTCCAGGGCCGCCCGCCAGTCTCCAGCTGCGGCATTTGCTCCACCGCGTCACTGCCCAACCTGCTCCGCGATGCCCGCAAAGAAGGAAGCTCGCGGGCCATACGTGGGATTCCCCCACCCCGCGCCGGGGACCCTCCTCGAGCGACGAGAGCCACGAGCAGGGAGCCAGTTTCCATTACCCCCAATGTACTGCTGGCGTCCAATCGAGGCGGCGAGGCTGCTTTCCGAGGCTCACCGCTTCCCGTTGCTCGTGTGAGCAGAACCCCAAGGCGCTCTTATGCGGCGCCAGTCTCGCGAGAGCCTCAGGGCCGGTCCCAACGCCCATGGGGCCGATGAGGGGAGACGAGGGGAGGTGAGGGGAGACTCACGCCGCCCGCTGGCTCGTTCGCTCGCTCGCTGGCAGTGCCACTCTCAAACGCTCGCATCACGACACAAATTCGATAAAAATAAAAAAAAGAGGAAAACACATGGTCGTGTGCAGAAAGGTACAGTCCCAGCATCCACTCTTCCGGTCCTCGTTTGTGGCCGTCAGGCGCCTCCAGGCATGACGCTGCGCGAATCGGCATGTCATTCACGGCCGCCTCTCGCCACGGGGCGCCCGTGGCTTCAATCTTCCGACGACGACATGCCTATCCCCTTTCCCCTTCTGCCATGCGTTCCCCGCAATCATGGCTTTTTGCTTTTAGAGCTCCTCCCCCTGCAGCTGATCATGCAGCCCTCTTCCTTGCCAGTTGTTGCGTGAGCCGAAAAGCTTTGGTGCGAGGAATTGCGCTCAGGGTCAGCCGGCCGGCCTGTTAGTGGTCCACCATTGACGTCCCGACCAGCAAGCGTGAGCTTTATTGCCGGTGCGTTGGCCTGTAGAGCAAGCGAAGCCCGTCCCCGTCTGCCATGGCACCATGGGATGAATGGCGCGGCAAGTGCGTTTAGGCCCGTCCGCTCCCCGCTCCCAGCTGCCATCGTGCTATCTAGCTACTTATACTACAAAATGTGTAGCCGGGCCTGCTTCCAAGCTGTTATCCCCCCTCTCGTTGCTTTAGTCCCATTTCCGCGGCAAGACTGATGGCCTTCGCTGCTGGCTGCTCCTATCCTGCCCCCTCCCATTTCTTAAAGGCCTGTGACGACTGCCATCCTACCTGAACTTGATCCCATCGCCATGTTCCGCCATCCCGTGGCGCGCCTCAGGCAGTTCGCCTCGCCGTTCCTGAAGCGGGGCGCCTTTCGAACGCAGACCAGCGGAGCCGAGCGCCCGTTCAATCCCAAATTCCTCCCCAAGCCCTTCTGGAGCTCGAGCCGAGTCCTGCTCTTTACCGCCTTGACCGGGACGACAACCTATCTTGCCGGTGTGCACGATGACCAACCGCGGTTCCAGTTTTGGCGCAGGTCGACCCGGCCGCGCTACGCATCAAAAGTCGACATGGAAAGCGTAAGCCACGAACATATGCTCCATGACTAGATCACAAAATAACACTTGCCCCAAGGCCATCCATGAGCTGCGCTTTGCGCTCGGAGAAGACACCATCAGCACTGACGATGAAGACTTGCGCATGCATGGATACTCGGAGTGGTCTTCCATCAATATTGACCAACTTCCAGTTGCCGTGGCGTATCCCAAATCAACCGAGGAGGTCTCGCATATTGCAAAAGTCTGCCACAAATACCGGGTCCCCATGAGTATGGCCTAGTGACATGTTGGCAAGGTCTCCTCGCGCTAATTTTCGTACAGTCCCCTATTCTGGCGGATCAAGCTTGGAAGCCAACTTTTCTGCTCCCTATGGAGGTATGAGCATCGACTTCTCCTTCATGGACCAGATTGTATCCCTGCACGCAGACGAGTAAGCGAGCACCACGCTGCTGGGACCAGACAACTGGAGACTGACGTGGTGATCAAAGTATGGACGTCGTCGTCCAGCCCTCGGTTCCATGGATGAGCCTCAATGAGCAAATCAAGGACTCTGGCCTTTTCTTCCCGGTCGACCCGGGCCCATCGGTGAGTGCCCAACTCCTCCCCAGGCTCTCCAGATAGCCCGGCACACGTGCTCACAGATGCACAAGGCCAGAATCGGCGGCATGGTCGGGACAAGCTGCAGGTGAGACCAAAAGCGAAGAAAAACTTGACCTTGTCAGCTGATGAACGAGCAGCGGCACGAATGCGGTCAGATACGGAACCATGAAAGACTGGGTGATCAATCTCACGGTCGTTCTTGCGGATGGCACCATCATCAAGACCAGACGCCGGCCTCGGTACGCAAGCCATGCCATGTGTAATTCGCCTCTTCTGACTTGAGCAGCAAATCCTCTGCTGGTTATAACCTGACGAACCTTTTCATTGGTTCCGAGGGCACGCTCGGATTGGTGACTGAGATCACGCTCAAGTTGACTGTGATACCACAGGAGACTAGCGTTGCCGTAGTGACATTTCCCACGATTCGCGATGCGGCAGCCGCTGCATCCAGGGTGATGCGCGCAGGGATACCCGTGGCAGCCATGGAAATCATGGACGACGTGCAGATGGCCGTCATCAACAAGGCTGGCTCCACCTCGAAAAAATGGAAGGAAGTGCCAACCATGTTCTTCAAGTGAGTGTTTGAGATGCACCTAGACCCGATTCAGGGCAGCAAGCTAATAGCCGGCGATAGATTTTCTGGGACCAAAGCAGGGGTGAGGAAGACCCCGGAAGTGTCATTCCCAGAACGGAACTGACTGCATGAACAGGTCCAGGAAAATGTCAAGCACGTCAAGACCATCGCTCGGGCACACAAAAGCGGCGACTTTGAGTTTGCTGTCGATGCCGAAGAGCAGAAGACGTTGTGGTCGGCTCGAAAAGAATCGCTCTGGAGCATGCTTGCATTGCGCGAGGAAGGACACGAGGTGTGGTCTACCGACGTGGCCGTGCCCATCTCTCGACTTCCCGACATCATTGGTACGCCGATCCAGCCTCGCAGCTCGCTGTACAACCGCACAACTACTAACAAGCCAGCAGAAGTCTCGAAGAAAGAGCTAGATGCATTGGGTCTCTTTGCTAGTGTGCTGGGACACATTGGGGACGGCAATTTCCACGAAAGCATCATGTACAACAGCAAAGACCCCAACGAGCGAGCAGCGGTTGAGAAGTGCATCAAGGACATGGTCGACCGCGCCTTGGAGATGGAAGGTACCTGCACCGGTGAGCACGGCATTGGCTTGGGGAAGAAGGATTCTTTGATGAAGGAGCTTGGGATGGACACGATCAATGTGATGAAGAGCATCAAAGCTGCACTGGATCCTTACTGGCTGATGAACCCTGGTAAGATTATGGACACGCCCTCTTGACGACCTTGACGACTCGCTTCGGCGACAATTCCTTGAAATTTTGTGGCTTCGTGCCTCTAAAAAAAAAGCTTTGCATTGGGCGGCCATTTGCTTTTCGGCATCGCGCGTCATGCAACGGCACATTGATAGAGGCATAGTCATTCTTACAATGTATACGTTTTTGTTTTCCCGTCGGCATCGTAATCACAATCTCCTGCCGATGCATCGGCATCTCTCATGCTTGGTGCTTATATAAGAGTAGTGCCATGTTGGTGGGCGGGCAGGGCAGGTTGAACGTGCCCCTCCGCAATCGGTGTTCCATACTAGCAAACCCCCACTAAGAAACCCCCGCCTCTCCGGTGCGTCACCGCAGAAACAAAAAATATTTCCCGTTTCGACTCAACATCTCTCCCCTCTCCCTCCATGTCGCAATCAACCACCATGGACGTCGAACACTTCAGCAATTCGCACAACCGGAATTTGCCCAAGAAGAAGTGCGGTACGTGAGTCGCAAGGCGCGCAATTGGGAGCGAGGCATGCTAACGGCAGGAACCTTTGCAGGCGTGCTCGGTGCCACGGGCTCGGTCGGTCAACGATTCATCCTCCTGCTTGCGCTGCACCCGCATTTCGTCCTCCATGCCGTGGGCGCGTCCGAACGGTCTGCGGGCAAAAAGTACAAGGATGCCGTCAAGTGGAAGCAGGCAATACCGTTTACGGAGCGCATTGGCGACTTGGTGGTCAAGAAATGCACGCCCGAAGAGTTCCACGACTGTGACCTAGTCTTCTCCGGGCTGGACAGCGACGTAGCTGGTGATGTTGGTATGCAAGGCATCTTTCTGGCATACTCGCAGGAATTCTCTAGCTGACCAAAGCCGGGGGGCAGAAATGGCTTTCCTAAAGTCCAACCTCGCCGTCTTCTCGAACGCAAAAAACTACCGCCAGGACCCTCTGGTGCCGCTCGTCGTGCCCACGGTCAACCTCGCGCACCTCGACGTCCTCTCGCACCAGCGCAAGCACCACGGCTTGGAAAGGGGCTTCCTGGTGTGCAACTCCAACTGCGCCGTCATCGGCATAGTCATACCGTTTGCCGCCCTGCAGCAAAAGTTCGGCCCCGTAGACCAGGTCTCGGTCGTCACTATGCAGGCTGTGTCAGGCGCCGGTTACCCAGGCGTCAGCAGCATGGACATCATCGACAACGTGGTGCCCTTCATCTCGGGCGAGGAGGACAAGCTCGAGACCGAGGCGCAGAAGATCCTGGGCAGCGTGAATGGCGACGCCACTGGCTTTGAAATCCAGCCCATGAAGGTCTCGGCCGCGTGCAATCGCGTCCCCGTTCTTGACGGACACACGGCCTGCGTCTCGCTGCGGTTCCAGCGCCGTCCTCCGCCCAGCGCGGAGGAGGTCAAGGCGGCCATGAGAGACTATGTCTCAGACGTACAGAAGCTGGGATGTCCGTCTGCGCCCGGCAAAGCCATCGTCGTCATGGAGTCACCGGATCGCCCGCAGCCTAGACTGGACCGCGAGACGGACAGAGGGTATGCCGTGAGCGTGGGACGCATTCGGGAGGACGAGTCGGGCATCTTCGACATCAAGTTTGTTGCTCTCAGTCACAACAGTGAGTACAGCCTTTCTTCTTCTTTCAAAACATGATGCGGCTTTGTGCTAATCGGTCACAGCTGTCATTGGAGCCGCGGGCTCGTCAATATTGAACGCCGAAGCGGCAGTGCTGAAGGGTCTTGCTTGAGATGTACTTGATCACCTGCAAAGAAAAGAAAATTCGCGAAAGGATTCTCGTGCCAAAATTAGATACCAGTTCAATTTAAACCATTCGACCATCTGGCTTTCACTAATGACTTTGATTCTTTTTTTCAAAGGTAATGGGTATTTTCTGCTTCAAATCTGATCGAAAAAATAAACTCCACTCTAGTATCTTTCGCTTCTCCTTCTGGTCCTGTCCTCCCTGACGGCTACCCCCGCACGCGCCCCACATTCCTTCGGTTCCTCTGCTGGCTACAACAGAAGTGGTGTCTGGATTGAGAAGTGTCTTGAAAGACGTTTGAACGCCTCTGCTTGGCCCTATGTATTTGGCCCCTTCTCCGTCGGTCGTTGCTGGGATTGGCCTCCGTTAGCCGCTGGTAAGGTTGTTCACCATGGGTGGCTCGAGAAGCGGATCTTCGAAGACCCGCTGGGAATCTGCCTTGTTGTCGGCAGGAGAGTGTCGCTCGCTGCCCGGCGCCAATTTGTTGTTGTTGCCGCTGTTGCTGCTGCTGTTGCTACTGTTGCTGCTGCTGCTGTTGTGGTTGCTGTTGTTGTTGCTGCAGCTGTTGCTGCAGTTGAGCTGGTTATAGAACCAGTGCTCGCCAATCCCGTAAGTATTTACAGGATTCTCGCGATCATAATATCGTGACAAAAGCTTCACCCCCGGCTGGCCCGGACGAGCCAGAGGGGGCGGCCGGGAACAAATGGTGCGCTGAAGATGCGCTCGGCAATCGAGGCATCGTTGCCGCAAGGATCGTTCTTCGCCGTCTTTGGGAACTCGGCGGACGTGTAGCGAGCTCCACCAAATGCCCCTATGAGGATGGAGGTGCTCGACTCGGTGACTTCCCTCAAAGTCCAGATGGTTGTGTGAGGGTAGGTGGAACTGACCGCCGCATAGTGGTAGTCAGCATCTTGCACAAGGTAATTGGCTTATGCGCACGACTGTACGATCCACACACCTACTTAATGGACGACGCCGAGACACACACTGCCCATCTTCCTCTCCCTCGTCCACCTCTTTCTCGCCCTCACCCTCGCCCCCTCTCCGGGGAGTTGTGGGTTCATGTGGGCTATCGCGTCGGTTCGGTCGAGACTATTGGATTCGTTCGAGGGCGGGGAGACCCCCGAACTGGGGCCCACTGGACGAGAGGCCAGTGATTTTGGCGAAAGAAGAAGAAGGAAGAAGAAGGAGGAAAAGAAGGAAGAAGGGAGGAGAGAAGAGACGGAGGAGGAATTGAAGGAAGAAGGAAGAAGAAGAAAGAAGAAAGAAGAGAAAGGGGAAAAGAAAAAAGAAAAAAGAAAAAAGAAAAAAGAAAAAAGAAAAAAGAAAAAAGAAAAAAGAAAAAAGAAAAAAGAAAGAAGAAAGAAGAAAATGGTTATATTAAGATGCAGAGAGACTGCATTATATACATGATACGCCAGCGATGAGTAGCTACCTCAAAGCCTCCTAACAACAAATCTGTGCGAAGGAAAGCTCAGGTGGTTGCGCCGAGGAAGTAAAGATGGGGCCGGCTGGAGCGAGGGTTGGGTCGGAAGCAACGTGTGGTAGTTGCTCGATCTGTAACGTCTCACGTCCCCGACAACAACAACATCGAGACGTTGAGAGGGAAGTAGTGCTCCTTGCAGCTGCTGCGCTGTCCCTCCGCAGGGGTGCGAGAGTTCCAGACGTCGGAGGCAGCTGGTGCTACCAAAGACTGGGAGAAAGTAGCGCCAAATACTGCGGCTGCTGCGCACTGTTCTTCGAGGTATGGTTGTCTGTTAGGTGTCAATTGTCAAGGAAAAATAGATAAAGTGACTGCAAGCCTTACCCACACCACGAGGGTCATGTTATCCTTTGTATAAATGGGCGCATTGGAAGGGTGCCGTATTTAGTCTTGGCTCCAATGTCTTTAGTCGTGCAGTCGCGTGCTCTCTTGGATCCGAGCTTTGTATGGTATGCGGCCCACATTTTCCATTGGGAGATAAAATCTGAGAGAGAAGGCAGGAGAAGATGCTAAACATCTGGCTTGCTTTTCCATAAATTCTTCTTCGCTTGCGTTGCCTTGGTGTTCGGTTGTTTGATTTTGTCTCTCCAGCGGACTGGTTTTTTTTTTTGCCGTGCTTCGAGAAGTAATTTTCGGATTCGAGAAATGCCCCTCGTGGTGACTGGGGCTGGGTGAAGTCGTGATGGAATAAAGGGGACGAGAAGACGAGAGGTATCACGCACGGTCAAGCTGAAGCCCGGGGAATTGTTATCCCAGTTGCTCTTCGTCCAGCCCAGTGCAGCATGCGAAGCGCGCCCACTGTCCAGCAAAGTGTAAAGGCCCGTAATTCCATGGATGTAGAAGGGAACATTCGTCTGTGCATTGATGAAGATCTCCTCTCCGCATATCGTAGGAGATAGACTGGCTCGTGCTTACCAACAAGCTACTTATTGTAACAACTAATGAGGTCTGATTTTATGTAATCTGGCGGCGAGAATGAGAAGAAGCCTCCCGAGCTCTTTCGTCTTCTTCATCGACGTTCGACTTCTCTAAATTTACAACTGACCCTAGTCGAGTCGGACCACTTGGGTTCTCTGAAGCGTTGTCCGCAGTGTCGTTCTGGATGCTGGCGACGGTTATAGAGCCATTGCGCTGCTGTGACTCTGTTCGAAGAGGTCTGGATGCTTGTGCGGCGGAAGTAGTTGGCAGGTCTCCTGTATTTTTCGGGGCAGCATCTCTGTTGGACGCAGGGTCAAGTGTTTACGCCGAAGGCGTTTGTTCTCAAAGTGCGAGGCGATGGGATGACCACGCGTGGAGATCGACGTACTTGAAGACGCGAAGAACGTGCAGACTCACTCTGATGGCTTCGACCGTGGTGTATAAAGTAATGGATGGGCCCAGGTTTCTGAAGGCCTGACAGTAAGGGCTGCTAGCCGAAGGCCGATGTCTCGATGAAAGTCGTGCTCGCAGGCTAGACTGCGCAACAGGATCCACGAAGACGAAATGTCTCCGAGGTTTAGTGAACCAAGAATGAATACGAATGGGGAAGATGCTCTTCGTGATAGATTCCATGGAGGAGAAATGGTTCGAATGGGAGCACCTTGATCGCAACCTTCATCCACACCTCCTCGCCTCCTCACAGGGAAGCGACTAAGTGCATTCGAGTACAATGCTGGTCAAGTGCTGCCCGCTGATTGTTTAGATAGGTACGGGGCTGCAGTTGAGGGATCAGCCTCGTACGTATCGTGCTGGCTGGAAGACGAAGATGTCGCACCGGCCTTGGCCGTGTCCCTGAGGCGCTCGCTTCGGCGAGGCACTCATTTTCCTACTCAAACACTTGAAGCTCAGATTTTTGCCACCAGCATGTCGATGAAGGAGCAGAGGCTTGCAGACTCTCGCAGTCGTCTTCGGCTCTAGCAATTCGGCCTGATATATCCCCCATCCTGTGCTATTTTGATGGTGTAGTTGCTCGTAAGGCTTTGAAGGGGATTCCAAATCGGCCAAGTAGGCACTCAATCAAATTACTATAAGTGATCCATCTCTTCGTGAGAATTACGGCGCCACACGGATGCTTGGAGGTACAGAACAGGGGGTTGAAGTCAGGGCTCGTTAAAATCCGCACTTGCCACAATCGGCGTTTAGAAATACTCGCAACATGTCTTCATTTACATCTGTGAAGTCTTAAAGTGTATCCAATCTCCTTCCCCAATTTCCCCCCTTCTTGGGTCGGGTATCTAATCATGGAGTATATCTCTGATACGCCTCTCAATTTAGTGGAGACGGATCCTCATGCCATGATAGCTCTCGCGAAAGTTATAGACCATCTCTCGACACTACTTACCCCTGATTTCCATGGCCCTGATCTAGCCGGACGAGGTGTAGCACGGGCCTATCTATGGTGGGAGGAAGAAGTGTTCTTCAAGTCCTTCGAGGAGATGTAAGGATCGAGGAATAGATCATTAGCCGTGATTAGCGAGGAATGTCTCGATTTGATATCGTATCGGCTTGCTATGCGCTACATGGACCTAATTCGGAGAAATATAATCCTAAAGGCAAACTCGACAGTATGTTTCTACACTGAGCCTTGGCTGTATTCTGCTCAGAGCTGTTTGGAATACGATACCTTCGAGACCTTCTCCTGTAGGCCATGTCTAGTGCATATTTCACTGAAACAGATGCCAGATGAGGAGCAGTTCCATACCAGCAGCTGATTGCGTTCGTCTGAGGTCAGTGTAACACGTGACCTTGAACAATTTGGGAGTGACGCGCCAAGATTTGAGCAGTGCGCTTAGTAAGGGCACTCGTTTAGTGCTTGGCACTCACAACTGAATATTCGCTTCACGCTCAAGAACTTCTACTTTGACCACTAACTTCCGCCTATACAGCAAACATGGGTCGTGGACCGTAAGTTGCCTCCAAAACTCATTCAGAGTGCCATTCAAAATGGCCTGCCGCAATGCGAAACGCCTACGACAATTTTGCGCTGTCGCCGAATTCACGGTTGAAAACTTTCGCTGACTTTGCGACACAGGAAGAAGCACCAGAAGCGCCTCAGCGCCCCTTCGCACTGGCTCCTCGACAAGCTCTCCGGTTCGTACTCGCTGCAATCGTAAGATATTCAATCGGAGGACGTAGCTGATATATTGAAGGTGCCTACGCCCCGAAGGCTTCTCCTGGTCCCCACAAACTCCGCGACTCGTTGCCGTTGATCATCTTCCTCCGCAACCGCTTAAAATATGCCCTCAATGCGCGCGAGACCAATGCCATCCTCATGCAGCGCCTCGTCAAGGTTGACGGCAAGGTCCGCACCGACTCCACTTTCCCTGCCGGTTTGATGGACGTCATCTCCATCGAGAAGACTGGCGAGAACTTCCGCCTTGTCTTCGACACCAAGGGCCGTTACACCGTTCACCGGATAACGGGCGAGGAGGCGGCATACAAGCTGGGCAAGGTCAAGCGCGTGCAGCTTGGCAAGGGTGGAATCCCCTACTGTGTTACGCATGATGCGCGAACGTAAGTTTGCCGCCTCTATCAGCCGTTGGGCACAGGTTGGGCAAGGTGTTTGGGGGAAACCTCTGCACCGGCATCAGACCTGGCTCCGGCGAAGTCAGGAATTTATACTGAACGGATTAGGATCCGCTACCCCGATCCCGCCGTCAAGGTCAACGACACTGTCAAGATTGACCTCGCTACCGGCAAGATCTCCGACTTCATCAAGTTCGACACTGGTGTCATTGTCATGATCACTGGTGGTCGCAACATGGTAAGCCCATGCCACACCTGGGGCTAAATGGCGGTCGCTAACCGAGAGACAGGGTCGTGTTGGTGTCATCACTCACCGTGAGCGTCACGATGGGGGTTTCAACATTGTCCACGTCAAGGATGCTGTCGACAACGAGTTCACGACCCGTGAGAACAACGTCTTGTAAGTTGTCTAGTAAAACACGCGTCACGTGCCGCGACTAACATTCTGAAGCGTCATTGGCAAGGAAAAGCCATGGATCAGCCTGCCGAAGGGCAAGGGTGTGAAGCTCAGCATCGCCGACGAGCGCGACCGCCGCCGGGCGTATGCTGTGGCCAACTAGAGGACGGGTGAGGCCAAGGGCGAGGGCGTGGACATGAGATTCTCCCAACGAGGGTAGTGTAGTGCTAGAACTCGTATTGCAAAATGGGCGTTTGGGCTTTCGTGGGGATGGTACGGGGCCTGCGACAGTCTGCATAGGAATGAGATCCAAAAGAGATTCAAGCAAATGAGTGCACGAGATTGCCAAGTGCTACGTGATGTCGCGAGTGGGTCACGGGGGATCGAGTCATCAGGGAAGCCTGGGGCGCAAGGAACCGCCCACTATTTTTGGGGGCTTCGAGACCGAAACTCGCGGCTCTCCAAACTGAACGATAACGGGAGAGGCTCTAATGGCCAGGACGCGTCAGGGAAGCGGGCGGGCGGCCCAATGGGAGCAAGCGTGGCCGCCCAGGACGGCGCCCGGACTGCATTTTGACACAGAGGCTCTCTTCACATTGACTTGGTTGACGCAGAGAGAGTGGAGGGCCATGGAGCGTGCGCGATGGGTGTGATGTGAGGTATGAGGTGTGGGCGAGGCTGTGCGCGCCTCCGCTGCCGCTTGCGACGGGCGCGCGAGTGCGGGAATTTGCTCGAGCGTGAGACCGGCGGACGGAATGCGAGGGCGGCAGAGGCACCGTCGAGAGTTGGCAGCACCGTTGGCAGCGCAGCGGCATCCAGGGCTGCCGTGTATACTTGTACAGGTCGCTAGAGGGCCGTCGACCAACAGGGCGCCGTCGATAAACTGGTGGCTTTTCCATAGTGTTGCTCGAAGTAGATGGTCCCGCCTGCTTCAACCGTCGAGGCCGGGGCCCCTGATTGGCGCCTTCCAGACTCCCACCTCTCGCGCCTTCCTCTGCCTCAACACCGGTCCCCGCCAGCCCTGCCAACCCTCCCATCGGCCGCTCCTGACCTTCACCACCACCATTCCCTTCGCTGCGCGCCCCGGTCGCCGCCCCAATGCCACTGCGAACATCGCCCGCCTCGCTGAACTCGTCGCTCGTTTGCCTGGGCGCCGCGCGTAGTCTGCTTTCGGCCCTGTTTCACTCGTGCAACTAGCCGTTCGCATTCGCGCCACCCACCGCCAGCTGCACCACTTCAACACACACCTGAGTCTTGAAGGCCGGTCTGGCGACACCGGATCTTCGCTAGCACTCACCTGTCCTTCGCCATCATGTTGCGGCCCGCCACACCCCTATCCATCCTCTTCTTCGCCGCCTTTGTGCTCCTGCTGCTGTCCACCCTATCGACGCCCATCATCCGTGGCATCCCGCTTGCTACCTTCCAGGGCGTCAATTTCGGCGTCTTTGGATACTGCGATGGCAGCAAATGCGATGGGCCCATGATCGGCTATGACACCGGTATGTCTGCCCATGTTCTCAAAAGGGGATTTCGAAGGATTCGCGACGACAACGGCAATGCTGACACTCTGCAGATGGCCTTTTTGCCAATGCCCCCGATGATGAATTCTCGCTACCGTCGGCGACTCGACATTCGCTCTCTTCCATTCTTATCGTGCACCCTGTGGCTGCCCTGATGACGCTAATATGTTTCTCGCTCGCCGTTGCCGCTCACTTCCACTCGCCTGCGCACTCGCCGCGCTACCTCCTCGCGCTGTTGATATTCACGTTCCCGACGCTTCTCGTGTCGCTACTCGCGTTTCTGGTAGACATATTGCTGTTCGTGCCGCACATGGCATGGGGAGGATGGATTGTTCTGGCGGCTACCATTATCATTGTAGCGAGCGGCGTCGTTACTTGCGCCATGAGGAGGACTCTGGTTAGCCGCAAAGCGAGAAAGAAGCGGATCGCTGAGAACGCCGAGATGAACGGCCAAAACTTCTACAACAACCGCAGTGTGGGCGCCCCGTCTGAGATGCTCCCCAAGGCGGAATCACCGCCTCCCATGTCTACTTCAACTGTCATGTCTGACAACAAGGGTTTCGCGACATTTGACACCAAGACAAGCCCGCAGGATGACACGGTACCACTCAATGCTCGTAATCCTTCGCTTAAGACGAACAGCAGTGCGGGCAGAGACGGACCAGACAGGACTATGAATCCAACTCGAGGTCCGTCAGGCCGCGGACGACAACCCGTTGACCAGTACGGGAATCCCATCCCGCCCATGCCAAATGACCCTTATATGATGCAAAATCCACCGCGAATGCCACCCAATAGAGGAGGAGCCTATGGACGTGGCAGAGGAGGATATCCACCGCGAGGAGGCTATGGGCCACCAAGAGGCGGATATGGACCACCGCGCGGAGGCATGCGGGGCCCACCACCACCAGGTTGGAACGGAAATGGACGGGGCATGCGTCCTGGCCCTGGTCAGATGCAAGGTCCCGGGCCAATGGGTCGCGGAGCACCTCCCCCAGGATACAACAATGACTATTACGGCCAAGCTATGCCAGGACGCCGTGAGCCATCGCCCTACGGTGCGCGGGGTATATCACCAAACCCCCCAATGCAGCCTCCCATGCCAATTGGACAAGCTATTGAGATGGACTCGCGTACTGGTACTCCTCCAATCAACAACCAGGGGTACGGCTTGAGGGAAAGCGATGGTGATGTCCAAGGTATGCTAGCTCTGCAGCAAGGTGGCTTTCCAGCATCATCCCCTCAACGAAGACCATCTGGGCCGATGAGCCCGACCAGTCAATACTCGCAACAAGAGGAGCACTACATCCCTGCGCGGAGCAACTGGAACCAGGCCGGAAACAACCCGTCAGATCAAACCCTCCCTACTACGAACAGCGGAAACAGTCGCGGTCTGTCCCCTATTCAGGACTCACCGGTCGAATTGGCTGCTGAGCGATCGGCCGTTGGCCTTCCTACCAATGACCGAACCTCTGACTACTATGAAGATGTTGACCCAAAGTTTGCCGAGCCGATGAACAACTATCCCCCACCACCTGGACAAATGCCTTCATCACTAATGCCTGGAGGCGTCAACCCAAACCTCAATCCCACACTCAATACTAGTAATCCAAATCTGTTACAAAGCTCTTCGTACGAAGATTTGCCCGATGGCTCTCGCTCTCCGGCTGCTTCAGAGGCTTCCCACTTTACCTCAGTGTCTCAACGCGGTGTGAACCCGAACTGGAGACCGCCACCAGGAGATCCCATGCCAGCACCGTATGGCGGCTATGGTCCACGCCGGCCGCCGAGGCAGGAAGACATCATCTTGGAAGCCAATGCTGCAAACCCTGATTTTGCAGTGCCAGGAGCCGGGCTTGGCCGTGGTAGAGGACGGGGAAGAGGTGGTGTCGGCAGAGGCGGCATGCCTCCTGCTTCAGCTATGGCAAACATGGGACTCGGAAATCAAGGACGGTATCCGGGCGCTAATGCCATATAGTGTTGGGCATATAGCGTAAGCGTACAAATGTGCGACTTCTAGATCTTCATACGATCTTGAGAGAACTGGGAACGGGTTTCTCCTCACTTCGACGCCGCGATCTGGTCATCGCTCGTGGCACTACCTTTTACTTTCCACCCGACACTTTTCAAAGTAACAACCTTCCCCAGGTTCCCGCGGTCGCTTCCATATCGTCGGTACCACTGGGACATTCTACATGTTCTTCTTGACTTCTCCGTTCCGGAACATTGTCTCCGCTACGACTACTTTTATGGACGATACATTCGATTACTGTACAAAAGTTTCCGCCGTCACGAATATACGAAAGTCTGGTATTCTTGACTTTCAGGTCAAGACATTCACCTTCTACAGGTTTCCTATTCGCCTTTCATCCGCTTCTTCAACGCTGTCCGGTCATATTCACAGGATACCACCGTATTCCGGTCTCTTTCGGTGGCATGGTAATAACGGAGATGACCAAACTCTCCGCTGCATTTTAGCATTCTATGTACCTAATTTCTAGTTCGCCGGCCGATGCTCATTTTCGATGCACCTGGCTGTGATGGAGGAAGCTTCATGACACATGGTGTTGTCTGCAATCTCCAAACCACTTTCGCAGGGCTGGGATCCTTCACCGCCTGCCTTTCTATCTCTTTTCTTTCCGCGGGATGGCATTCTGCACATGGCACTTGGCGTGGCTTTTATAAACACGCAGTTATCATCATTTCGCTTTCTTGTTTCCTTTTTGTCGCTATTGGAAAGTGTCGACGATACCATTCGATTAGGGGGCACGGTAGATGGAATCTCTCTTGGAAGGCGGAGGGCGGGTCGTTCGGAGTTGGTGTTGGAAAGGCTTGAGAGAGGGATTACGTGCTCAGCTGGTTTTGACGCAATGGAGTGGCGGGTATACACAAGGGCTGTACTTTGTACGTGGCTGTAAGCCTATTGGATTGGATAAGAAGCGGGCGCGCGGGGGTTCATGCTAGATAGATACAATGGAGAACATTTTGAATAATGATTTCTGTGGTGGTTAAGTGGTTTCGATATGTTGACTTGATTATGTTGATGGTCGAAGCAAGCTGAAGAGCGCAAAGCTTGAGAGCGTAGCGCTCACGGTGCGTACGAATGAAGTCGACATCAACATCCCCGCTGTCTATACATCCACTGCTATGCACAAATTCGTCAAAACCCACCTAGAAGGAGATACGCACTACCCAAGTAACCCAATAAACAATAATCCAAAACACGCATCCCTCACAAGCCATCCGCAAGTTGCTTTGAGCCAACGCGCACCCACAACATCAGCGCATTCCACGCAGCCCCAGCGAAATTGCCTATTTAGGAAGGTTGGAGCCCAAGATAATCGACACCATGAACTAGCGGGCTCGACCACCTCAACAGCCACAGCCAGTGCCACGGTTCAGCACACGCCGAGCAGATCAAAATCCCGCGATTTCATCCTGCGATGCCTGGTAGGAGCCAGAGCTCTTTTTTTTTTTTTTTAAATCGCGAAGTTGCCTGTTCAGGAAGGCTACGCCACACAGTTATCGACGCTTTTATCGGCAGCTCAACACCGTGAGAGCCACAATCACAGCCGCTCGGGTAGCAAATCACAGCACCTCATGTCCTGCGATGGCTAGCTAGGGTTTTTGTGAAATTGCCTGTTGAGGAAAGCTGTGCCACACTGTTATCGACACCTCCGCTCAGCGTCAGCTCACCGCAGGCCCCCTTGTATCCCCCTCACACACTCAAGCCAATCCCCATCAGCCCCCTCCATTACCCGGTACGTTATTGGAATTTGTTGCTTTGCCGCAGGCCCCCGCTTAGATGTCCCCACCCTACTCGAATCTCGGCTCGAAAACACGAAAAAACTCGTCTCTATTTACGCGCTTCGTCTTGTTCAACCTCTTAATCGACTTATCGGCACCCTCCTCCCTATCTCTCTTCCCAGAGATGATGTGCCACATGTGGAATTCATTGTTGTTATCGTAGGGATGCTCGAAAGGTTCTACGCCTTTGAGGTAGCCTGTCATCACGATGACGAACATGTGTCAGTTGAAACCATCTCGACCAAGGCGAAGAGAGGCAAGAGAAATAATTACGTACCGAGAGATTCATCCAGCAGATTGAAATCCGGTTCGTCCTCCATCATGGCGGGGTCGGAGAAAGTGGGTTCTTTGTACGGCGCGTGACGGGCGGAGCGGCGGGGATACATCTTTTGGGTTTGAGGGTCAGCCCTTGCTCTTGCGTCTCGGGGTTCTCGAGGAGAATTGGGGATTATGGTGGCTTACGGGTTGAATGAGAGTTTCATGACCACCGAGGGATATATATGCAAACGGGCGGTCGAAGGGAAAACACTACAGCGGCCCAGTGTCAGTTCGTAGTCGACGTAGGCATCGGACATGCCAACGAAGGCAAAAGGAGAAAGAGAAGCATGACATCGACGTACGTTCTTGCCAAACTCGTGCAATATCGCCGCCTCGTCGTATCTGTTCGTATGTGTCTGCACACATTGTTAGTCCAATGCACACAGCTCGCATCGACTCGACTCACACTCGCAAACTGCGTCACAAGCCTCCTCTGCCTCTCCATATGCTGTAGGATAATAGCCAACCCTCCCATAGGTACAAACTGCTCGCTCAACTCCCCCCGAATGTTCGCCCGCCCCGCCCGAGCACGCAACCGTCCTGCCCACATATACTGACGCTCAGCCTCCTTGACGCCAAACCCGGGCGACCCACTGCACAGAAACTGCATCCAAGGCTTCAATCCCGCCCTAAACGCTCCGGCATTCTCGTCGTTTGTGCACCACATGTTGATGGAGGGATATGCCATGGCATCCATTGCGCGGAACTTCTTGGACATGATGACGATGTTGACGAGGTGCACGTACTGCTCGTAGTCGCGTAGGAAGCGCTGCGCGTGGCTGCAGAGGGGCACGCGGCCCTCGCGCCAAAAGTCGTGCGGGAGGTGCGCGGCTTCCTGGACGAGGTCGAGCAGGTGGAACCATACCGACTGCATGGCGGGCGTGTCGGTGCTGAGGAAGTCGGCAAAGTAGTCGAGGAGGCGTGCGGCCGTGATCCAAAAGTCTTGCATGAAGTCGGGCGAGCACTCGCGCACAATCAGGCCCTGGCCCTGGCCCTCGCTTTCCGAGAGTCGGACCATTATGTGCCGTCCTCGTCCCGGGTGGTCGTAGAGGCTTTTGGCTTTTGTGTAGGTGGACGAGAGGTCTAGGTCGTTTTCGCCGTGCACGTATCTCGTCGCTAAGGGAGGGTCTTCGTCCCAGTCTTCGATGCGGATGATGGGTACCTTCATTTCCGATTCAAGTATAGGAAGCTTGAAGAAGTGTAATTTGGGATTGGGTGTGATTGAGCCGGTTGGCTGCTTATGGTGGGTAGCCGGTAGAGGAGAGGTTGAAGAAATGTATTTTGGGGCTGGGAACGTGACGGGTGCTAGTCTTACTCGTTGATTGCAAGCGGGTCGCGGGTTTGCAAGCAAGCCCGCGAGCGAATAGAGAAATAGAACCAATGACGGAGTAAATGACGTATCAAGGTGAAGGCAGCATGTTAGCGCCCAAGGCTGGCAAACGCGCCGCAACCTAAACGGGTCATGTAGCCAGTGAAAGACAGATCACACAGAGGAGACATGTATTGAGTTTCAAATAGACCATCTATTAATATCTTGCAGTATATATATCTGTTGCAGCGAAGTACCGCTAACAATCTAGACAATGCCTACACTGGCTGGTCCAGCGGTTAATCCGCCCACTCCTCGGAGTATCTAAGTATCTAACATCCAGTAAGTATACCCCTTCCCTCTGCCACTACCAGCATCTTGCGCGTGTGGACGAGGAGGAGTAGAATGGGGAGGGCGAGGGGGAGAGGTTTGAGACGTGGTTGTTAGGGGAAGTAGTGGAGGGACGGGGTGGAGGAATAGGTAAACCAGAGTAAAGAATGTTATGAAGGACTCTACGTAGTTATTAAGGCTAAAAAAGAACGTCTTATATTAGAAACTGATACGGTTTAAACTAGAGTAAAGGGTATCATGAAGGACTCTGCCTAGTTATCAAGGCCAAAAATGAACGTCTTTTATTGGAAATTGATGAGGTTTCAGAAGGATGCCACTTTTTTTGTATTTATTTTTGTTTCTTTTGTTGCACCATGCGGGCTGAGAGCGTGTAAGTGGTTGAAAATAGGTATAGTGCAATTGGAAGTATATCACAGCCCTCTATCTAAGTAGGGGTTCAATTCCCTGGGTTGTGTTTTCTTGACCGCCTTGGTTGCTGAAGTGGGCGCTTACAATTTTTAGCCTCACAATCCTACATCCTCCTCCTCCTCCTCGCTGGTCTTGCACTGATTGTTTCTAGGTTTCTCCTACGCAGCTGGCCTCTTGTGCGCAAAAACGCTCGAAGGAGAGATGTGTGTAGCTTGATCTTATAGATATCTTGATCTTAGTTGACTCAGAGTGCTCATACGACCGTGCTGTATGTTGCTAAGCAATGCTTCTTCTAGTGCTGACTGACTGATGCTTGTATCTGTAGTATCAAAGTCAGCATCAATCCGTCCAATCGACGACACAAGGGTCAACAAGAAATATGCTGAGGGGACTCAAAGACATACCGTCAAGATCACTGAAACTACTTCCCATACTAGGAGTACCCTCGCTACCTTCTCGCCTTGATTTCGCCCCTCTAGGGCTCAACTTGGCCAAATCAGCCCGATGGTTCGGACTGAGAGGATCAGGACTCCGTGGCCCGATCCTTGGTGCATCACTAGCGGAACTTGTCATTGATGAGGCCGTCTCAGTGCCAGAGGGTACTCGTTCCGGTTTCGAACCAGGACGGAATGATTTAGCTCCACGAAGACCTTCATCTTGGCGTTGTCTTGAATTCGAAGAAGGGATCGCAGTACGCGCATATCTAGCTCCGCTATTGATCTTGGAGGGCGCGGCGGCGTTGGCGAAAGGCAGCGATGCATCTCGGCTAGGAACCTGCTCATCTGCTTCATCTGGATCTTCATTGAATGAAACAAGTTCTCTCGGACGTTGAGCGCGGAAGCGTGGGGGCTTCTTGAACAACTGGCTGCGCATCGCAGGGTTCTCCACCTCGGAGCCGGACGAAGAAGAGCTTTCGGAGGATGAGGCTGGAGGCTCTGGAGAATCTACATCCACCGAGCCTCTTCGCTGCCCTACATCCACAGATCCCCTTTGTTGCCCTATATCCACAGAGCTCCTTCGCTCTCCTGGGCTAGCCACCTTGGATGTTGGCGGAGCTGCCCATCCAGAAGTGGGTTTCTGCCTGTTCCGAGCAGGCTTTTTCCGAGCCGATAGTTGCTGAGTATATGCTCGGCTTTGTGTGATGGTATGTGTTGAAGGCGTTCGTGAAAGAGGCGGTGCTGATACCTTTAGTTGCCTTGTCTCCCAGCCTGGCAATGATAACATACCTGGTGTGATGACTTCCCCCCGAGACACTGGACTCTCTCTTGGCCGCGCCGCCAGAGCGGATGGTGCCCGAGAAGCTATAGTCAAAGTTAAATGCGCACTAGAGACTGTATCCAAATACTGACGTGCTGATCCGGCACTGCCGCCCCTCTTCATCGTTTCTCCACCCGCGGCAGTCTGCGTACTATCCAGATTGACTGATGTCTGTGCGGTAAGCCCACCGACCTTCTTCATCTGAGCCCGAACATGTTCCAAATGTCGTTCATAGAGCCAAGCAGCTTGCTGCAGTAGAAAGGCTGTTGGTACATGGAAATTATCCGCGCTACTATTGGTTAGTTGTAAAGTCACCCAGCCTCGGTAGAGCAACAAACATCTCTGTCCCTGTCGTGCGTTAGTATTGATATGCTTGGGCATGCTGGTATTCTTACAGTTTAAATCAGTTGTTTTCGAAGACTTGGAAATCAGCCTCCACAGGATGCGATCTTTTGAAGCGTCCCAACTGGCCTAACGCACCCCATTAGTGAGCGCAGAGCCACCGATCAAAGCGGACAAAGACCAACCTGTTGCGGGTCTATGAAATTACCCCTCGCGAATGGGAGACGCACAAGCGCCGTAAACTGTACGCCGGACATTTCTGATTGGATACCTAAGATGCAAGAAGATCGTTGATGAAATGAGATTGCCTTGTGACGTGGAAACGATGTGATGTCCAGGTCAGCCAAGGTCTCCTACGGCGGCTGGCGTGCACAAAACTACGCTTGTCGTAGCTTGCACGTGATGTCTGCCGTAGCTTGCACGTGACGCTTTCGCGCAGCGATCCTAGGTTCTACACATGCCCGCATCTCTCCGTGCTCGACCCTTTCCTGAACCGATCTTCATGGATCATTACCGCTTATTCTATCGTCATCATTTGTGTCGTCCTTCTAAGCGCATTCTCCGTCGCGCTTCGTCGCCATGACAGGTGCAACGCGATCAGCGATGAACCAAGCAAGCCCACAGGGCACGGGTTAGATGCGCTCCGCAAATCTAGTCAATCCCTCCCCAAAATCTTGTCACTTCCAGTCCAATTTTATTGTAAAGCGACGCTCACAACCGTTGGCAGACTATCGCCCACCCCCCCTGCCCCACGGAAGCGGGTGGCCCCCACGTATCGTATCCTTTCAGCAGACGCATTGTTCAGCACACGGAGTTTTGAAAACCCGATGTAAGAGGAAGTGTGGATACCATACTTAGAAGTGGATTGGAGGAAAACTTTCCGGTTGACTATTCGGACGTTCTCTACGTTCTTGGAGCAAATCCCGCAACTTTCATGAGGTCACAGAGGCAGCGGTATTTGAAGCGGTAGGGATACGCAATCACCTCTCCGTTAAGAGCGCGTCGGTTGGGTGGAGTGGCGGGAGATATGCAAGAAGACTGCGGTACTACGATTTCTTCGCTGCCACATCGAGCAATTTCTCGTAGTTGTAGATGAGCGTCGCCGTTGTATAACCACCCCGAACAAGCCCATTCCGGGGTCGATCAGCAAGCGAAAGCTGAATGTCGGTCTGGCGTATAACTCAAGCAATGAGCTGGAAGATGGCGATCGGCATAGCTATGATCAGTCTCACATGCTTGTACTTGGCGAGTTATAGAGCAATCCACGAGAGGACAATTATAGCAGCACCTGGCTTGATCTTGTGATATATTCTCAGGAGATATTTAGCGCACTAGATACGTGACGGAGTATTCTAGGCTTTACGCTTTGCGGACCGATCTCACGGTTATAAGAATTGAACCGGCTTGGAGTCTATGAGTCTACGCCATTCGACCCTAACACTTAGATAAACTCCATAAGGTACATACTCCTCAGTTAGAGGTACATCTTGGGTATTGGAATTCAGCCTCTTTTTAACCTGTACTGCCGACGCTAGACTGTCCTTGCAAGTCGCGTTCTAAGGAATAAAGAAATAGTATGTATACTCCGCTCTCTGCGCTATTCAGACCCAAAATGCTTCGCCTGCACTAGGTGATCTAAGGCGGGAGCTTAAGGATGACGATGGTTTTTGGAGCAGGGGCGGAAGGCTTTTGTTGGAGATAGCCTTCGATTCTCCCTTGAGGGTGCTACTTCTTTCTCCTTCACCCTCCACCGTATTAGTACTCATCCTGACGTACGTTCGGATACACCTCATAGCCCTCCATTTTGTCCTTGTAGAAATGAGCGACTTGGAAAGTGCCGTCTTGGAACTGCTCCGATGTCTTTAGTCGTATTGTCGCGTGCTCTCTTGGATCCCCCGGGCTTGTATGGTATGCGGCCCAAATTTCTACGGAAATAAAATCTGAGAAGGCAGGTAAAGACGCTAAATAGCTGGCCTGTTGTATTTCTTGTCTACCGCCACCCCTTGTTCCGCGCTTCTTAGGTCGACGACCCTTTTTCCAGCGGATTCTAGCTTGATAGCCAGTAGTTAGGGAATTCATTTGTTCGGACCTATATTGCAAAACAAGGGTTAATACAATAAGATGTTTGTACAGAAAGACCTCAATGAGAACGCCAGCAAGAAGTGGAACCCTCAGATACCATATAAAGTTTTCACAGAATCTTTGAGGCGCTGGGTAGGCGCTCATAGGGCTAATCTTCAGAGCTGGGTACGAATGCAAAGAGGCTGAAAACTCACAAGTTGATTGCGGTTAAGTTGCGCTACACTGGGTTGGGTTGAGGAGCCAGAAGAGAGCCGGGGAGCCTGTTTAAGGGGGCACCCGCCGAGCTTTTTCTCCATGTCGGGTACTCAGGAAGAAATAGTGAAATAAAGGGGAAGAAGTGCATGACAAAAAAAAAGCATGCCGCTGCCTTGCAACGAAGCAAACAAGCACCCATAGATGACTCAGGTTGGAGGCACGCCTGGGCATCACAGCTTTCACACAACGCCCTCACAACAGCTTCCTGTGGGTCTGATTTCCCTATTGCTCTTGGACCCACTCCTCGCACATTAATTGTTCTGCTGTTGGCCGTTTCGTAGCATCCGGCACCAGCATCTTGCGGAGGTATCTTGAGAAAATGTTAAGCTGCTCTACTTCCTTTTCATGCGACGCGGGATTTTCTTCATCTTCGGGGAAGTAATCGATTATTACTGCCTCCTCAAGGGGCATGAAGTCATTTCCCCAATCTTTTCAAGAATCAGTAGTAGCATTATATTGAGAAATAAGACTTACCTTCGAATTTTGGCCAATCTTTCCATTCTCTTTCCGTAATAGCTATTCTCATAGCTGTAAGGAGCCAGTGAGCACAGCTTTCACCAACAGCCAGATGTATATCTGATATCAGCGATCGAGCCTCCGAAAATCCTAGATAAAAAAGATCCATCGTTGTAACAATTTCATGAGTCTTGAAGACTTGTTAGCATATGAGTTCAGACACGAGCCAATAGGCGCTTTCATACTGTACATGCAAGACTCCAAATGTCAATTGCCTTAGTCATAGGTCTACCAAATAGATGTTCTGGAGATAAATGATTTTTGATGGTTTCTGTCATTTTAGGAGGGGGTTCTGATACCAGAAAAGCTTTTTGACTTAGCTTCAAGGACGATAGATGAACGGGCAACTCACCATTAGAAAAATCCACAAGTGCAATCTTATCAGCACCTTCAATAAGTTTATTAGAGTATCTTGCTGGATCCATAAGATATTTCGGAAAGGTGCCTTCAGGTGGCTCATTACGTTCCCAAGTAAGCGGGCTATAATCTGGCCCTTCCTTCGGCACAACTGAATCAACAAATTCTTGTTGCGGAGCCGAAATGCGGAATAGAACATTGCCGGTGTGTATATCTAGAAAGTCTTAATACTGGCGCGATACTAACAGATAAAAATTACCTCCATGTACAACTCCACATGAGTGGATGAAGTCTACAGCTAAGAGGAGCTGTCGCGAGATGCTGCGAGAAAGAGAAAGATCAATGAAATTTTGCTCAGAATCATTCATATAATTTTCTTGCCACACAACTAACGAGCGAAGCGCTGGACCTAAACGCTCTAGAACAAGACATAAGTGGACACCGTTCGGACCAGTATGGTAGAAATGGTCTAACAGCCGCACAACATACTGGCAGCCCGGATGATCGACCTTTGTAGTTTTGAGACGTTGCATGATTCGGAGTTCGTGATCTGAAGCGTCTGCCCTCAGTATCTTGATGCAGACGTTAATATTATTTCTGAAAGAAATTAGCCCAGATTTTCGTGCGATTCAACATACTACTACTTTGTATCTTTAGCAAGCCAAACTGTCGAGTAACCACCTATACCGAGCTTCAATATAATTTCGTATTGTCCATCATGGAAAGAGTCGCCCATATGAACAGGGTGCAGCCCTCCAGATACGTAGTCCTCCACACGCTCTGAAAATGCACGCTGTCCTTTGTGATCGTGTTTGATTTCAGACATAGCGTAGATGTAGTAGCCTGGGACAGATGCAATTGGAAGAGACGAGGTGTGGTTCAATGAGATGGATAGCTTGCTCTTGTAAGGGTTAAGAAAGGCATTAGATGCTGTCTGATATATATCCGAAAGCGCTATTGACGTTTTCCTCTTCCCATTATGCCAAAAGGGGTGAGGTAGATGGCTTGCCGAGCATTTTCGTTGGATCCCTTTCATGCTTGACTTCATTATCAAGATGGCGTATTTGAGGCATACTAACACAATAACTGCCTTTTATCACATGTATCCCAAGGGTAGCCTAGTCGAGGTTACTAGCAGAGACCGAATTTTGGTATGGAATGTGGCGCCCTTTGTCCAAGTTCAGCTGATATCCTTGACTGCGCTAGCTTTGCTACAACCGGCGAAGTACACGAGAAACTCTTCTGCTTCTTTGAATTGTATTGGATTGGGAGGTATCTCTTTCTTTTAGCTCTGTATTTCTGGAGTAGTGTCACAAGGGGCAACGACTATGGGCAAAATTCATTGAATTATAATACGTGCTACGCCACGTGATGGATCGAGACCATGCGCAAAGAAATAGAACGGATACACTCTAATCAAGAGTATGAAGAAGAGAATTAGGCCGCTCACGCACCACATTAAGGCGGGTGATGGCAGAGCAGAGTAACAAAGAATAGTAGGGCACCGTCAACGGCAGGGCTGTGGAGCCATATACGCTCTTACAAAGGCGGGGCTGAATAAGAACAACAGCTATTCTTTGTAGGATAATGTTGAGATCGCCTCGTGCGGAGGCATCGGTATCTTCCAACTATTCGTCCGAGCGGGTTCCCGCGACAATATTGAAGAGGTAAGAAGTGATGGATTGCTAGAGCTGAGAGACTTGTTTATGTAGAGCCACTAAGGCGGCATCTGCCGCCAGATACCGCCTACCTCAACAACAATATGGTGCATACAAACCATGAGTACTGTCCTTTGTTTGGCACAAAATGAGCAGACTACTGTTGGAGCAGTCATAATCGGAATGATGGAAGAGAATCCACGAGTTTCGTATTGTAGGGCGAGTGGGAGCGGAGGGCAGGCTCCCAGGGTTCTCAAGCAAGGCTCTTGGGGTAGAACGAAGCATGCTTGGGCGCCTTCTGGAGGCATCTCATCAAGGCGGATGATGGATATCGTGTAGAGTTGATGTTGCAAAGACGGATATTAAGACGCTACCCGTCGAGCGACGAATTAACCGAGAATCAAAGTCGCATGTCTTCCTGAAGTCGTATATCCGTCCATTTTCACTCGTGGAGACATCGGCAGAGCTTCGCGCAACTGGCCGCAGAAAACAGCTAAAGGCAATGCATCAAGGATGGTACGACCCAGGCACGCAGCCCATGAGCGTCAACATTAAGAATTATAATTTTGAATTCAGCAACTTCATCGAGCGGGTCGCTTTTCCGTTGCTCAGCTGCTCAACGCTTTGGATAAATCCTAATAGTTGCCTATAGGGCGTGCCTTGCCCGTTCAACAGAAGGTATTTGCGAGACTCTACTGTCGCATTCGCATCTCTTACGCACCCGCATAGAACCGAGTTTGCGCTTCCAAATCCCGATGTCACTATCTGCTCATTTCATCCTTTGTCCGCCGCGGAATGCTACCAGCCCATCCCCGAACTTTTGGCATGCCATCAGTCTCCGCCATCTTCTGCAGGTAGGCTCGGAGCCCATCTTTGTCGAATTAGTTACAAAATGGAGGGATCTAGGGAGCCTCGTTATTAATGCGCTCGAACGTCAAGTTACTCTTTTCCCTCCGCGTGGCTAGTTTTCCGAAGTTGGGCTCTCGAGGGCCGAGCGAAGCAACGCACATGTCCCCCACATCCTACGCATGTTGCCTTACGACCTCAAGTACTATAGCATAGTTGTCCTGCTAGTGTGTCGCTTGGTCCATCTCGCGAAATCGACTTAGGGCAATCGCGTATCGGGAGTTGAAGGGCGACGTGCATCAGCGAGGCGAGGCGACACGCGAAACCAAGGCCAGGTGAGGCAAGCACTCAGGCTGGATACGCTGCTCCGGCAGGTAGCCGTGCCAATACATGCTCTGCTGTCGTAGCCCAAGCTGTAGGTGTACAGCGCTGACTTCATCTACGGGGCGGAAGCACGTAGATGGAGACGACAAAGCGCCTCATTTTGTTCTAGGAGCGGGGTTGCCCTGCGGTACGATACCGGGGGGCCGCAACGAAAAGCAACCTCCCCCGACCGTTCGCGGCCCGCCCGAGAAAACAAGCATGATTCCGCCAAATTATCATCGTCTTCGAAGCCGTGTGGGAAGGAAGGGGAAATATCGCGACCCGAATTAACATAGCCAAAAAAAAACATGTTTGCTGCTCACCGTTCAAAATGCTTAAGATGGCGGGACTTTGGAGAGAGATATTTTCATGCTGGGGGAGGAGGAGGGAGGGGTGGGGCAATGGGGAGAGAGAGCAGAGAAACCCAGGCTGTCGGTTGCGAAAAACGAAAGGGAAAAAAAAGGGGAACCTTCTTCATATTGTCAATCAAATACTTTGCAAATATATTGCGTGCTAAGCGCGAGTCCTGCAGCGAGTCCCTCCCCCTGCCTTGTGAAAGTCCTCCCAACGAGACCTGATTCAATCTCTACCAAGATACAGGAGACCAATGCACCTGCCAGAGTGACTTCAACTAAGCAAATGGTGCTATTGGCTGTTTCCCTCTCACGGTCTGCTTGATCAAGCCTACCTCATCCACGCAGATCGCATTGAGCCCAGCATTGACCTGAATCTGCCAAGTGTTAGCTGCTTCTCTATAAAGCGGTACTTGTTCAAGGTGCTTACCAATGCTTTTTCTGGCTCGTTGTTCATGCCACCATATGACAAGCAGACAAGGCCCTTGTCTTGCACATGGCGGATGAGTTTCGGACTATACACAAGAGGCTCAGACGACACGACAATACCTGACAGATTCCACGCCTGTGCGAACTTCAGGCCCTCCTGCATGTTGCTTGCTCGAACATCACCAGTCGGAGTGTTGCCACTGTCGTTGAGGAAGAGGACGGGGTAGGTTTGTTGCTTCCTCGAGCACAGGATACAAAGTTCCGGGAAAAAGGATGAAAAGAAGATCTGTCGGCTGCCAGCATGCGCAAAAACGGTTTCGAGGATGGTGTCGATGTAGTGGTTTAGTTCGACGCCGTAAAGTTCCATGTTTGCATCTTCGGCTTCCCAAAGCATGGGGTACTTGAGTTCAATGTCAAAGCCCGTTTCTTCAGGAACATTCTTGAGGAATTCCTCAAATGTTGCGAAACGATCGGCGATCTCATTACCTCGGACATTGGCCTTGAAACCTTTGTTTTGGTAGTCCTCTGTGTATTTCATCCGTTTCTTGAAAGTCTGCAACCTCTCGCCGCGGAATATGTCGGACGAGAGGGATCTCCGCTTTTCACCGGGTTGAGGGGAACGGGATCGTTGGTCCCTAGGCAAGGCAGCATCCTGTAGCTCTTGCTCCTTACTGATAAACTTGAACTGATCAAGGCTAAGACCCCACGGTGGAACATCGACCCCGGTCTCTGCAACAATATTGTCGTGGTAAATGATGGGCACATGATCACTGGTCAATTGAACATCGAACTCAATGAATGAGGCACCCAGCGATGTAGCAGCGTGCGAACCAAGCACCGTGTTCTCGCCAATCTGCAAGCGCTTGGTGGCCGGATTGTTTGCTCCAAAGCCTCTGTGTCCAATTACTGAAGTCGTATCGTTGGGCTTGAAAATGTCTCCAATGGGGAGCTTGGGCCTTTCGGCGTATTGGATAGGCTTTACAACAAGGAAGTTGAAGGTCAAGGAACCTATCAAATCTGACGAGCTCATCTCAACAATTGGTATGGTGTAATCTCGAATGAGACTCTCACGCTTGGGCGCAACATTATCCTTGAGGGCATCCAGAAATGCGAGGGCGCTACCAATCTGGGTCTTAGTGGTCAGTCCGGGCGCCGTTGCGAGAAAAATTTTGAAGACCAGTGTGACCGAGGAGCCGGGATTAGCAACAAATTTGAAAGGACTATTGGTAAAGTCCTCTAGCAATGGAAGGTCGATCGATTTTTCAGAGCCGGCGGCTCCAATCGCGGAGACCTGGACGGAGAAGCGAGTATCTGGGTGCAGTGAGGCAGGCCAGCTGCCGTGATAATCGCCCAAGTCGACTGCCTTTTTCTTGTTGCGTGTATTCAACGGCCCAAGGTTGACATATATCTCAATGTCCTCGGCAACGGCCGGGAGAGATTCGATTGATCTGACAGTGACACCCTCATGCTTACAAGTCTCAGCATGGCTCAATCTTGAAAGCGTCTCTGCAATTTGCAAATGGCCACGGTATGCGGCATGCTCCATGGCCGTCCAGCCAGAAGTATCTTTTACATTGACGTCAGCACCAGCGTGGATCAGCAAGTCGGCGATCTTTGCATGACCGTGAACCGAGGCCACGATGAGAGGTGTCCACGCTCGAACTCCACTTGAAATGTTCGGGTCTATTGGAGTCGGGACATTTGGTTGCAGGAGGGTCTTGACGCATTCGGAGGAGCCTGATCTTGCAGCGACAAATAGTGCCGTCTCACCGTGCTTGTTGCGGTGGTTGATGTTACGAACATGGGGTAAGAGGAGTGCAACTATTCCGGGCGAGTCTACACGTAGCGCAAGCGAGAGCAGGTCCGTCACTGTGGAGGTTTGCAGCTCGGTGGCAGTTGAAAGACATTTCGTCGAGGTGGAGAAAGCCATTAGGGCTTCCACAGCGTCTACATGACCGCCGGCCACGGCTAGCTGCAATGGGGTGTAACCCTCAACATCTTGCAATAGCTCTTTGCTAGAAGAAGGATGAGAAATGCTATCCATGTGATGGAGTAGCTTCGCACAGATATCTGATAGGCCATACTGAGCAGCATAGTGCAAAGGTACACGGCCGAACGTATCCTTGTCCCAAACATCCGCGCTGGGCTCGAGAAGTAAGCGGCGTGACAATGCGACGAGTTGGTCGCTTAATGTGTCCGCAATGCGGGTTGTACCGCCCACAGTGAATGTGCTTTCCCAGGCGGAAAGGAGTGGGAGGCGACCATATAGCTTGATGAAGAAGAGCAGGCCCAGTTGTGTTGGACGAGGTTCTATGCCGATGCCTGCAGCTTTCAGGCGGACCGCGGCAACATCGAAATAGGAGATTGCAGCCAGTAGCCTATCCAGCAGGGCGGTGCACATTTCCTGTGATTTGTAGGCCGACCGAGCCGTGTTCAGCGAGCTTTCGCTCGTGGAGCCGAGGGACCTGCGCGACTTGGAACGCAGTCTCTTCAGCATCTCTCCATTTACGGCGCCATACCAACGGAGCTTTGCAAGATAGTCGCGGAGCTCCAAGCACTCGGCAAGCTTTGCCACAAATTCCGGGCCGGTCGAGCGCGGGTCGTTTACGGCACTGGTGACATTGAGAGTCCAACCAGGCCCCATGAGCAGGTCTGCTTTGAAGCTTGTGCGGTTGAGGCGCGAGCGGTAGCAAGCTTCCACGTCGGCTGCAGCTTCGGTGACTTCCAGATCCAGAGCAGAGTCTGGTGGAGAGTTAGCGCTGAAGGGGGCAGGGAAGTGGTGATTTTGTGTTTACGCGTGAGGTCAAGCTCAGCCTTGAGCTTCAGCTGGCTCTTGAACCGGTGGTAGTCGATGTAGGCCGTTGCCCACTCGGGCACGACCTGGTTGTGGAGCTGACGGCCGAACCTCATGGCTGGACGTAGCTGGACGTAGCTGGACGTAGGAGAATGCCAAAGTCAATCAGACGACCGAGAAGGGTGTGAAGTGAAGAAGCATCAGGCTGAAGCGGGAGCGGGGGAAGCTTGACCGGAGACGGTCACGTGATGGCATACATCCACCCAGCGCGCCTCATTGGACCAACGGCAGGGCCGAGATGGGCACGTTGCAGGCGGTGAGGAGGGTGTTTCCGGTGCAGAGGGACGCAGGTTACGAGGGCCTCGTAGCCGCAGCGCGTTGCTTGGGATGGATGTCGGTGTGATTGATTGCGGCCCTGCGGAGTACCTCGCACCTCCGCGCAAGGATGCGGGATGGATCGTGCGCGTGTGTGTGCGTGTGCTCGTGCTCGTGCTCTGTTGCCGGGGCCGGGGCCAGCCACAGTCCTGCGCCACACGCCACAGACGCCGCACACGCCACACCGGACTCGATGACTACCGGCCCGATCCAGTTAGTGCGCCTCGCGTGTTGCAAGGGTTTCCGTAGCTGTTGCTCCGTAGTCTCCGTAGTCTCCGCTGCCATCGCCGGGCCTGTTTTCGTCCAGTATGTAGGCTAAACGGCGTCTTGACGAGTACAGTAGGCCACGCTAGACACAATGCAGTAAGGTTACCGCCCCCATCGTGGCCGTGGGGGTGGAGGGAGTGGATGGGATGGGAGTGGAGGGAGACGAAGAGGGGGAGAGGGCGAGGGCGAGGGCGAGGGCGTCTGGCAGCGCAGCGAGCATCCAGCCTTGCCATGTCCCCTCAGCATAACAGCACGGCGGGCCCAGCGCTTCCTCAGGCTCAGCCTTGGACCTCTTCTCCTCCTCCTCCTCCTCCTCGTCCTCCTTCACGACATACCGACTTTTGGTAGCTGCGTGCGCCGGTGCCCGTCCTAGCAGTCCTAGTCGTCCCTCCTGCCTGGCTACACCGGCCAGCTGCCAGGGGTCCGCCCGCCTGACGTCGCTCCGCCATGGACCCACTCTCGGTAACGGCGAGCGCCATCGCCGTCGCCACTGTCGCGACGCACACTTGCACGGCGTTCGCGCGACTGCGCGCTTTCTTTAAGAATCTGCCCGGCCGGTTGCACGCCCTCAACAACGAGGTGACCGACTTTCAGATTGTCTGCTTCCAGGTCGCCGCCGTCCTCGACGACAACGAGTCTCTGGCCCCGCCGGCGTCCCCCGATCCGCTCCACGTACACACCCGCCTGCTGCTGAAGCAAGCAGACACCAAGCTACGCGATCTTCAGGTCGTTCTCAATCGCCTCGCACGCTCCAGGACCGTCGTCGCCGCCGCCACTGCCTTCAAGCGAGAGCAGGAGACGCTGCAGAGCCTCCAGGACGACATCCAGACGGTCAAGTGCTCCCTCAACCTCGTGCTGGGCGCATCCAACACGTATGTAGTGACTGGCGTCTTGTCACCTTGCCCTCTGCTAACCCGTCCAAAAGCCGGGACATGGCCCGCATCCGCCTCGACTTGGAAGCAATTTCCACCATCACGGCAGGTTCAGAGCTAAACACGCTTGGCATTCGCGAAGACCTCCGACTGGGCCTGGAGTCGCACAAGGGCGATCTCGAGACCACCTTTCACTCGGGCCTCGCCCAGGTCGAGCAGAAGATGGAAAGTTTCGAGAACTTGCTCCGAGATCAAGCCAGCCGCCTCGAAGAGAGCCAGCGCTCCCAGCTCGCCATCTACCGGAACCGACGCTCCGTCAAACAACGCCAGAAGGCATTGGAAGGCTTGCCTTCTTCTTCATACCCAAAACCCGCCTCCGAAGGCGTAGGGATCCGCCTCAACCAGTACATGACCTCCTGCCGCAAGGGCTGTCCGTGCGCCTGCCACACTCGAAGGGTCTCGGAGACGCCTTCCTTCGTCGACCGTGTCCTTGGCCGCGCCTTCCTCAAGTATGCTGGCCTTCCCTTCACCACCCCAAAATGCGATTCCGACCAGTGCACAAAGGTCCAGGCCCCGCACATCAAGGTTGAGTATTGGTTCCCCCTCGGCTTCTTCTGGTCCCAGATAGTCCGGTTCGAAGCCGCCGCCGGCATGGGTCCGCAGATGCAACTCAGTTTTCTCAGACGAATACCGGATGCTTCGGCAAGCGTAAGCTTTGCCCTTGAAGGAAACGTAGACGGCTTGAAAGATCTCTTCAAGCGCAATCTCGCCTCTCCTCGAGACGTCTGTGACACGCGGGGCTATTCGCTTCTCCGGGTCAGTCTTTTTTCTCGCATTGTTCTTTACTCGGCACTCTCTAATGCTTTGGCTAGTGGGCAATTTACGGACAGCAATGGAAGGCAGCTAAATTCTTGCTCACTGCTGGCGCCGATCCCGACTACAGGTAAATACCCCACCACCTCGCACAGCCCGCAGTCATCTGGCTAATCTCGTCAAGGCCAATCAAGCAAAGTGATAATAGCCCCAGGAACAAGATCAACGACTACTACCTTCAAGGCTTGTCGTCTGGAGAAGCCGTCGATTTACTACGTCCTATCATCGACATCGACGATTGGGTAGAAGAGCAAAATTTTCAGCCAATCCATCTAGCGGCCACTCGCCTTTCGGGTACCAGGCTCGAGGAAATCATCAAGCTCGACCCGAACAACATCGACGTCGTCGATAGCTTGGGCCGTACTGCCCTTACTTGGGCTGCTGCACGAGGCGACCATCGTACCATGTCGGTTCTGCTGGCCCATGGAGCTGACCCGAATTTGATTGATAGTTACCTAGGAGGACCGCTCTCGTACGCCTCCGATCGAGGACACGTCGCCTGCGTAAGACTACTGCTCGAGGCAGGCGCCGAGACTGACCCTGTCCTCCCGGGCGGCCAAATATCGGGAAGCCCAATGAACTGCGCGTCCCGGAATTGCAAAGACCCCCTCGTCATCAAAACGCTTCTCGATTTTGGATCAGATACTGAGTCGTCTGGCATCGATGGAAAGACGCCTCTCATCCACGTTGCACGCACCGACAATCTGGAATTTGCCCTGCTATTTTTGGAGTATGGTGCCAACATCAACGCCATGTCCGCAACAGGACAAACGCCTCTGACCACCGCCATCACCCACAATAGCCACAGGGTACTCCAGTTGCTGCTTGAAAGATGGGAAGATTACTTTGTGTGTCCCAGGCTGAAAGGACCACACCTGATCAACACGGCGGCACAGTATGGTGATGTGGAAACATTGAAGATCCTCGCCGCAACAGATCACCTTCGCCTGCAGTATGATGAAAAGTATTCCGTGGCTAAATGCTTCGAGCTTCTTCGCGAGCGTTTCGACCATAACGATGAGCTTCACGAGGCGATGCTGAACCTAATATCCATCATTCGCACAAAAGTCTCGATGGAGCAGGAGAAGGATCGGCTCCTCGAGTCAGGACTAATGCCCCACAACAATTTGGTGGTTTCACACATGTTGTCCGAGAAGTCGAGCGAGTACAACTCGGACGCTGATTTTGTTGATGCATTGGAAAGCGTGCACGACTCCGACCACGGTGAACAGTTGCCTTCGTATAGCGAGGCGACAAGATCACAGCCCGACGCACACGCCGCTAATGCCCTGCATACATCTCTTTAGAGCGCTTCCTGTTTCGTCCCTTGCAAGTTAGTTAGCTTCTACACGAATGATGAGATCATGATCACGACCAAGCTCTATACCATTTTGCCTCACGCGTTGCCTTCCCTCGCTTCGCTAGCGTTGGCTAATGATCTTGCTAGATTGCTGTAACTCTCCATGTTCCAGAGATCAGACGGGCCTTTTATGACCAAATTAAAAGCTTTTAAAGCATTGTTATACTTGAACAGAGAGATATATTTCATCCTATACTCCATAAGTGGATTCTTTATGATCTATTGACAGGCTTTTATATAATAAGTATATTCTTGAGTCTTTGAAGAGTATCGGCACTGATGCGACAGATCTCTTCAAAATAGGTTGCAGCTCCGCCAAACTCGAAGTCAACCTTCTTCAAGAACTTGAGCATACTTTCCTTCCTCGATCCTACCATTCTGATAGCTTCGTCTCGAGTCGATTGGGAAGATACCATGATTGTTTGGACCATAGCTTCCATGCACGGCGCAAGCCCTTGCTCACTGTACGCGTACTCGTACGCCACGAGTTCATCCGACACGCCAAGGAAAGACAGGAGCAGCGCGCAGAAGACACCGGTCCGGTCCTTTCCAGCATTGCAGTGGACGAGGATAGTGGCGTCGGGATTTTCCACGATATACTCAATCATACGCTTGAACACACACCTGTCGTAGGCAGCACCAGCGTAGGCAATGGCTATGAACGCTTTGACAGTGCCCTATCCGGACAATCAATCAGCGAATGCTCCTTTCCCTCGACGATTCGCCAGCGTTGCAGAGAAAACAAGAAAGGAAGGGGAAGGGGGGAATCACCTCTTCGCCTTGAGCCATGTATGCCTTATCAGTAGTCACCATGACAATAGGATCCCACTTGGAGTCGGTAATCAGCGGACTAAAGTGCCGCTCGATGCCCTCCCACTTCCGCACCGGCGCCATGCCCGCCGCCTGGGACCGTACAATCTCCCAGTTGGACCGCAGGTCGAAGACGCACTTGACGCCCAGCGCCCTCAACTTGGCCACGTCGCCCCCGCTCGCCCGCCCCGGGTCGCCGCTGCGGAGGATACGGCCCAGGCGCACAAAGTTGGCCACGGTCCCCTGGATCTCCCAGCCGCCCGCGTCGCGGCAGTTTGGGATGCCGTCGAAGTAGACGAACGGGGGGTCCGGCAGGGTGTTTGGGGTTCCAGCCATGGTTTTTCGCGCGTTAGGCCAGAATCTCTTGGATGCTGGCATGGTGGTTGCTGAGGTGTTGAGCTTGCGTTTTTGTCGTGGTTGTAGGTGTTGTTATGGGTGTCGTTGTAGTTGTTGGTAGCACTGGGTACCTCCTCTCTTCCTCCTATTGAAAAGAGAAGAAAAAAAAAAGGAGATGCGCGAAGCTGAGGGTTTCTTGAGTTGTTGCGATGAAGTGGAAAAGGTCAGACGTATTCGTATATTAGTAGTAGTAGTAGTGAGGGAGTGAGGCTTTCGCTAGCTATTGTAAGGGTAAGAGGCGTTTTTTCGGGTTACTCAAGAAAAAAAGAGGGGTTTGCATATACGATTGGCAGCCATGCTCTTTTTTTGCTTTTTCCACTTTTTGTTGCTTTTAAATTCCTCATTTAACGATTTCTGGACTTGATGGGTGTCGTCCCGTCCCCCGCCCCAATGTGACGGGGCCTACTACGAGCTCGACCCGAAGCTAGTCCATTGTTCAAAAGCAGACATGTATTTTTTTGGTCCCGCACATGATTGATCCTTGCCCGGGTGGGACCAAACAGATGACCACAGGGCCATAAAAAAAATGAGCTCGCACTTTTTCGCTTACACACTTTGGCTCCTCTCGAGTCCTGTGTGAATGCCGTGTAACGACATCGGCGTTTCGTCGCCACCCGCGCTCGCGATGCGATGCCTCGTCGCCGCCCGCCGCCCACCCTCCCGTGTCGTGTCTGTGCGCTGTGATAATACCCCCAAGCGCATGACGGACCTCTCGACGATGCTCATCATCTCCTGGAGCTGCTTCGCTCGTTCCCTTCGTCCCTGCAATTCTGGAGCTTCTGCCCCCTCGTCGCTCCATCTTCGATACCAACACACCTTTCGCCAAAAGTCCCTGCTCTAGAGGGGCCCCTTGTCCCTTTTAGCTTTTCTTCCCCGTCTTGTAGACAGTATGGAATCGGAACAGCCTACGTTCGATGCACGGGACGGTCTGCCGTGGGGATCCAAGGCATCGCTCGAGAAGGAGACGACTTTTCGAAACTCGCAACAGCTTGGTGTGGATCAGCTGTCGTGGGGATTAGGTCCACAGCCTGAGAGTATGCCTTTTCCAAGCGTGCAGCAGCTTGGTTCGGCCCAGCTGCCGATGGAATCTGTTCCCGCACAGCCTGAGAGTGTGCCTTCTCCATGCATGCAACGGCTTGATCCGATCCAGCTGCCGATACGATCTGTTCCACGGCCCAAGAGTGTGCCTTCATCGGGCTCGCGACAGCTTACACCAGACGATCTGCCAGAGTTACCCAATCTGCAAGATGTACTCCATCTACGAGTTGTACTCGATTTGCAAGATGGACTCGATCTACAAGATATCCTCGATCTGCCAGATATACCAAATCCACCGGTTGAGGGTACGCCTCCATCAAGCTCACAACAGCTTGATCCGATCCAGCTGCCAATCCGATCTGTTGCACAGCCCGAGAGCATGCCTTCATCAGGCCCACGACAGCTTACAATCGACGATCTGCTAAATGTACCCAATCCGCCAGTTGAGGGTACACCTTCATCAAGCTCGCAACAGCTTACACCAGACCATCTGCCAGAGCTACCCAATCTGCAAGATGCGCGCGATCTGCCAGATGTATCAAGTTCACCGGCTGAGTGTACGCCTTCATCAAGCTCGCAACAGTTTACACCAGACCATCTGTCAGACGTACCCAATTCACCAGTGGAAAGCAGACCTTCATCAAGCTCACGACAGCTTACAATAGACGAGCTGCTAGATGCACCGGCCGAGGACATGCCTCCATCAAGCTCGCACCAGTTCGTACCAGTCTCTCAGCCAAGGGTGCCCATTCCCCCCTCGCCGAGGAAGAGAATACCAGTCGAGCCCGGAACCAAGCGCGAGCGCGAGCGCGCCGCGCGCTTCGCCGCAGCCGGGCTCGAGCCCAGATCCAGGATCATAAAAGCATGCTCAAGGTGCAGAGAGAAGAAGATCAAGTGCAGCAGGCATCGGCCGCAATGCAAAGCCTGCCAGCGCAAGTCCCTCGCGTGCGTTTATCACTACGGAAACGCGTCGGAGCCCGAGCCATCTGCTTCTCGTGCTGCTGGAGCGAGAGGATCCTCCGATGGCCGGGAGAGCTAGTGCGCGCAGTCGGCTTCTGGCTGAGACGCTGGGATCTCGCGGGAGTTTGTTGTGCCTAGAACGCTGGAGTTGGCAAGAACAAGACTGATGGCTCCTGTCGGACGTTCCACGGGGATCCCCTGCTTCGGGAGATTCACTGGAAGGGGAGATTCACTGGAAGATCTGGAAGATAGCGATGTGTTCGCGGAGGATACATGGTGGGCTGAGGACGGCTTTCCCCTGTGGTGGTGAGCGCCGGGGGAGAGACATAGTTGTCTGCTCGGTCCTAAAAATGTTTTCATTCCTCTGTAACGATATTGCTATCCCTATTCACTTACTTTCGTTTCAGATATTCGTACCCTTGTTCAATTGCGGATGGTTGGGTGGGAGGGGGGGGTACATGTGAGGTCTATGATGTTGTCGAAGATACTCTTACCGATTCCAGCCCCGCACATCGTAGCCACCGCGCACTTGCATACAAAAACTTGCACCGCCTCGAGCAAAAGGATACATGCTATCGCAATACGATTCTTCGAAGGCATTTGCAATAGATGAATAATTGGGATTGATGAACAATTGGGAGAGGCGAGGCTAAGATGAGGAGATCGGTGATAATTCCGCTGATCGAAACGGCGTAGTAGATGATATTGTGTCCACACAATATGTTCTCTCCCATTCAAACGTGGTCCAGAGAGTGTCGCCATTTCTGCATTGGAAGAGGGTGATGAAAAAGAATAATACCGCCCAGACCGCCACAATGAACATGAGGATCGTATTCATGATCAAAAAGCGCTCGTAAACGAAGAAAATGCGGCGATAAAAGCATAGAACGGAGGTCTTGGCGCTGAACTCCAAGGAAGCTAGGAAGTAGTTGGAGAATGTAGTTGGCCTATCATGTTTGGCGAATGCGTCTGATGACTGGTTCAAGTCCACACTTTTTCATAGTTTGCTAGGCGCTCTATGTATACTGGCACATGAGGAAACTATCTCGTTCTTTTGATGTTGCGTCATATCGCCAATCTGTGTCCCTGAAGTGAACAAGCGCAAGCTGAGTCCGGCGTTGCACATAGTTATCATGAGCCACTACTTGGCCTCACTGCCAGACCCTCCCCACATGTCGTTCTCGAACCCGCGAGCACCAAGCTCCCGATGTCGAAACCTCAGTTGGGATAGGCGTTGTTAATGCGCTGCCCCACATTAGCTATTATAACAATATTGCAGATGAAATACATACGAATGCTTGCCTCGGGCTTCGGCTCGGGTTCAATGACCTTCGCAGCTGTGTGCTTCTCTTCGATCACATCTTCGGGGCCAAATTAGCGGTGCTCGTATTCAATGACCTTGGGAGTGTGTTTCCTACCTTTCATGAACGGGAAGGTGAGCACTTCTTTAATTGAGTAGTGATCTGTGAGGAACATGACGAGTCGGTCAATGCCCATTCTGGTCATTAATTAGCTCCTGTTTTGCAACGAGTGGTATCAGAACGTACCCCCAGCCTCCAGTAGGCGGCAAGCCGTATTCAAGGGCCTGGCAGAATGTCTCATCGATCAGTTGAGCTTCGTCATCGCCTTGAGCTTTCTGGCTGGCTTGCTCCTCAAATCTCTCGCGCTGGTCGAAGGGGTCGTTCAGTTCGGTGTAGGCGTTGCAAATCTCCTTCTTACACACAAAAGCCTCGAACCGCTGGTCGATGAATTAGTCTAAGTTTTTCAAATGGAAGAGCTACAGTACCTCGCAGAGGCCAGCGACTGATCGATGGACCTTGGCCAAGGGGGACATGATCTCGGGATGCCCCATGATGAACGTGGGATTGACAGCAGTCTCTTCAATGAATTCACCAACCAACTTGTCAATCATGCGACTGGCCGTCAAAGGTGGCGAGCACTCAACGTTAACTTTCTTCAACACGGTCTGCAAGAACTGGTTTGCCTCTTCAGTGTCTGTCTTTGGTAAGCCACTCCTCGCTTGATTCGATTCGGTTGGAACCACTTACGGAGTGAGTCCGCGGGAGGAAACTTCTCTCCCGTCGCTTTCTCCAACTCAGGTATCATCTCGACACGGCGCCAAGGCCTCTCCCAGTTGACGTCGTATACCTCACCGCTTTGGGTATGGAACTGCGTCTTGTACGATCCCTTGATTGAGTACACAAGCTCGCTAACCAGTTCTTCAGTCATGTTCATCATATCATGCATATCCGCAAACGCCTCGTATGTTTCGCAGGTAGTGAACTCGGGGTTGTGGGTCAAGTCAATGCCTTCGTTCCTGAATTGACGTCCAATCTCGTAGACCCTCTCCAAGCCTATAAGGATATAATAAGCAAGCTGCCTCACATAGATCATCTGTAATCTCACCTCCTACCACGAGTTCTTTCAGGTACAACTCGGGCGCAATTCTCATGTATAGTTCCATCCCTAGATCGTTATGGAAGGTCTTGAAGGGCCTGGCGGTCGCACCACCAGCTATCTTGTTCATCATAGGAGTTTGGACCTCCAGGAAGTCTCTGGAATCGAAGTAATGCCTGATGTATTTAACGATTCGTGTTCTCGTAACCAGCGTGTTTCGAACGTTGTCATTCATGACGAGGTCAAGGAATCGTTGCCGATATCGCTGCTCCTGGTCCTTGAATCCGTAGTACTCGGTTGGCAGCTGGCGCAGGCAGGGCGACAGAAGAACAATTTCTCGCGCGAAGATGCTGAGCTCTCCATCGCCTCCTTTCTTGGGTGCGGTTCGCCCTGGGAAGCCTACCACGCCAACCCAGTCGCCGCGGCGCAACAGTTCGTGGGGCTGTTCGTCCCACGGTACGCCGGCATTCTCCTTTTGGCATACGATCTGAAGCGTAATGCCCTCAGCTTTACAAACGTAAAACCGCAAGTAATTCGAAGACACCCTCATTGACATAATCCGGACACCTACGCGGATCTCCTTGTCCTCTTGAACTTGTCCTCTTGTCAAGTGTTTGAACTCGTCCACATAGTTCCCGAGCTTGTAATTGACATGGAATTTGTGGGGATAGGGTATTGGCTGCTTTGTCTGGCGCAATTGCTTTACGGCTCGGCTGCGGATTTCTAGATATTGATTAGGATTCAAGGCATCCTCCTCCCCTGCTGCAGCAGCAGGCTTCTCTTTCTTCGGCCGAGCAGGTAGCGCAGCAGCTTTCGCGGCCTTGGCCTTCTTCTTCTCCTCTGCTTCGCGCTGTTGAATCGCTTTAGTAATCGAATCGGGGGGGAAGCTCGGGGCAACAGACCTGCTTTTGGCGGCGCTTGACTGGGACGAATTAGCGAGAGCTAGAGATGGTTGGAATCGTCTTCTTACGCTCAGACTTGGAGACCCTGTCACCAGTGACGGGGTCCTCATGTAAGTTCTCTGGTGTTTGCGCCGAGGTTGCAACGGCAGCGGGCACCGCAGCGGCGGGTTCAGCAGCGGGCTGTTGATCAGCCATGGTTACTGCAGCTGGTGTTCGTGTTGCGGTCGTCTGTCTACGTTTCAAGAAAATGTTTTGGTGGGCATGAGTCAAGCCCTGCCATATGCCAAGCCTTCTGGAAAAAACAATTGTTCCGGGACTGCATGCTTACTCAGCCGTGAACCGCTTCCATCAAGCGCGCTCCACCTCAACACCCAATACAGCTCCTCAGATACGTGCACGCCTACTTATGCGCCCAGGCAGTCTCGGGGACACGAGACATGTAGGTCATCAGCCTGGGCTTACTCCTACAGGACGACCTTTTTGTACTGCTTTTATACCCATCAATATCCATCAAAAGATTTTTAGTTTCAGCCCTGTAAAAAGGTAGAACTTGTGAATTAGACCTATTAGTATATATTATTTCCTTTACACTACATCGCAGAGGCTTTAAGGAAAGTTATTAATTCTACCTCCCGAAGTACTTTAGTATACTATAGTATAGTACCCCAGTCACAGTAACCCACCAGCTCAGGCCCTTTAGTGGTCTTACCTCATGACTCTAAAACCGCTTGGACGCACCAAGTATAGTAATTCCGACATCTTGACACCTCTAGCTGAACATGGGCGCAATAGTTTGTATCGGAGGCAGAAAGCACGTGAAGTTGTGGGCTCGGTCTAAGAGGAGCTCTGCATGCAGCCTTAACTGGCTGTGCTTGTTATCGTTGCTCCCACCCTTACCATATCGTGTGATATCTGTGCTGCTCGCCTTCCTGGCCTGTCATGGCTCAGGCTAGCCTCCTTGCTATAGACCATAGGGCAATCTTTTAGGTCATGGAGAGCTAAGCCATTGCCATTCAAGAGTGCGCGAGCGGCTCCGAAACTGGCGCTGGAATGAGGGCCATTCTCCATATCGGCGGCACAAAAGCCACAAAAGCCACAACGCAATGCAGGTTCTAACTCTCAAACATAGCAGCCTGTTGTCATATCAATTTTTATTGTATGCCTCGCTTTTCCTCGTCTGCGGCACATCTACCCGCTCAGCCTCGTGGACTATGACGCACAGAAGTGGACTCTCGAACAAGTGGAGACAGCGCATCGGCCCTGCTCAGACCATGATCGCTAATATGCACTATGTAGTCGCAGTCTAATCCTAAAGACTACAAGTAGCTCAATCTCGCTCATCAGTCGGAGCTTTCCCAGTCTCGCGTTTTGCCGCGGTACATCGGTGCCTACAGTATCAGATGCTCTCAGGAAGAGCATGTATGGATTGAATAGACTGGTATGCCCCCACGGGGTTAGTGCAGATTTTGTGTTTGTACATGGTCTTGGAGGAGGATCGGGTATGTGATAGTCGAATTTGTCCTTCAAAAAGTGCGAAGAGGGACAATGCTGATCTATGTTCGGAACGCAGTCACAACGTGCACGATGAATCACGACCCGCATACATTTTGATGGCCGGGAGCTGACCCTGCCTTCGCAAATGTTCGAATCCACACATTGGACACAACGCCTCATGAGAAGAACGGAAGATGAACCCGCTTGACGTGAGCGCATACGCACAGTCGCTCATCGAAGAGTTGCAAGGCAGTGCCTCATGTGGGACAGGGGAGCAATCCCATAATCTCCATCAGCCATAGCATGGATGGGCTTGTTTTCAAGAAGGTGTGCATAATAGCACGGCAGAATCGGTCATATGAGAGCTTTGGGCAACGAATACATTCTATTCTCTTCCCGGTTAAGTCCATGGACTCACATACCACGCTTTATGGTGCTCTCACAGGGATAATTGTTCGGTGCTTTCACGTAATTTAAAAAAGCTCCTCTTGAGATACTTCTCAAGGAAGATGCTGGATAATCTATTTCCAGCCCGCTGATTGTTGGCACAGGGACTCCTCCCCGCGTCGCGTCGCTTGCAAAAACTCTTGACAAAATTCCTAGTGTCACCAACCATCGGCAGTAAAGCCTTCGCTCACTAAGCACGCGGAACTCAGCGCCCCAGGGACAGAGCCCAGGCATCGCATTGAGTATAGAGGAACCTGGCACGAACCTTGCCGCTCAAATGAACGATTCAAGCGCAGAATCGTGCGGGGAGCCGTGACGCTGATCGAGCGGTACCGAATTTGCAAGTGATTCGATGGTGCGCCCACAAGACACGGTTAACTAATCTCAACAATCTGATAGGTGAACTATATTTTGTAGAGAAAATATTATTCATAGTTGATTTTTTGACCATAACAGGTATAAATAAGGGTCGTCTCGCAACCAGAATCTAATCCATCGTCTAAACAATATCACCCTACCCCCTCGATCACAAGTTTCTTTTAGAAGATTTTTACTTACTATCCTTATAATGGGGTTAGAGTTACGGTAAGAGCCTATTGAAAGATGATTCATTTTACAGGTACTAACGGACGGTCGATCTACTTCTTAGTACACTTGCTTTCATGGCTCTTATTACACACGCTGCCGCGGAGCCTACCTTAATTGATACAAGTGATGTCTTTATCCCATTCACGATCATGGTTTTTGGATTTTTTAGCCTAGTCTGTGCTCTTGGATCCTGCTTTGAGTGGTCGGAAAACAGAAAGGAATCCAAGAAACAATCTAGCGTAGGTTTTTCCCGAGCCCTTATTTCTAGAAATGTCTTTCCTAATGTCGAAAATTTTAGCAACAGGCAATTCATCATCATCTCCATCATCGGGGACTTGAAAATTCGGGAATAACTCAGCATCACGGACTCATGCCGGCTCCTGACACGGCGCACCTGAGGGACGGACACCACGACTGGCCGCTTACTGAAGTGGTGGTCCGGGAGGAAGAATACGACTACCCGCTTCCTGTAAGTTCGCTCTTAAGCATAGAATACATTCTTGGCTTCTACTAACAAGTTTAGGGAAGAGCCTTTTGAGTGGAAATGAAGCCCCGCGCGATTTGAATGCGCTCAGAAGGCAATCTCTAAGTCACAATGTAAGATCGTGTCGGTCTTCGAGCTCCTACAGTACTAGGCCAAACAAACATCCACCTTATCTACCAACTACAATAAAATGCCACCCTATCGTTCATTTGATACAGAAATCTCAAATAATAGAGACCAAGGCTCCCGCTTGACCCCAGAGCAGCGACTAGCCTTAGTCGCCAAGTCTAGAGCTGGTGTATCACATACAAAGCTGGCTACTGAATTCTATACGACGCGTCAAACAGTACATGCGACTATTAAGCACTTTCAAAACCACAACACTATTAAAGACCTACCTGGACCATCACCTCATGCAAGCGCGTATGCTAGACAGAAGACAGACAAAGGGCAATTTGGTGCTGCAGGTGTTGATCTGAATTCCAGTATTTTGTATGCAGTGTTCTCCCAGAATGGAAGCCTACAAGTTCAACCAGAGCAAGGAATATCGTGAAGAAGTCTGATTAGTTGTCAAGGCTAAAAACAAACGTCTTTTAATAGAAATTGATGGGGTTTCAACCAGAGCAAAGGGTATTATGAGGGACTCTACTTACTTATCAAGGCTAAAACGAACGTCTTTTATTGGAAATTGATAGGGTTTTAACAAGAGCAAAGAATGTCATGAAGGACTCTGCCTAGCTACTAAGTCTATTGGGAGCAGCCGAAGACACCGGAGCCGTGCTAGGACTGATATAAGCAAATCCAGGTCTTCCTCCAAAGCAGCTCGTCGACCTGATTCTCTGGAAGCCGTGCCACGTGCTCGAAGCAAAGCAGCCAGCCGATCATCCAGCCGCCGTCCACCAGAGGATCGTGGTCGAAGTACTGCCAGAGATCAAAGCTCCGCCAGACGTAAAGGCTCTTCGATATCCGGCATGACTAGCATCTAGGCGGCTTCCAAATTCGAGCTAAGGTTGTAGAAATGCATCTCTTTGTCGTGCAAACCGTGTTTCAGGACTTGCAGTGAGATTGATCAAGTATACGGAAGGTCCGCCAGTCTCCCGGTCCGTCGGAAGAAGAAGTATGGGCAGATTCTGCTTTAGAAGCGCTTGATGATGGCGCAACAGAAGCGCAGGTTGAAAAGTACTTTAGTACTAAAGTATTCCCTGATTACAACCCGCCGGATGCCCTAGTTCGCGCCGAAAGACAGCCTATGTTCAAACATGTTACACCAACACAGAGATCCGCTTATCACAAAATCAACACTCCAGTACCTGATCTCCTCTATGGATATCGGAACCGTGAAGCATTCCCCCAACAACAAACTCAGCTTAGCTCTATGGAAAATTTGCTAGTCAATAGCCAACGCCTAATATACCCATTCTTCGCGATTGAGTTTAAGGGTGATGGCGGACGTAAGTGGGTGGCCACAAATCAATGTCTCGGGGGATCTGCGTCTTGTGTCAACATCGCTGAACGCCTTAACCACCAGCTATTGAACTGTCAGAGCAATAACGTTAAACCAGTCAACAGTGCTGCATTCAGCATCGCTATGAATGGTAGCTTGGCGACGCTCTATATTTCCTGGAAGCACAATGAGCTAGAGTATTACATGCAAAAGGTTGATAGCTTCTTGCTTCAGAAGCCTGAGCAATTTTTGGAGTTCCGTAAACAAGTCCGGAATATTATCGATTGGGGAAAAGATGGACGACTAAAACAGATCCAAAACTCCCTGGATGCCCTTCTGGAGGAGAGTACGAGGAAAGCTTAGACTACAAAGTCTCGGCTGCCACCCAGCATTGCACTGCTTGGCTTGTCCAAAAATTCTCGGGGTCACGTTTTTCTGTCAGCCTGATAGCTGGGCAGAGTCCTTCACGACATTCTTTGCTCTGGTTGAAACCCTATCAATGTCTGATAAAAAGACGCTCGTTTTTAGCCTTGATAAGTAGGCAGAGCCCTTTATGATACCCTTTGCTCTGGTTTAAACCCCATCAGTTTCCAATAATAGACGCTCGATTTAAGCCTTGATAACTAGGCAGAGTCCTTCCCGATATTCTTTAATCATGATTACAGTCATTCTTTCCTTCCTTCCATCCAAAGATGGTCCGTACCGTAAATTACAAGCTAGCCTTAGGCTTTGTTCCCCGTAAGCATCTCAAAAGCCTCTCTATACTTGGTCGCCGTCCGCTCCACAATCTCAGCGGGAACCGTGACGCCCTGCTTCCCCTTCAGCCCGTTCGCAATCAACCAGTCGCGCAGAAACTGCTTGTCAAAGCTGGGCTGCGCCTTGCCCAGATGCGCCTCCCACGTCTCCTTTGGCCAAAACCTACTGCTGTCCGGCGTCAAGACTTCATCAATGAGCACAACCTCGTTGCCATTCGCAGCATCGATGCCGAACTCGAACTTCGTGTCCGCTAGAATGATGCCTGCTTCTTCGGCGCGTTTGGCGGCTGCCGTGTACACCTCGAGACTCAGTCTTTCAATGTCTGCGGCGACTTTTGCATCGCCGATGATGGTCTTGGCCTGGTCCGGGTGGATGTTCTCGTCTTTGTCGCCGACTTCGGCTTTTGTGCTGGGGGTCCAGAGGGGCTGCGGGAGCTTTTGGCCTTCGACCAGGCCAGCGGGGAGAGAGATTCCGTGGACGGTGCCGGACTTCTTGTACTCTGCCCAGCCGGAGCCGGTGATGTAGCCTCTTACGATGGATTCAATGGGGACTACTTGGAGTCGTCGCACTTGCATGCTTCGAGGGCGGAGCGCATCTTGCTGTGATTTGTCGAGTGCTGATTCTAGGGAAGCTGGTAGAGAGTATTTGAGAAAATGGGTTTTGAGGCCTGGAATTTGGGACTGGAGATATTGGAACCAATAGATGCTGCAGTTGTCAGTGGATTCATGTTGTTTGAGGTAGGGGATCACGCTGCTACCTCATTGATGTCAGCAGTGCGCCTTTGCCTGGAATGCCCTGGAGGTATGGTCAGCACTCAATTAGCATAATGGATGCAATCGCAAAGCGGTTTTCAGTGACGGAATTTAGTCCAGACGTACGTTGTCCATGACCACATCGAATGCAGATATTCTGTCGCTCGCTACGAACAGCAAGGTACTATCATCTACCGCGAACAAATCGCGGACTTTGCCCGATGCAACTTTCGGGAGTGCACCATTGAGGTCGACGTCGACGATAGCTGAGGAAGCCATTGTTGGACTAATTATTTGATGAAGGCGTATCCGAGTCGCTCTACCACGAAAGGGTTGAATAATTTGCATATGGCGCAAGCGGGGCCTCAAGTGTGGCGCATATGTGACTCGCGTGTGGCCCGCCTGTGGCGCTACCCCACTAAGCCATTCATGGAGTTGCGCACAGGCCTAGGAGGGTTGGTATGAAGGTGACAATTGATATTATACAGATTCCTTGTCTCTCTCGCGTTTATAATATAGACTCGCCTAAGAGAGACATATCTGGCTTAATGCCAATGCTATCCAACCCGTTGAAGCCCTCCTCCACCACCCATCTTTGACTATGCCGTCTGAGAATAGAACACGCATTCCCCATGACAAGCAACCCTGGCGGCCGGCTGCCTTCCTCCTCCACAGCTGCACATACATGTTCCAAAGTAGTCCTAATGACTCGTTGATCAGGACAGCTAGCCCGTTCGAGCACAGCACAGGGCGTATTGAGCGGGTACTCCTTGGCTCGTAGAGAATCGACGAGTGCAGCGAGTCGGTGCAGGGCCATCAGGAATACTACCGTGCGTGATGCAACGTACTCGGGAGGGTCGGGCGCAGCGCCTTTTCGGCCAGTGCCAGTGCATATCAGTACCTGATCAGCCACACCCCGATGTGTTGGGGGGATAGCAGCAAAGAGTGGCGCGCTCAAAGCGCTGGTGATGCCCGGAAGGACTGCAGGAGCGAAGCCGTGTGAGCGGAAGAAGTCATACTCCTCTCCACCTCGTCCGTAAATGTAGGGATCGCCCTGCTTTATCCGCACCACCACCTTTCCGGCTTTGAGACCATTCAATCCCAGTTCGAGAAGCTCTTCTTGAGCTTTGTCTGCATTGCCGGGAAATTTTCTAGCGATATGCACTGTTGCACGTCGGGACACCAGGTCGAGTATAGGACTTGGCACCAACTTGTCTGCAAGCACAAGATCGGCGGAGAGGATGGCCTTGTGTGCTGCTCGCGTGAGGAGGTCTGGATTTCCGGGCCCAGAACCCACCAACACAATTTGTCCATGTTCCGCCACTGACTCGGCCGGGGAACGACTGCCTTTGAGAAGATTCGATCCAGGGTAGTCGCGTAATATCGCTTCGACATCATCGTCCGAGATCGCTGCGAGCCGACGGAGTGGCCAGTATTCACAGATTTGAGACAGCCATCGCATGCGCCGGCCCCGGGCTGCTTCCACAGATTCCGGAGTGACTAATTTGTTGAATGTGGCAGGTTGCCCAATATCTTCCTCCTCGGCATCTATATCTTGAGATAGCTCTGCGGCGTGGTCTTCCTCCCATATCCGCCGCCTCATGGTGCCTAGTCTCTCTACTGCATCGCCGAGATGCGGAGGAAGTGATGCGGCTATTTCCCGACGTATCCGAGCCGAAAGCTTGCATCCCTTCCCAGATGTAGTCACACCAATCTGCAATGGGCCGTCCGAATGGGTCGACAAGAGGGTGAAGGAACAAAGGTTCGGAGCATCGGCGACGTTGACTGGAATTCTAAGTCGGCGGCATAGGCTCGATATTTGTGTACCTAGGCCACCATTAGGCCTTCAAACGACAATCTGGAAACAGGTACTGACTGGAGCTCTGTTTACCACCCGAAGTCACAAACACGGCGTCCACAACCCCGTCAACCTCAGGCCGCCCGAGGCTCGTGAGGTCTTCTACCCTGAATGCGCGTTTCAGCCATTGCACCTCGCCGTCATCAATCCGTCTGACAAGTCCATAATGTAGTGTTGAATCTTCCGGGGCGACGAGGATTGGTCGGGCGCCAACTTCGAGGGAGCGTGTGCACCGAGCACCGGCGAGAGGATTGGAGCCGATGATCAAGTGCACATGGGATTCGGAATCGATGGCAGCCAAGAGCGCGGGCGCCATGGGGGACGAAAGGGCGCTTCAAGAGAAATTGAACAAGCACCAAAAAATGAGAGGCAACAAAGGTGAGGAAGAGCTTCGTAATCAAAGCGCGCACACTCGTCGTGAGGCTATGATTTCTTTTTGTTCCGATATCGATAACGCGATCGCCGCTATACCGTTTCGGGCGATTGCGCAAGAGCCGCGGAAAAGCCTCCGGGGAAATAGCGATTGTCTTGAGACGGTGGGGAAATATGTGCAAGTAAACCTGCTATCGCGGCGGGTGTTATAGTTAGCGAAGAGCAGTGGGAGGGGACGGAGATGCTTGGTTTTAGTCCAATTGCTCCTCGCGGCCCAGGACGATGTGCAGCGCCTTTCGACTCAGCAGCACACTATGCTCCAAGGCGTTCAATTTGGCCATGGCGGAGATCAGAGCAGGATCCTGGCTCTCAACGCGAATCTTCTCCTTGACGCGCACTTCCTGGCCCCGGAAAGTGAATGTGCGGTCGGCCTCATCGTGCACAGGCGGGCGCGTGCCCCCAAGCGCTACAGCCAGTCTATCGCGCAGGTTGAAGCTAGTGTAGGAGTCATCGCTTGCATTCTGCAGTTCGAGGGTGCGTATCTCGAGTAGGAGAGCGGCGTCGAAGACGAAGAGGTTGAAGGACACATTGGAGGGCAGCGGGGGGTCGAAGATCTGAAAAATCCATTGTTAGTTGGACAGCCTCATGCTTGAAAGCATATCAGATGAGAGTATATCAGACGATACCTTTTCGTCCAGCGGATCCTTCCACCAGGGATTCTGCACGTCCGAGTATCCCTTGAGAGCCTGTCGCGCCTCTTGTATGTGATCGTACAGCAAGCGCAGCTGGCCCGCGACAAAGTTGGCGTCCTTCGCATCCCCGGTCCAAGTAGTCACATCGATTACATCTAGACAAGTATTTATCGACGTTCGGACTGAGGTTAGCTGGGGGATGACGAGCGTGGGCGCATGCGGTTCGGAGGAAATGGCTACGTCGTAGGATGTTGAGCCGCGAGGGGGAGGCAGGCTAGCGAGTCGCAGTTTAACATTCTAGATGCGGCAATTAGCTGGATGCTACGGCCAGTTCATACACGATGGTAGCTTACGCCTTTGACGATACGGGTGCCGACGCGCGTGATGAGTCCCTTGAGGCTCTCGGAGCGTACCGACGTCAGAACTAGTGTCGACCCATTCTCCGAGGGCGCGAGCAGAGCAGCACACTCCTCAAACCCTGCTTTGAGCGACTGTAGTGTCTCGCGAAGTTGCACTAGAAGCCATTCCAGCTCTCGAGCCTATCAAGCGTCAGCAGGCGATGGGCGCGGCCTCTAGGGCACGGGAGTACCTGTGAAGCTTCCTGCTCGCGTTCAAGCTGCTTGGCATCGATGGGCGGCCACACGGCTGTTGACATGGCTAGAATGGAAAGATGTGCATCTACAACTGCTAACGATGCTTGAGCTCCAATATCGCTCCAAAAATTACAGTGGCTCCAGCAGATGCGCAGCCGTCACAAAGCACAGATACATATCGGCTGCAACCGACACTATGCACGGGACGGGCGGGCCTTCGGATGCGCCCCGCGTCCCCGGAGATCTCCCGGAGATCTGGTTAAAGTCTAGAGATGACATCTATCTCACCCCAACGCCTCAAATAGCACAAGCAGCTATCCAGCGATTTTGTGGACGGCAATACCATAAACAATCTACCTCGCTCTTTTGCACAAGTTGGGGCAATTCGACTGGAAATACGAGGCAACGAACTGGATTGAGCCTTTTCGCGCACCTTCGAGCAACAATTGAAACGGGAAGCTCAAAGCGGGCGGCATGAAACTACCCACAAAGAGGACCTGGTCGACTCTCTGCTTACCGACCGACAGACCTCTTCCGCTGAGGTGACCGCCGCCTCGAGATATTGTCTAATGGAAACATCAATGGTGTACGCCCTGCTGCCCGCTCCCGCCATCTCCGCTGTGCCATCCCGCTGCACCCCTGTCCACGGGAACATGAAACATAATTCCGAAGAAGCCGGCGATGGTGTGCTACGTATTGCTGTTGTGATTCATACAGCTGTCTAGCTCGAGTCAAAATTTCGCAGGAAGCCAGTTTCCAGCCAAAAGAACAAACTCCCGGACTTAGCTCAATACTCAAGGTATCACTCTACTCTGCTGCAATATACCTGATTCAATACCTTTGATGAAATTAGACAGAGCTGGCATGGTGCTTTTGAGGGAATGTCATACAATTCCTGGCTCACTGACAGACACCCGGTCTGTCAGACGAGAATCCCCATATTTGGCGCAGATAACAGGCTCGAGTAATTCTCAGAGGTTGAATGCAATCTGATAGGCTGATGCATCGCTGAATAGCCCCATGAGCGGGGCGTTTGTCAATTCAGCGAGGGCGAGGAAGGCCAGACTTCTGCAGTTGTGTTCCCGTGAGTATGTAGGTAATCTCAACTATCTTGTTCCATGAAGCTCTGTGCTGGACCGTGGGAGAGCGATCAAGCAGAACGCTCGTGCAGGGTGGATATGCCTCTTCTTACAGGTAGTGCGCATTGAAAATAAAATGTTCTAGCTGAACCGATATACCAACGGGTGCGAAATAGACAGCACCATAAGTGCCGTCTGTGGGTGATCGTATCCGTATCCTACGAGGGAGTGACCGAACGTGCCTGGCGCATTTAGTACCGTTTCACGCATGACCCATGTGCGGAAAATAAATCATTTCTGCATGACGCCGATTACAAGGTTAAGACTGTAGGCAGTACAACCCCAACTTTTCTTGGTCGCTCACTTTCTCATCTTCATTTAGGGAGCTAGTCTTGGCAGAACAACTCCAGCAAATTCGCGACCAAACCACTTGCAAATCGGATATTTCTAAACGGAAAAGGCTCTTCAAGACAGGTCTACATCCACCAAGAACAGAAACGTAAAACTTTTATGGAAACCGCGGCTTTCGTGAGTGCGGCGAGCACCTGAGGTCACTCCATGCTCGCTTCCGAGTTTTGATAGGGCTTGGTGATACTGCCGGCTTCAGATACACAAACTTTGCTCGTGTTCATTTGATGGCATACTAGTTTCGCTAGGCGGGAGCCCCATCCAACTCATGGAGAATTGCCACTCGAACAAGACGGATCGCCTCTGACGTAGGTTATTTCACGCCGCGGTGAGGTGTGCACCACGGTACAGGCGATGGATTTCGCCATTGCTGCCAGCTCGCCTCGAGTATCCATGAACGGATCCACGGTACAGAGCATTCAGCTTTCGAATATTCAGGATTGTCTGCTCGGCATATAAGGATATGGTAAATCTCATCACAAAGCTTTCGTCTCTAGCACATCGCAACGCACCGCATCAATTTACCCATCAAAATCTTGCTCATCTTGCTTGTTTACGAGAGCAGCGCAAACATGTCCTTCGAATGGTCAAACGGTGCGAACAATGAGGGGACAGCTCAGCCCGTTTTGCCCCCTTTTCAGTCAATGCTAGCAACGTCTGTTCCAGCCCATGGCTTTGCCATTAAGAGCAGACAAGATGAATGGCAAGTCACTCACTGCTATTGTTCAAATAATTTCCTGACTTGATACAAGTGCCACCACTCGATGTCTACCTTCTCTCCACAGCCTCCACATCTTGTCCACTCCAGGCCCTTCCTCCGTCGTTCAGTCTGCCCTGGCCCCCGCCCATTTCCCCGCCGTTGTGTCTGCCCCGGCCGGCCCCCGACCCCCTCCCGAGTTGGTTAAAGCCACAGGGAACCAGGGAATTGAAGCTGCGAGGAACCAGGGAATTGAAGTTGCGAGGAACCAGGGAATTGAAGCTGCGAAGAACCAAGGAATTGAAGCTGCGAAGAACCAAGGAATTGAAGCTGCGAAGAACCAAGGGATTGAAGCTGCGAGGAACCAAGAGATTGAAGCCGCGAGGAACCAAGAAATACTTGACTTTGAGAAGGAGAATGAGAAATATATGAAGAAACTTTTGGATGCTCTGGAGGGTCATATAGATGAAGAAGGCTGGCGTATTCTTGCAGACGCTCTAGCATGCGTGGTAGAGAGGCAAAAGGCGTACTGTAAGCTTCTTGCATCCAGAAAGCAAGGCCAAACAACGTTCAACGGCTAATGGCGAGGCTGTCCTACACCACAACAAGGTTGATGTTCTCAACGCTGCCGCGGAAATCTTCCGCAATGACAGCGACATGTTGGACCAAACGATCCGATTCCCTCTTCGGGTTACATCTCCGGGCTACGTCTCACAGCAACATCTCACGGCTACATCTCACGTCTACTTCTCAAGGTTGGTATTTCTTGACCATATCCCGCATACCTCTGTGCTTGACTCAAAGATTTGCGGCTTGTAGATGGGGTCTCGTAGGGAACGACATGATGACGATGAGCGAGCAGGGGGAGGCGGTGGCGGTAGCGGGTACCGCTTTGTGCTATGCCTGTGGAGCCTATGGGATGGAAGGGGTTTCCTTTCTCTCCTCCGGTGTTGGTCTCCTCTGGTGTTGGTCTCCTCTTGTGTCCCTTCTCTTGTATTGAAAAGAATGAAAAAAATTTAGTTGATATTTCAAATGCCATTTCATTATGTGGATGAGCTGCACGTCGCCACTCGTTTTGAAGAGCCTATTGGCAACCGTAGGCCAGAATGTGTCTCCACTATGTTGCCGGGGGGTACCTGCCGTTGTTGCAACAATTCGCGAGGCAGCCTGGAGCTGTGTCGGAGAGGACTGTGCAGGTGTGCAGGCGAAATTCTTTGGTAGAGCTCGCAGTCGATGGGAGATCGGACGGCTCAGGCAACAGTAGTAGGCAGATTCGATAGAGCTTCGGGTGATAGCGTTTTTGGTAGGCAGTTCAAGCAATCAAGACTCAGCCATCACATCAATCAGTAGGCTGGAGCCGAAAAGCCATCGTACAGACAGTCTATTTCTCATCATGTACAAGAGTGGTGGTGTCTCCCCCTGTCTACCATGCTCAATAACAAGGTGTCCGAAAAATAAATCAAACTAGTCTCTATCTAGCTCCTTACCAATCAGCACGGCACAGTACAGCTGCATATTCGGAGGCATCTCCACTGGTATTCTAATTGGTGGAATACCATTGGTCCTGCGACGCCTTCGAAAGGGGGGTGCGCCTTTTTGGATCGAACTCTAGACCTTTGAGATATGGTTTCATTTGAGCTAGTCGGTTCCCCATACGTCACTGCGTCTTTTCGGCGCGCAAATCAACTTGATGGCAAGACTAACCTCTTTTCTTGAGACAGTCAATATGGTGCTGTTGGTCGACCTGCAATGGCTCCCTTTTAGCTCCGATTGAACGGCCAATCCTATACCGCGCAGCTACGAAGTGATGATTTGCTTCAAGTTCGCCACAGACTAATTTTGCTTCGTATGCGAGCTGAGCGAATAACCCTGGAACGGAACTCTGAGGTTCGAAAAGGTGGCTTCTGGCTCCATTTCTTGACGTGTGTTACGAGACCTCTCGACAGTAACGTGTAGGCATTGAATCGCCTTGCACCTGCTAAGCCGCATTTAGACAGAACACAACGCTTGAAACCGCTTCCATGAGCTGTATATTCGTTCACTTGCTTGTCACTGGTATGAGTCTCGCTAATCAAGCAGCCATTATCCCGCGGATTTGCTTCAACTTCGACGACCGACCATGGAAACGGCAGCCTCGCCTTCCCGTAGTGATGGCTCTTGACTGTATTCGACGTCACCAATGGAGGCCCCCGGAATCTTCGTGAGCTGTACTATTTTAGCACGCCTCTAGCTCGCAACTCGATACTGCTAACGAGGCTAAAAGTCTTCTTGATGAGCTAGGCACCGTTGCCATTGCAATGCGTCAAATAGCGAACCATGAGCAAAAGGCTATCCGCGGGCCCCTACCGTCCTTGCGCAGAGACGATATGACCTTTCTAGAAGTTGTACAAGGATATTCAGGATGCACTCCTGCAGGAATCGGTACTGGACCCAAAGAGGTGAGTGTTTTCTCGCTCAATGCTCAGCGGGCGGTTCACAAGCTACAAGCGAGCCTTTCCAGACCGAATTGCAAGCTCGACTCCACAAAGCCCGACCGTTGCGAAAGCTCGACTGTTGCAGTACAGGATGCAGAGTGGGGACATAAATGGGTGCGGTTTGAGGGGTTCGCTGCCAGGTTGGCAGAATACAGTGAAGGATAAGTCTCAAACCCAGCATGTGCGCACATCAGCCTGCAGTCAAGCATTCTAGGCGCTGTATCTGCCCGCAGAAATGACTGTTGCCCATGTTCGGAGACTTTGCGTTGCTCGGGCCTATGTTGCGTGTGCAAAAATGCTCCCGCCATTTGCTACAACTGTATCAACTGGCAGGGGCTTTTCAGTCATTGAGCAGATGGCGTCGGTCTTCAGCGGGTAACACTAGCGGAAACGGCGCTGCTGCTGCGACACATCCATGGCTGGTTACTACTTCGGGATCAGGCAGTAAGCATATCGCTCGGCGTGTACTTACATTGCTAGCTAGTGGAAGTGGCCGGCGTTCTAGACACCGGAACGGACGCTTCGTCGTGCGTCCTTCTCACAGTTATCTCTCCCATATAGGTCTCTTCAATACATACTTCTCTTCGACATGATTCTGAAGTGTGCGCAAACTTCTGGTGTTCAGGTTGTGCTTTGCTTGGTCGTGAGCTATTCCCAGGCAGCAAATGTGAAGAATGAGATGAAGTTGAAGTTGAGTATGCGGCGGTGCGCGTACTAGGTCACGCATGCGTGACGATGAAAAACGTGCAAACATACAAGCACAAAATGGGCACAGGTATCACTAAATAGATGTGTAGCTGGCGTAGTACGCATATGACTAGCATACAGTATGGGTGGCAATTTCCACATTTCTTACAAGCGCAGCAGCCAAACAAGGTGAAGGCTACAAGGTTGTTTCGCAGGATCCCAACAGTCGCAGAGTACAGGGAATTCTTGAGGATGGGTTAGGTCATTTACGGTATTGCTATTCAGAAAAATCGCTTCAACTCGCTCATGCTGTTCGATGCGTCAGGGTGTGAGCTCCGTCGCTAGCTCTCCGCATGCGACACGCCAGCTTCAGACTTTGATATCAAGGCTAGATTTTTTACTAGGGACAAGCGCATACCTAGATTTATATACATTGATAATTCCAGGCTGGAGGCATCTTGTGGCATATGTTTAGTTGTCGTCAGTTGAGGTAGCTGGTGTCGAATTCGCGTGTTTCGGCTACCCAACACCACGTCGACTTTGTAACACCGGAATTTTTGTACGGCATGCCCGCACTGTGTAGATGTAAGACGGCCACTTAGGCCCTAGGCTCCCGTCTAGTAGCACTGGAGCGGTACATCTCCTGCGTAGTCGAAAGCTCGCTCTTAATGAGCTTGAGCTGCAGCACCGGCGCGGATTGCATCAACGGATCTTAGGCCTTGGACTACTTTGGGGGGCTCTAGAGGAGGAGAGGGAAGGGGGGGGGGGCGCCCTCGTTGTTACTCCTAACTGCAAAGGTATGATCCTTAAAAAACATCCATTGTGTATTCCCTTTCGCTAAGAGTTATCTAGCTAAGACTAGGTGACAGACTCTCATAGATCCTAGTTTACGTTGCCCTGGGATCCCTCTCTGCTTCCCATCTCGCGCGGATGCACCTTTATCAAACTTGAATATGCTAGGGAGGCCAGTCAGTCAATATCTCATACAATAACCAAGTCAGCATATCCCTTATCCTATCGTATCCCGGAATAAGTTCAGAGGAAGGTCTTCATCAAACCCGAGCGCAGCTTCAACCCATCCTCTCCCGTTAAGGCTGGAGGAACAGCAGGATTCGAATACACCTTGAAGTTCGAACTCCGAACCCTTGAGAGTTTTGCCCACTAGTATCGTAGCGTCCTCCATCTCCGAGCCGTCGGACAGCCGAAATTCCATCCAGTAGCAAGGGCGTTTCACGTGCTTCTCGACTTTAGAAAAACACTCTTCCAAAGTGCCGGGGCCGATGATTAAGGGTTCGATATTATCGACTTGTGTTTTTCCAAACCTCGAGGTGCATAATAACAGCTCCAGTCGATAAGTTTTCTCAACACCGAGCCGAACCATAGCGTATTGACCCCCGCAAAACTTCGTGGCCAAATAACGACGTCGGAAGGTGTTGAACACACGTTGAAATGTGGCCTGCGAGCCGCTTATGGATTTGCCCACTCGTATCGTTTCTTTTTGACGACCCTCGATTTCGGGCATATGAATGTCCATCCATTTGCAAGTGCGTTTCACGTGCCTCTCAATCTCAGGAAAGCACTCTTCTAGGTTAAAGTTGCCGATGGTTAGGGGTGCGAAGAATTGAAAAAGTTCTTTATCCCCAACCGCAAGGTCCCTCTCGTAACTCTGTAGTGATACAATTCTATTTCACGGTAAAATGAGGCTTTCTGCAAACCAGGCGTGAAGACGATGAGGTAATAGTAATTGTTACGTGCGAAGGAGTCCACAACAAGGTTGGGACTACCAGCACGCCGTTATCAAGCTTTGTCGAAGGCGGCGGCAACCTCTCCAGCATGGAAAAAAAAAATAAAAAAATTAACTACTACGTCCCTCAAAGCCAAAGAATCCTGGTCCGAGCGCACAACGGATCGAACAGCGATAATCGCGATCAGTTTCCTTGCCTACTGTGGTATCAGGCATAAGTAGTGTTGGTGAGCCTCGCGATGCACGGGTCTTGAGATCCGTAAAAGCACCATTTTCTTCAACCACCACATTTAATGGTAGGTTCTTGGTCAGCGCATTAAGGTCTCCTTCAAAATCGCTTCCCGTGCGTATTTTTAAAAAAATTTTCTACGCCACGGTTCTGGCGCGAGGCAACCTTGGGAGCAATCTGGTCGTGCACAGATCACCTACATTACTTAGTAGATGACCTTTTGGCGGCATCATGTAGGTTTGAAGGTACGTAAGATGACCTGGAGAACATTCTGAAACCCGCAGACAGCAGACTGAGTGTAACTGAATCTGAAGATGATAAAGATAGAGCTGTACACTCATTCATTGACGCAGTTACTCTTGTACATGCATGTCGGAAGGACGTTTTAAAGGGTTACAAAAGGAAGTCTGCGCTAAGACGTCCTTATCACACGGTCCCATGTGTGCACATACGGCCAATCTCTCCTGGCGCATCAAAAGGGAAAACGCTAGCATGTATACTTGTTCCGGTGCCGGGAATGTGGAAGCCGTAATGGATTCAGAATAGGAGAGTGGATGGTTGCTAAAGAGGAAAAGGGGTTTTACGGCACGGATACAATGTGTCTGCATCGTGAAATACTTCCACCCAGATGCTGAAAGCGCCCTTGCACAACCTGCAGAGGGCTGAAAGAGGTGAAAGTTGTGAGAGATCTATACGACGGCGGGTTTGTCGAAGACTGCTACACACCGATTCAAGTATCATGTCGTCCTCGCTCTGTCAACCTGCTGAGGGATTGGATATGATGCTTGACGTGTTATCTTATCACGGGCTGGGTCATAATCTGGCGGTCCAGGTATTCACAGGTCACACCCAGCAAGACAACCCCCCACCCCCATGGGCCATTTCCCGAACCCCAGCCCCAATCTTCCAATGTGGACAAAGCTTTTACACACCAGTACTCAAACAGTACGAACCATTCCAACAGGATTATCGTACCGTGCGGGGCATGCGTTACACGATGCCAAGAGGTCGATATATCTTCAAGTAAGCAAGGGGCAGCGGCAAAGGAGACCGATCCGCGGCTTTTGCGTTCCCCTAAGGACTCAGATCGGTCAGAAAGAGCAGGAGGGGTAAAGGAATGTCAGGCAATCTGTTCTAGGCAGGATATGTGAGGATGCTGTGTCTTTTGCGCAACATCATCTCTTCTTGAATTACACCGGTTGAGCCCAAGGAATGATCAATTGGGGCACACAGTTTGCAATTTTGCTGTTCCTTACATCTGTGCATTATCGTGCGGTTCATTCGTTCCGAAGGACTAGCGCGTCTTATTGCTGTCTTTGGCTGCGTGGACCGCCCATGCCTGCCAAAGCTTTGGCCGCGTATCAATCGACCATCCTGCTGTACAATATCAGCGTTACTATCTCTAGGTCAAGATCAGGCCATTCACTCAGTTGGCTGGTATAGATGCCTGCCATTGATGCAATGCAGAATGCGGGTTCTACGCTCTGGAGTCCAGGTGCTCTCCGCACGTCCACGAAGTGGGCGCTAAACCATATCCGCGATCGGTGAAGGTCTCAGCTGGTGATACTGCGTTAGTTGGGCGGCTTCGGAGGGCGTTGCGGGCTTGCATACCGCCAATGTCTATTACTCGGCTCTGACAGAATAGGAATGGTACTCATCCGCACCGCGAAGATAAAGTGTGTCTTTAGGCCCATCAAGTCAATCTTCAAATCAGATCCTTCTCTGCTCCGACAGAGAGATCGAGAATACACAATTGCACATAAATCTTCGCTCCTCCGGGAACAACGCTATATGTCCCCCACTCCTTGAAATGAATGAAAACCAAGAGATCTTCAACCCGCAAGTCTCATCCTCTCTGCTCTCCATTCTATATGGCTTCATCACTACGCTTGAACCACTTCACATTACCCTCTTGATCCTCGTTATCATTGCCCCTCTCGTTCTGGTGTTCTTTAGGAGATTCCTACTCATGTCTGCCAACAGACGCGTGAGAGACGTCGAGATGGGCGAACCGCCCTTCGACCCGGACGATGCTGAGGATTCATTAAAACGCGCCGAAAAGCGCGCCGTCAAGCGCGCCGTTGAACCTACCGTTGAACCTGTCGATTACCCTGCCGATTACCCTGCCGACTACCCTGCCGACTACCCTGCCGCCTATCCTACCGCCTATCCTACCGCCTACTCTCCCGGTAACTTCGCCAATGAACTCACCATCGATCCCTTTGAGCCCGTCGTAAGTTGCCTTCTCCGATATTTCGACAACAGCACTGACCGGCTTTAGCTGCGGAGCGACAATCCGACACTGCCTTACCAGTTGTACTTTTGTACTTCGGTTACTTGCCCGGCCAAATTCGACTCAGCTTGGGCCTGGGCAAAGCATGAGCTAAGTGCTCACACGTACGAGGAAATCGTGGTCTGCAATAGCTGCGATGGGGACCGCAAGCCTTGCGCCTATACTTTCAAGAAGCAGGAACTCTTCAGCCAGCTTTTCAAGACTCAAATCGAGGCCGAACGTAGGCTAGGCCTCTATACGCCTCCACCCGACGTGGAGTATGCCCTGACCGGAGGTCATATTAATGGCGAGTCGTTATCTCGCCTAAGCATTGATGCTTCCCCCATCCATGCCTTGAGGCAGGAACTCCACAAGTAAGTCTTATCCCCTCTGCTCTACATCACTGGCCTTGATCGAAAGTGCTGACAACCCCTAGCTTGAACCCCCCCTTGATCTCCTCTGGCATTCAGGGACCCGCGTCGGATGGGCACAACACCACACCATTGATCCCCGCATCCACCCATGATGGACAGCTCGTTCAGACTGAACCAATTATCTTGATCGTTACTCAGGCAGACCGTGTGGCATATGGCCCATTCCACCGATCTGAGTGATGGTAACATCACAAAGTCTTTAGGTCACAGACGTGTGCAGCTTGAGTGGGAAGTACGAATGTTTCCGACATGTCCTCGTTATGGGGCTTCTTGATTTCTTGGAGTTGGTTTGGAATGTTCTCATCATGGCGCTCTTGATTTCGGGGAGTTGGTTTGTAATGTTCTCGGTGTGGGGCTCTTGATTTCGAGGAGTTGATTTGGAATGCTCACGACTTGTATCTACGCACTCTGCATGTATATTAACAGCATATGGCATCTCGGTTGATGAATGATGAGTTATGACATCTTCTGCTCTCTCCACATACGCACTGACAAACCCTACTCTCTCCGCATACGCACTGACATGCCCTGATCTCTCCGCGTGCGCACTGACATCCCCCACTCTCTCCGCATGCGCACTGACATGCTCTGCTCTCTTCATGCATGTTGACTTCTCGTCGCTCTGCCACATTCCCGCGGTAGCCTTGGAACTCAAGCCATGTACATGCACAGCACGAAGTTCCGGCGACGCTTCATTGGAATGGGCGTTGTGCTATGAAACGCTTGATCCACATTTCGGTCGACAACTCAACAGCTTCTGCAGGATCGTTGTCGTCGGCTAGGAGAGCTATCTTGGCCGGCATGAGTATCGATATCGGCCGTGGTACCTGGCTGTTTCTAAGGCGTAGCACTCTGAGCAGTAAACATGCGTCTCCGTCCCAATCAATCCTCGACGGGGATGTAACAACAAGAATCCGTCTATAGTTTCCCTCCAAGCCCCGCCACATGGTATGCTTTTGGATTTGGGCGACCCTCGCCTTAGACGGGGCGAGAAGACGTGTCGATGCATCTCATCGCGGGTGGGTGCTTCCGACACATTGGGTGCACAACAGGCTCTACGGCGGCAAGGCAATTCGTCCAAAACGGAGAACAGGTCTGCCGTAGTAGGCGCGAGGCTCTTCGATGCTAGGCTGTGGTCCAGAAGCCGGCTATGCGGGATGATCAAAGTGGAGGAACGGACGCTCCAAAATGACAAGTCCATCTATAGGACGACTTTGGGAATGAGGGCGGCTATGGTCGTGATCGGTCCTGGACGGGAGGAAAGGTTAGCGCGCCACCCTCACGAAAGCAAGGCCCCACTTGCCGGCGGAAAGATGCTGTGTGGTCGTCAGGAACGCTGAGGCCCACAGCAGCGCGCACGCACAGACGAGGAGGGTAGCAATTCGAGGGAGGCGGGCTGGGGTGGTTGCGAGCGTTGTACCACGGGAGACTCTCTGCGTCGCTTGCGGTGACCGCCATTGCTGTGCAACAAGGCCACCATCCCTCACCCTCGACTGGCGATTTAGTGCATGCAGCCACAAAGGCTGCTTTTGAGGTAACATGGACTCGAGCGGGCGCGAGAAGCAAACGCGAGAAAGAGGGCCGGGAAGTCCGAAACTCGTCCACAAGCCACGCCGCGGGCCCCCGCGCTCTGGACCTCCGGCGCGTAACACAATGCCCCTCTGATTTCGGCGACTTCTTGCGGTTTCGCAGGCCTCGTGCGCACCCTCTTGCACGATAGCAGGGTGGCAAGGGGCCGTTGTGACGGTGAATCTCGATGCAGGAGGAAACGCCGGATTGCGCTGCTGTATAATCCCAACGCAGTTATCAACTACGGGGACAACATGGAGAGGATAGAAATTACCGCATATCCCTGTGAATGGCTAGTGATAACTTTGTATGAGAGTGCTACCTCGTAGGCCCGGTTGCCGCAGGAGGTGGGCATACCAATGGATGTCTCGCAAGTTGCAGCTAAACTAATACGTGCCCAAGTTCCACCAAGTTTAGTGCTGTGAGGAGAATGCGAGCGTTTCAGTGGTGGTACTGATATCCGAATTTTCAAGCCCCGCGGGAGGGATAGAGATAGGGATAGGGACACACGAGGGAAGGGTGCTAACATGTCTGAGCGGTCCAGTCTCGGTCTCGTGCCAGTCTTCACGCAGAGTCCCAGGCAGGGAACAAGACACGGGAAAACAAGTGGCATGCTCCTCACACAAAGCCCTTCTCTCGACCACCACCCCCAATCAAGCAGAAAAGGCCAAGCAATTCCATATCCGGCATCGCTACAACGTGCCAGCACTACGCCGTCTCTTGCCCGCAGCATCGTCACTACAATCACAAAAGCTGTCTCTTCTACGAGGCAATCACCGCTTTGCACAAGCTGGTGCGAGCGGTATGGGCCTTCACCACTCAAAGAACAGTGGGGAGAGAAGCCCATTCTCGTTCATGGTATCATGGGCGCAGAAATGGTCCCACAGTTCCAGGAACCTGGGTGACTTTGGAAACCTCATCTTGCTAGATGAGGGCGCAATCGGTGATGAGCTGGCTACGAGAATGTGTCAGGGCATGCCAAAAAGCGGGAGATCCAATCATGCTCCGCATGCATATGCAACAAGATCATCTGCGGCGCATTGATGGATACCAAACCTTTGCTTGGCATCAAGGACGCCGGACAGCTCAGCGCACGCTGTCTAACGAGTTGGACAGGTCAAGATACCACGGTGATCGCTTGAGCAGGTACTGACACAGTCCTTTTCTACTGACTCTCCTAGAAATGTGTCCGGACGACAATTTGCGCAGGTCGCATACACATAGATTCCGGGCATGTACCCCGTCCACTCGCCCCTCACAGACGGTGCCACATCGACCTGCACGAGAGTTCATATCAAAGGGAATACAAGCCCATCTCATGACAGCTCGGACCCACACCTTTCCACAAGATCGGTGACCATGTCTGTAGCACTTGCAATGGCAGACGAAGGGAGCTCTCTCGTCCTCTGCTGATGAGTGCATCTCGACTGCGGTCCTACTTGTTTCGGAGTTGTTAGCAAATCAGCAGCCGGGCTAGGCCATCACCGATTCTACCTGTCACTTTTCTTTTCTCTTCTCGTCCAGCTCTGTCCGCTTCGATTGGCTCCCAGCTTTCGAGCGTATTGGGCGGGGCATCGATGTCGAGCTAATGCCGGGTCATGTCAGCAAGTGGCAGGGGAAGGCGGGGAAGGACAAACTTCTCACCTCAATACTGCGAAGAGTAGAAAACGAGATAGAGGGACACAAAGTCTACTCTTGCATGCATTCCTCGCTATTTTAGGGTCAAGTTGTGTTCTCTATCCTAGTTGGGTGCTAGACTGATGGTAAAGACGATGGCGATGTTTGTTCGTCATGCCGTGCTCATGTCGTCCTCGTTGCCTCGTGAGTAGACTCTATGGCTTGACGGAAAGCCATTGTGCAACAAATTTCTCAGCCATAAAGTAATCCCCTCTGCTCCGACTTCGCTCAACTTTTGCTCCAACTTCACTCGACCTCTGCCCCCACCCCCCTCCATTCCATCTCTGCTCCCCCTCCGTTACATCTCGCTCCATAACATCTCTGTTCCACCTCTACTCAATCTCGTTTTGGTTGTCCATTCGCCATTGCCTGTTGCGCATCACTGCTTTACTTGGAAACCCCCCTCCTCCCTCCACCCCAGACGTTGCTTCCCCATCCGTACGTCCTCACGCTCGGTGAAAACAAAGATGAGGATGAATCCCCAGTTCGCTCACGCCTCACTCTCCATACCGACGATGTACTCCATCGATGAGCTAGTTTATCGTATCGAATCAAATTCGCGTCTTCAGGGAACAAACGAGTGCTACTTGGGACACATTCGAGACAACCCAATCGCATTAGGCCAGTACCTGGCGTCGGGGGATCCTCGAATTCGACCCATCGTGGCCCCTTATGTGAACGGGCTTCTACAAGGGCGTCTTCAACCTCTCAAAAGCTCGGAGGCCAAGGTTTTCGGTCCCATACCTCCTAGCGTTTTCCGGGCCGAAGATGTTGCTCCGGACGTCGACCTCAATGAAATACGGGGAAAGGCGACAATGAATCTTGCACAGGGCACATTCTACCACACGGAGAGGAACGATGAACCACTCGAGTTTCACCCGTCCTTTGTATGTGACTTCACCGACAGGAAATGTTTGGACAACCCGAAATATGCACTCAACATACCGGTGGGGGACGTAACACTCCGTCCACCACTTAAAGAGTTCTCGCAATACCGAAACATTCATCCAATGCCTGAAGGACGCTTCCGAGCTCGAGTCGACATGGCTACGGTTGGTTCTGGCGTCGACCTTGAGACCGGTACTACTCTTCCTATATCCCTAAGACTCCTTGCTGATAGCCCCTAGACAAGGGAATGGCTACTCTTGTCTCCATGGACAATACCCAAGCCAAACTATGGGTGATCTACCCTTGGTACAACAACGCCGCGCAATTCGGAGACGTCAAAGGCGACTATAAATATGCCAAGTGCGAACCAAACCTCGTTGAGGGCCGCTTCATCCTCACGATGCCTGGCGAAGGGATTCATCTCCCTCCTGGAACTCTCTATGCGGGCTTCTCACTGACGGGCGGCTCGCAACTTCGATCGAATTTCTGTGTCCCTCAAGGTACCAAAGTTGCTGCCGTGATATGGGACTTCAACATTCGAAATGGAAAATATGTTCCCAAAGAAGAGCTATTGCATTATCTCCGAAATCTACATGAGGCAACTAAACTCATCGGAAACCGCACTTGGGTCTCTTCGCTGGCCTCGTTTTGCACCCGGGGTGATGAATTCGCCAGAACCACCTACTGGCCCAACTCTGTCATGGAAATCATCCGGAGAATTCACTGGACCATTACGACTTTTCAAGACGACAAGTCTGTATGCCCGGCCTGCCACTTGGAATTTGGAAGGCACTTTCCGTTCAACATCATCTACGGGGAATCAGTCAATCGTAAGCAATTTGATGAAATTTACTCCTCGATGCCGGCTGTGTGGTACAGATCCTATTCCGATCATTGACGCAGAGCTAACAGATGCTTCGAAGAGATATTACGTCCCACAGTCCTTTCCTGTCGAGATACTTTCGCGCCGTCGTATGGCAATTTCGCTTTGGCACCGGAAGCCCCCCGGTATTGATGCACACCAACGAGATCAAGTACCTCCTCCACATTCACCGCCAATGCAACCCACCTCATCAGTGAGGCTCCTCTCTCATTGATGTTCTTCCTTTCCCACTCAAGTATAAGGGTAACTTGCTATGTATCTCTTATGATTTACGAAGGAAAGTAATGGAGGTCAAGGCGCGTACGGGGATCTGGTCACTGGTAGTCGGAGTACCTTTCATCTATTTTCTGGCACGGTATGGGTTTGCCGTGGGCTCGGGGCTGGTCGTTACTGACGAACATATCTTCGAATCTCTTTCATCTTCTCTGGCACGACATGTGTTTGCCCTGACCCGACAGTCATTACTGACAGATCAATTCTTGGGGGTTCCTTTCGTCTTTTCCGGCACGGCATGGGTTTGCCGTGGACCGACGACAGTCGTTACTGCTGCGCAGACTCTCAACTCGCTTGTATCCATATTTCAGATAGCTCTCTATATGGCCTGGGTTGTCGAGCCAAGCAAATGTACTGCGATTACAAACGGACGATTACGTGGCTTTTACCTCGCCGACTGTCATGGGAGTTCATCATTGCCATCTCAACCCTGCTACGTACACACAGCCATGAAGCGCGAAGCCTCTCGTGCCTGGTTTGCCGCCATTTCTGCTTCCACTCGCCCGCCTGCTCTTCTCAGATACGCGCCTCGGGGGTTAAGCAGGCGTTGTCCGCAAGGCATGTTTGTTCATCATAGGCATTGTTCCATGGCGTGTTTCTTCACGACCGACGCCTCTTTACGGATCGAATTCCTGGGGCCATAAGCCCCGCCCGAATGCCCACACCCACCAACATATTGTGAAATTGGCATTTTTGCAGGTTGTGCAGCCCTCTTCAGAGTCAAATAAATTATCATCAAGATTGACCAGCTGTATATGGAGCTACAGAAAACGCCTTCTCCGGTGTAGAGGCTCTCAGTGCTTTGTTGTACTGCCGCCAAGGCGCCGGCACTCCCAAAGTCGCTGTGTATTGCCTCTGATCTTTTTAAAATATCCCTCGGCTTCTGCAGGGAGCAGGGAATACCCACCGCGTGGAAGGTCCCAGTCCTTGAAGTTCAGTGATGTGATGAACTTGCGCGTGCCCAGGACATACAAGGCAGTGCAGCGGACGTTGAGCCCCATCCACATGTACCCAGCATTCAAGGTTGAGATGGCAGTGGCAGCCTCCCCCGAGTGCCCAACGCCGTTGAGGGCAGCCTGGAAAACAGCGCACCCAGCAACGATGGAGCTGAGTACCATGAAACCGAACGACGACACCTCCCCATGGGCGATGACGATGATGCCCAACTTCTCCAACGTAGTGTATACCGGAACAGACAGGAATTGAAGAGACTTGGTACTGGTGTAGACCATACCGGCGAAAAACGCAGACACGGGGAGCCCTGGTTCGGTATTAGCATGGCCGGGAATTGCCTATCGAATAGTCGTCAGCTGCGGGGTCTTGGTGTAGAATCAGAGAGTCGCGGCGCATACCTGGATGGCCAAATAAAGGAAGTTCCAAGTTCCACGGCGAAGCCAGACCGACATACTTGTTCACGGCCGTCATGCTAATCGAGGAAAAGCAATAGGCCAAAACAGCAGTTCCAGGATTGTTCTCGACTTGGGGGAGAATGCTGTCCGTGCTGCTATCGATGCGAGCCCGATCAAGGGGTGTAGGCTTCTGCAAGGAGGTCTCCCGCTCATCGAGCTCCTGCTAATCCCTTCTACTTATCTCGAGCTCCTCGTTCCTCTTGTTTGACATTGTGCTCTCGTCGTGGGATTGAAGGTTCGAAAGCGAAAGGTTCGAGGCTGGTAAACGCCCAGGATGACAGGGGAAAACCCGTCCGCTTAGTGAGGCCGCGCGATATGTGAAGGGCGTTCGAATTCGCGAGAAAAAGAGGCGACGATCGCGACGTCAGGTCGGTGACGTAACGTCAAAGACAACAGGTAGCGAGGAAAAAAGACGAGCGATGGGACTTCATCGGCAAAGTCGACGATATACTCGCTCCGATGCTGCAGAGGAAAGAGCTGAGTTGCGAGCGCAATCCAGCGAAGTTAGACGTTCAATAGCAACAGACGCGATATCTGGCGACGAGGCCGCCGAAAGAGGCTTGGCGCGTAGCTTGCGTTCGGTGGGGGCGGTGCATTTGAAGGACTAACCCGGAGCTAAGAACACGTGGAGAAGGAGGTGGGGTTATCCACCCGGTGACTCCCTCGGAAGATCATGTTCAACCTCGCTAATATAATCTAACACGATCATTTCCGTCCTTCGATGTGTCCATTATTCTGCGTTCGACGAATTGGGTACCCGCTTTGCTCCTAGGACGCTCCATTTCGATCGGCCTCGACTTGCATGCTTGAACATTGATGTACTGCGACAAAGCTTGATTTTGAAATATATATGTTCTATATCATACAGCAAGAGCTTGACCTTCTTTTTTTTTTTTGGATGAAAGAATACTAAAGATTCATACTTGGTACAAGAAGCAACCTCCAGTCGAGTGGTGCTATACAATAGAGTTCTGTCAAGCTCTACTACTACCTACCTCACTTTTGGTAGTAGTAGTATTTGTGATAAGCCCTGAATCTAACCACCCTCCTAAGAACTTTTCCCGATATTGCTTATCAGGAAACCTGCTCGGTCTCTCTTTCATTAGCAGTCAAACCCATCCCAGAGTCTACAGCAGGTTTTCGTTGGCCATCTCTTCCACGATGAAGGCGCTTAAGACTAAGACGTTGCGGTGTGGGAAAATTATCACCCGTGGTATCGATGACTTGATTGGTTATGGGTAGGCGATATTGCCGGTTTGCTATGCGAGGAGCAGTAGCGGTAGAAGAGGGGTCCGAGTTGGGGAAAGTCGACGTAAAGGTTGCCGCTGGAGAGTTCTGCAGCACCCCAGAGGAAGATCTCTGGCTGCTTCCAAGATGTGTCTCTATTTCCGCCGTTTCGGGGGCGGACTATGAAGCTGATTAGGGCGAAAATTGGCGCACTGAAGAGGTCAATGATAAGCTCGGTTCTTCTTTCTGTTCATATTCATCTTCACAACCGCATGAATAGGGAGCATGAGAATGAGATCGTTTCCCACGTATAGTTGCGAGCGAGTGGTTCGGGCTTTCGGCCTTCTTCTGCTTCGGGCCGCTATCACCCGGCAAGGTAGTCGGCTCCGATTTGAGGCCATTGCTCTTGCGTTTGCAACCTACGCTATTGTCGCACAAGCATGTCTTCTCGCCGTTAGCTGCCTAGAAATTTGCATCGGACGCGGTTCCGTGTAGCTTCACAGTCAATCTCTCACCTTCGGCTCTCACCTGCATCAAGATCCGCAAGGCAGACTTCCACCTTGGCTAGCTTGATCTTACACCACCAGTGTCCATATATAACGACGCTTGAGTCCGAACACGCAAAGAAGTTGCTGCTCTCTCGGCCCCTCACAGCTGGCATATCGTCTAATAGATCACATTGTGATTTGCTTGGAGGCATCACAGTCTGTACCCGGAGCGGTGAACTCGAAGGTATCGTCTGCCGAAGATCAAGACCATTTCCCAACCCTCTTAAGCACCGCCCCGAACTTGTTAGATAACAGAATCAACATCAATATGCCAAATGCTGAACCATCCCAATGGCAGCCAGGCTCGCTTCCCGGACTCGTCGAACAGCCAGCCTCCCAAGCACTGTATGCATAGAACCATCACACTCCTTGCTCCACTAACATATGTGTAGGAATACTACCGCATTTGCACTTTTCGAAGCTTTGTGGGAGGTAAAGCTTGAATGTCTCAGAGACAGCATCAGTCAGTATGAATGCTGATAAATCTACAGGCCGGTGTGAACTTATGCTTCGTTAACGTTGGGTCCGACCACCCTTCGATCATCGAAGCCATCATCAAAGGCAAGAGAGAGCGCCCAGCTAAATGGCCTCGGTTCATCACTTGCCCCTCTGAGGTGACCGCAATATCTATGGCTGACGGCTACGCAAGAGTAACGGGACAACCACAAGCCGTCATATGCCATGTAGATGTAGAGACTCAGGCTCTAGGGCAGGGCCTTCACAATGCCAGTATAGCGCGTGTCCCCGTTTTCATTTTCGCTGGCCTATGTCCATATACTGAGTCAGGGGAATTGACGGGATCCCGATCGGAGTACATGCACTGGCGACAGGAGGCACAGGATCAGAAAGCTATCGTGCGGCAATACTGCAGATATACAGGCGAGATACGAAGCAACGTCAACGTGAAGCAGACCGTAGCACGTGCTCTACAGTTCGCGGGAAGCGCGCCCAAAGGGCCCGTGTACGTGGCTGGCGCCAGAGAGGTCCTTGCTGAAAAGATTTTGAAACCATTTTCGCTGGTTCAGGATCAATGGAGACCAATCGGTCCTAGCGCATTACCTGATGAAGCTATACAGACAATCGCCTCAGCTCTAGTGGAGGCACAGACTCCGCTCATCGTCACACGTTACTCTGGTCGAAACTGGGGAACTCCAGAGCAGCTAGTAGCACTAGCGGACCTTATTCCTGGGCTCAGAGTACATGACACCGGAGGAAGTGATATGTGCTTTCCATTCTCGCATCCCGCTTCACATGGGGTTCGTTTAAGTACCGACAATTGCGTCCGGGACGCTGACGTGATTCTACTACTAGATTGCGACGTTCCCTGGATACCTTCACGGAATCCGCCTCCGAAAGATGCTCGAATCTACCACATTGACGTCGATCCTCTTAACCAGCAAATTCCAGTCTCGTTCTTCCCAGCGCACGGGCGTTGGCGGGCAGACTGTTTCACTGCTCTGAAGCAGCTTTTGGCATATATTATAGACAACTCCTCGCTCCAACAAAAGCTGAAGAATGAAAAGTTTAATAAACGGCGAGGTGCTCTTCTAGAAGCAAATCAAGCTAGGCTACGTCAGATTGCATCTCGACCACGACTCGAGGATAATGCCTCACTAGATGCAAGCAATATTGGATACTTGCTCAAGAAGATTCTTCCTCCAGATACAACATATGTGGTGGAAGCCGTTACATGTGCACAGCTCCTATTTGATCAGATACAGCCTGAAAGGCCTGGGAGCTGGACCAATTGCGGTGCAACCGGTATCGGCTGGAGCAACGGTGCCGCTTTGGGGGTGAAATTGGCCCTTGATGATAAACGTCTAAAGGAAGGATCACACGATTTTGTAGTCCAAATCGTTGGAGATGGCAGCTTGATGTGTGCGGCACCATCGAGCGCGTTTTGGATCGCGCAGAAATACGAGATACCAATCATGACTCTCGCACTCAATAATGGTGGTCAGTCATCCTAGTCCGACTCGTCCTATATCAGTCACTAATGGAGCAGCTCTAGGTTGGAAAGCTCCTCGAAACTCCGCCCGCCTTGTCTACTCAAGCGGCTTGAACACAACTGCAACAGACGATGAGATGAATGTCTCATTCCATCCCTCGCCAAACTATGCTGCATTAGCCGAAGCTGTTGCTGGAGGGGATGCGAGCGGGTCAAAAAGTGACTGGATGGAAGGTGTCCGGGTGAAAACAGTTGGAACACTGAAAGTAGAGCTGAGTAGAGCCTCGTCAAGGGTCCAGCAAAAGGGCAAAGGGATGCTTATCGAGGTGATGATCCCAACATGAGCGGGTGGGAGTGGGGGTCCCCTTGACGTCGGAGTAAACGTCTGATGGAGCGATTTGACTTCAAAGCGCAAGTCCACGGGGTTTGCATCAGTAGGTTAAATTAATCACCCAGAACAAAATCTCGTGGGTGACTGTGAAGGACTAGATGACTATAAAAGATAAGTACAAATTGGTCATCAAATATAGAGCCAAAGACGCCGTGCTACTTTAGAAACAGCACCGAGTGGCAAGAGACATGGCGAAGACAGATCTTACAGAAACATCGAGCAAGCGCTCATTCTCGGGAGCCTTCTCCACCCTCCCCTCTCGGGCCACAAGCAGTGACTCCTACCTCCGCGACAAGAAGCAGGTCAGAGAAATCACTTTGAGACCCTGGGTACAAACCTCACCCTCATTATCTTCGCGTTACTGGCTTGGGTTGGGCCGCAATGCTTCCTTTTTCGAAGATTCTGTCACTGGACACTTTGCGCAAAAAGTCAGATCTCATTTTGGCGTGGAAGAAAGATCTGAAGGTCACAGGGCGCATGTTGTGAGATCACTGTAAAACACGGTCTCTAACAGCCTCGATTGCACAAGCTCTTGTCATGATGGGCGTCGCAAAACCTTGGCAGCTGTGCCTTCGATCCCGGCGTTCGCCCCGTAGCCATCGGACCATGAAGCGCAAGAAGTTCTGCCGTCATGCACGTACACGTCGTCATTCGGGGGTAGCTTTTCAGCTGCGTTAGAGAACCTCTGTATGATATCATCCCTTCTTCATTTTGTGTGCTTCTGCTTCCTGCTCCTCCCCAGCCCAGACATGACCGTGATTTCGCACTCAGTGGTCGTTCGTCTTCATGGCATAGCCCACGACATGCATCAAGGACCAGCAGTAAGTGAGATACATTCTCATCCTATTGCAATGTTGACAGTATTAGGCTGCAATAGAGGCCGAAGCTCCTCACGAAGCCGAGCCCGCTACATTGTTCTATATCCCGAAGGATAGCGCCTGGTGACCTCGTGGTCAGAGAAAGAAACCTCGGTGTTTGCGAGAGAAGACGGCGTCTAGAACAGAGCTTTCCTAGCAAACATCGTATTTCAGTACTCAAATGAAGATGTCAAGACAGAGTGGGAAGTGCGAGACTTACGCACCAAGTGGGACACTAAGCGCTTTATCTCGTTGCGGCGGAGCGATTCGATGAAGCTGGGCGAAGATCGTTCTTGCATATAAACTGACTCTATCCTGCATACTGGTTATATCCCGATACCGTGAGAGCTTTGCGGTTGGTACTATTCCTCCAGTGGATACCAAACGGTGAGCTTCCAATCCATAGTTTCGCGGTCGCGGCCGTTCTAACTTCTCAGATACAACGCGGTTGATGCGTCCGCTTACGAAGAAGAGCGTCCCACGGCGTTAGCGATTCCAGTCCCTTTCCAGCTTCACTCCCCGAAGATTCCTGAACAACCTACGCTGGAATGAGAATCGCAGTCAAGGACATAACAGATCTTGCCGGTCTTAAGACCGGAGCTTCTTCCCGAGCATACACGATGCTGTAACACCAAATGGAGACTAGTGCTGCAACAGTACAGAAGTTGCTAGAGCTTGGATTTGTTGTTGTTGGAAAGGTCAAATCAACGCAGTTTGTCGACTCAGAATGGCTGACGTGCGATTGGGTTGATTACCATGCAACTTTGAACCCTCGAGTGGACGGGTATTAGACTACAAGTGGGAGTAATGCTCGAAGCGTTGCCGCCATTGTAACCTAAGATTGGCTCAATTTTGCGCTCAGCGCCGACAGTGAGCTTCCGCAGAAACATCGCATTCCAATCGCTTGCTGATCCTCATAGCGCTGGATATTATCAGGTCTCCTGCGACATCTCAGGGTATCAATGGCATGCAGCCATCTCCAGGTGCGGCAAGCTTCGATGGGATCATCCCAGACAGCCCCGTATGTCTCAGTCCCATCCAGTACAGCATTACGTTCTTTGTTTCTGTATGACTCGGGCTGCGACTCAAATCAGGATACATGATGCGGTGGCCGTACATCTCATCAATATGGCAAGATTGATGAATGAAAAGGTACTTCAACACCGCGGGAGTATTCGATAGGAACGGTTCATCTTTTGGCCATGCATGGATTAGACGATCAAACCCAGTGTATAAAAGCAGGCATCTAAATCACTGCTTTGCACCACCAAATTATCGCAATAAGTATCGCGGATCGGTGCAGCAGCTCACTGAGATTGGTGTCTTCTCCTACAAATATCTCCGTCCGCAAAATGCCCGGAACTCATCGTTCCAGGTATGTTTTGCGAGCACTTGTCTGCGATATGTCATGAACTGACTTCCATGAGCCAGCTATACCAGTACACGTCTCGGTCGACAAACCGCAAGGAGCACCTCCCTGTTGGTTTGGGGATTATTGACGGAAGGGGTGGTGATGTTGGACGCGCTGAACTCTTTGCGGACTTTGAGAGGGAACCAGCATTCCAATGGGGCAATGGGAATGATCATATCATTTGCGGCAAACAGATGGAACCGTAACGACGCAATGAAGCGACCGATGCGCACTTCCGCAGAATCTTGTCTCTACACGTCCACGAAACTAAGCGTTTTAGAAACAATTCAAGAAGATTGTGGCGTAGCTTCATTACCATATGGTCCCAGCGTTACCTGACCCGGCCACGGCTAGTGCGACACTACTTTTAATAGTTCATGTCTGACTTTTCTTATGAGATAAAGTCGGGATCGTATTGTGCGGCTGACACTGTTTCTGTGTCCGACAGCGTATCGAGATCCGTGTCCGCATCCGAGAACGAATCGGCTTCAGACTTTGACTCTGACTGAGTCCATGTCGAGGAGGGTTTAGAATGGTAGCGAACCAAACTTGGCGACGCAGCTGCGCGATCGACGGCTGATGCCATCGAGATTGGGATGGGAAAGGCCTCTCCTCGTTCTAAACATCGTCCTGCGTCGAACCGCGCACTCATAGCTATCCCAACCCAGGCTCCGCATCGAGGAATAGGCGTAGAGTGACGCTAAAGGTTTGTCTGATTCCCTAATCGCCCGCCTCTACTCTCAACTCTGCTTGCTAGCTTCATCTGTAAGCAACGGATGATGCCGGCTTTCGCTACGTGTCAACCATTGCCTAGCTCGATGTATGCTCGATCCACCCGTTTTCCGTCGCGTAGCTCGGTCCGGTCCACCTATGATAAAGCTTTGCGTGCGACGCCACGATAATCTAGGCTTAGCCCTACCTATGATCAACCTTTACATGCGACGCCACGATAATCCAGGCTCGGGAATCTCCACGAAGGGAAACAGGACTGTAGCCACCCTCCACCAGCAACCTGGTATGTATCAAACGGAGACACTCCCGATAAAACAAAAGATGGAAGTAGTTTGTCTAACAGAAGCCGCACCGTGGCTTACCAGATCCTTACAGTACCGAGATGCCCCAGTCACGGCCGATAATGCGACTTCATCTTTTGGGAGGAGCATAATGCGGTAGCAAGGCACTGGCCCAAATGCACAAAGCCCAGAAATAGGCTATCAAAACCATCTTGACGAGTAACCTTTGGTTGGCAAACTATTTATTTTTTATCAGTTTAGTCTTTTCATGCCAACGGCGAGAGAAACGAAATCCCGAAGCCGTGAAGTACGCCAACGTTGAACGATCATTCGTAGCTCATTACCATAGAAATTAGACTTTGTGCCCCAAAAACCTCCTCTGACTTGTTCCGTCACAATTTGGTGGCCGTGAACGATTCTTTCTCTTGACATCAACCTTGAGACGACATATGAAAAACATATGAGAGAGGACGCAGCTGGTTCTTGGTCGAAAGTTGAGGAACGGTAGTTGCTTAATCGCGACCGAGGAGGAGAAGCTCCAATTCAGTAATATCAGCACTGATGTCGAACTTCTTTGTTGTATAAGCCCAGCTCGGAACCCAGGTGGGCGGAATCACCTCGCCAATGGGACCGCTGCAACCAACGTTGATGAGAGTGATGGCCCCTTCATGATTCTTCATGAGATTGCGCGCCTTCAAGCCTCCGTATGTGAAGCCCGCTGCATGGAACTTCGCTACTGCTTCCTGGATATCTCTCCATCGGAACAGTTTTTCGCTGTATGTCATTTTGGAGAGCTCTTCCATTTGATATCCGCGAAACTTGCCATAGTCGTAGATGGGGGCGTCAGAGAAGGCAGGAATCGGTAGGTTGAATTGAGATAGCTGGGTGAGCATTCCGAATTCGTATTGCAGGATGGCCATGGATTCATCATCGGGGTGTGCGATCTTGACAATCGGGTAAGGCGCTGAATTGACGCGTCGGGTGCAAGAGTGACAATCGAAATCTAGGAGCGCAGAATTTCTCCGTAGGGAAGCCATGTCGGGGCTCTCTTCCACAAGAAAGACGTTGGCGTTAACATCAGGGAAATTGTGGAGATGGGGAGGGACGGGAAGTGGACCCCATTGCATGAGGTACAGTTGCCCCTCATACTCGACGTTGCACTCGAACACACCGGGTTGTGAGCTGTGGCGTGGTGGAGTTACCGGCCTCGCGAGCTCTGTACATGGTCAGGTCCCATCGCTACAATGGAAGCAAATTTTAGCTTACTTGGGCACACCATTGTCACCATTGTGCGTATGAGTTGGAGTTGCGACGAAGATTTGGGTACAATTGGCGGCGTAAAGGAGGATATATTCTCCAGCTGTCTCTCCTCTAAAGTGATCTTACAGTTCCGTTAACTTACGGCTGGAGTTAGGTTGATGGGATGGTACGTACCTTGTGATAGCGGTGGCGATGGTGAGGGTGAGGGGATGACCGACCAGGACAAGACTAAGTAGGGGATGCAGGAGGAGGGCGTAAACTAAGTGACGTTCGAGGCGGTGGGATGTGTAACACCAGCGCGGCGCCAAGATACTCTTCGTATCCCCCTACCCTTGTGCACCCGATCAACGCAAGCATATCATGGACAAATAGGGCCTTCACCACAGCAGTACCATTACGCGCAACACTACAACGTATACGGTGACCGCGAAGGACACCCTTACGGCAACAAACACTTCGATAGACGTGACGGCAGAGGCTGGCCAGACAGTTGACAAGAGACACGGCAGCCGATAACGAACGAGGCAGCCAGTAGCGTTGGCAGCTCAGAGTACGGGTCTCATGATGTAGTTTCCCCGAGAGGCGGTGGGAAATGGCTGTAGCGGATTGGATTGTGTACAAGGGGGGGTGGGACGGGGGAGAGGGGTTGAGGGACGCGTCCCTAGTACGACAGCAACAGCTCCGAGGTCGACGTGAGTCACCGCAACACAGACAAAGTTCTTCGTGGTGGAAACTCAGATCGGATTCGACTGTTTCAAAACGCCAGGCTACTCAGCAGCGCACTCCAGGGAGCACAAGCTTGGTCAGTGAATAGGATAGAGCAGATTGCGCGGCGTGAAATCTACAACGTAGTCTTAGGTCTACTTTGCAAGACACATTCAGCCCGACGTGACGGGTTCGTACAGACAACGCAACGCAGGGATCGGATGTATGTTCTTGCAATAATGCGCCCCAGGGTTACACCCCGTGCTGGCTTCGGGTCGGGCGTAGTGTATACTCGAGCTGGTGTCGGACTACTTGTAGGTAAGCATGACAGGGCCCGCAAAGAGGATCAACAGTCACTGCAAGTAGTTTAGACGGATTCAAGCGTGGAGTGGGGTGGCTCTTACATAGGCATAGGATTGAATGAGAAGCAAGCGAAGCCAAGGTGAGAAGTCGGCGCAGCATCACGTGACAAAACACGCACGTGACAGGCGTTTCAAACAGACTAAACAATTCCGTATCTATCCACCCTTCGCTACAGCATGCTAGCACCACGCCGTCTCACGTCCGCGACATCGCCGCAACCAAAAAAGCCGTCTCTTCTATGATGCAATTGCCGATATCACAAGCTGGTGACCTCATGCTGGGGCTAGCGCATCGCGGGGTCTTTCTAGGCCAGCGCTATCATCAAAGCGAGCAGATCGTCCATACGTCACCCTCGCCCAAACCAAGTTGAGACCTGAGCAGTCCGCATATATGGCCCGTCTGTCTGCCGCGGGCATCCGCCTGCGGTTTCTTCTGCAGCTCTACTCTCATATCTCGTAATACTAATCCTTAGGACTTAATTCACTTGCGCCGCGATGGTTGCTGGAAGTGCGCATCCCCATTAGCCCTCCAGTCTGCACTTGCTTACCCGCCTAGGGCCCGCACTCGGACTAGTGTCCTTGATAATTCTCGCTGGCGGCATTTTATTACAGTTCTTCACGGTGCTTTCGGGCGGAGTGAACGACAGTCCGATTAATCAGTTCTATTTCTTGCAAGCTTCGACCAATGGCATCCCCAACGCCAGGAATCCCTCTCGATGGACCTTCTTCGCCATATGCGGTGTTGATTCTGCCACTGGGCACAATGCAAATTGTGGGAAAGCTGTCCCCGCGCTACCCTTCGACCCTCCACGGAATTTCGGTACTATCCAGAATGTGCCGGGGCAGTTCATTGGGCACGTTCAGTCCCTCATGTTCAGAAGAGAAGAGGCTAATGCGGAATAGAACTCACCAATATTACTACCTATCGAGGTTCATGTTTGCCTTCTACCTCATTGCGCTGTTCTTTGCCGCCATCGCTTTGCTTACCGGCTTCCTCGCACTTTGCAGCCGTCTAGGGGGATACTTGTCTGCGCTGACCACAGCGGTTGCTCTCTTCTTCCAAACGTTGGCAGCCGCTTTGATGACGTGAGTAATAGCCATAAACAACTTGAACGACCCAAGATTGACAAGTATGCAGTGCTTGGATCGTGCTAGGCAGGAATGCTTTCCGTAGTGCCGGCTTCGACGCGAAGATCGGCACGAAGCTCATGGCTTTCACATGGGCCGCTACGGCATGCTTCTTGATATCAACTATCTTGTTCTGCGGCGGTGGCCTGCTCGGACGTGAATCGTCGGGAGTTCGCCGGAGCCACTCGAAGCGCTCGACCCGATCTACCCGAAGCAGAGGCAGCTTCCTAGACAGCGACTCGCAACGGCGGGTCAAGGACGATTATGCGTAGGGATACATACAGTGCTTTCTGAAATGGCAGATTGTACCAGAGGGTGTATATTTGGCGAGTCAAGGAAAGGCGTTCGTACGCCACGGCGACTCTGGGTCACTACACATTGTAAATGCTCGGCTTTGTTGGATGACATGTAGGTTTCGAGAACTAATCCCAGTTGTACATACTGTATTGCGATTTATAAAATCTTGTATCCGTTTTGAGTGTTGGATACTTGGTGCATCTAGACAATCTCGGAATTGTGTGTTTTACCACAGCGCACAGCTCAGGTAAGACTACTGAAGGGCCCGAGCTGGTGGATTATTGTGATGAAAGTGCTGTACTGTGGTATACTAAAGTCCTTCAGGAGACCGGATCGAACGCCTTTGTCTAGATACAATGCAGACCAAATCCCACTATCAATGAGTTCAGGCAGTAAAGGAGAATCGCTCAAATCTAATTTAATCCGAAATTCACTGGGCTATTGAAATGATCGATAGGTTGGTAACTTTCAGGGAGCCTTTAACAGCACCCATCCAATCACGCACCGATGAGGACCGCAATCTTATCCAAGGCTGGAAGAAGACTAGTCTTCAATTCCTTGCCACAATTGAGAATCATGACTGGGCATCAGTTGATGCATTGCGCCAGCAATTCCCATCGCGCGGGATGCAACCAACGGTCGTTTATAGGCGCCCGGGATGCCGATAGCGATACCTGGCGGAATACAAGGCTCCCTGCCCTTGATCAACTCCGCCAAGCCAAAGTTAAGATCACAATCATGTTCCTCAAGGGTATTACCCTTACTATGGCTGACCCGAATCGCAGCAAATTTGACTTTAGGAATCCTGAGGAATCCTATGAGAGTACTATCTAGTTACAACTCTCGATGCAATCTCATAATTCACGTATGATTTTCCTCCCTTTCACCTTGATACGAGAAATGGAGAAACGAGCTGTGACCAAGACCAAGCGGACGGCACCTCCGCCCAGCCGAAGTCTTGGCAGAAGGTTGCCTTGCTGAAAGCGCTGACGCCCCACACCTCTATTCAATCTCTCTTCCCTAGTTTCACATGTACAGTAAGTGCTCTCCATTAGGCAGTGAGACACATGTATGGGCTAACCAAAGTATAGAGACAAGAGCGTGCAGGCTGGCCAGATGGAGGCTACACTGGTAACCAAATCTACGGCGACTCAACCAACATTTGCCAAGTCAACCTGGAAGTGCCTGCGCGACACGCGAATCACCGACCCGCGCGAAGACAAAGCCAGGATCGAGCGAGATAAGGGAGGGCTGCTGAAGCACTGCTATGGTTGGTTTGTAAACAATCCTTTCTTCCGGCGCTGGCAGGCGCAAGGCAGCCCACCGACGCTATGGATTAGGGGCGATCCGGGCCAAGGCAAGACGATGATGATGATAGGCTTGGTTGAAGAACTAGAATCGAGTCATAATTCCGGTTTGGTGGCCTATTTCTTTTGCCAAAGCTCCAGGCCAGATCTCAACAATGCTGCCTCTGTTTTGCGCGGTCTCATCTACATGCTGGTCGTGCAGAGGCAGAAGCTTCTAATACCACAGGTAGAGGAGCGGCTCGAAGCTGCAGGCCAGCAGCTAATATCGGACTTCAACACCTTCGACACGCTTCGAGCGATTCTGTTAGACATACTTTATGATGCATCTTTGCCGACCATTTATCTTTTGGTAGACGCACTCGATGAGTGCACATATGGTCTAAACGATCTTGTGCGTATTATCGAAGACGAAGGCCTCCAACAGCGGCCAAATGTGAGGTGGTTGCTGACGACTCGCGACCACCCAAGCACGCTCTCCCAGCACCTGTCTCCACCCGTAGTCGACGTCGACATGTATGTCCCCTATGTTACCGTGGCAGTATGGATGTTTATAGACTTCAAAGTGGGGCAGCTAGCAATTAAGAACCAATACGATGCTAAGACTTGCACAAAACTGAAACAGCTACTTCGCTACAAAGCCGGGACGTCGTTCCTATGGGCGTCGCTCGTATGCAAAGAGCTGATGGATGTGCCGCTACACCGTACAATGGAAGTTGTAGAGGCGGTATCACCCGGGCTTGACAAGCTATACAACAGAATGCTCGCGCAGGTTCGAGCACAGGACGGACGAACGGCACAGTACTGTAAAAGCATCTTGGAGGCAATCGCTCTGGCCTTTCGACCATTGCAGCTGGAGGAGCTCGTCGTTGTTGCCGGTCTGTCTCACTTTCCGTCTGGCGACATGGACATACTCAGAGACCTTGTTGGCTGCTGCGGACCCTTTCTTGCTGTTTGCGATAAAACTGTATCCTTTGTCCATCCGTCTGCTAGGGACTACGTCATATCTAACATCGACCAGCAGTCGTTGGAGGACACGGTAGTCGTAGAGTGGCACCAACAAGCAACTGACCGCCTGCTAAACATCATGGATAGAAAGCTGCAAAGAGACATTTGCAACTTAAAGATGCCTGGAGTGGGGATAGAGAAGACACTGAGTACCATTGATCGTAGCATTCTCGGGGAGGTCGCATACGCGTGTGAGCACTGGGTTGATCATGTCAAGGCACGTGTGCAGAACTATAGAAACATACCGCTAGATGGGGGCAAGGTGTGCAACTTCCTCCATACACACTTGCTTCACTGGCTCGAAGCGATGAGCCTGCTGCAGAAGATGCCAGAGGCTGTGGCGGCGCTGCAGCGGCTTCAGTCACTACTAAGCGTAAGTACTAGACTAGCAAGCCAACAGTACGGCTACTGACCTTAACAAGGAGACTTTGGAAAGCATGGTGCTATACGAGTTCGTGGACGACGCTTTGCAATTTACAATGCAAAGCATATTAGGGATACAAGAAACACCTTTGCAGGTGTATGATGCAGCGATCGTGTTTGCACCCAAGCGAAACCTTGTGCGAAGACAGTTCGGGCAAGAGACGTCTCAGTGGATGAAAATCAAGTCAGGGCTTGACGTAGACCCTCTGCTAGAGACACTCGAGGGCCATACAGGTACGATCACCTGTATGGCTTTCTCACTGCAGGGCAATCTATTGGCATCAGCTTCATATGACATGACGGTGCGGATATGGGATATGAAGACGGCACAACTACTGCGGACACTTGAGACTCATACAAGTATAGTGACCAGCGTGGCCTTCTTTCCACTAGGAGATAGACTGGCATCAGGTTCGTCTGACGAGATGATACGGGTGTGGCATATAGCGACTGGGCAGTTGCTGAACACACTTAATGTTCATACGAATAGTGAGTGCATCATGGCCTTCTCACCAGCAGGAGAACTACTAGCATCAGCTGCAAAAAACAACACGGTGACGTTGTGGAATACAATGGATGCGAAGTTACTACATGCACACAAGCTTGAGAGCTATTCAGGGCAGGTTTCTAGCATGGCCTTCTCAATTCAGGGCGATCGATTGGCATCAGGTTCATATGACGAGATATTGCAGGTATGGGATACAAAGACTTGGCAGTTGCTGAAGACGCTCGAGCCCCATGTAGGCCCTATCGGTAGCTTGGCCTTCTCCCCAGAGGATGATCGATTGGCATCAGGTTCGTTTAACGGAACAGTACAGGTATGGGACACAAAGACTTGGGAGTTGCTATACACATTTGTGTGCTATACCAACCCTATTAGCGATACCGATCCTATTAGCCCCGTAAACTACGTGGCCTTCGTGGCGCAGGGTCATCATTTGGCATCATGTACGTACACCGGGAGGGTGTGCGTTTTCGACGTACAGAATGGGAAGTTACTGTACACCTACATGCTTGGGGGCCATTTACGATGGATTGCCAGTATGGCGTTCTCAGCGCAGGGCGATCGAATAGCATCAGCTACAAGTGACAAGATAGTGCGGATATGGGATACAGTGGCCATGCAGTCGCTATACGACCACACGTTTGAGAGCCATACACAAAGGGTTACCAGCATGGCCTTCTCAATGCAGGGCGACCTATTGGCATCAGCTTCAGATGATACGACAGTGCGGATATGGAATGCAAAAACTAAGGAGTCACTAGGTATACTCCGGGGCCATACACAAAGGGTTACCAGCGTGGCTTTTTCAACACAGAGCGATCTATTGGCATCCTCTTCAGATGACACGACAGTGCGGATATGGAATGCAAGAACTAACGAGTCACTACGTGTTCTCCAGGGCCATACATGTTGTGTCACCAGGGTGGCTTTCTCGTCAGCAGGAGATGGACTGGTATCGGCTTCAGACGACGGCACGGTGAGGGTATGGGATGCGAATTCAGGGCATCTGATGCGTACAATGCAAAGTGCCGGTAGTACAAATCGTCTGATATTTTCGGACGATGGTTTAACCCTATTGACGGATCATGGGCACTACTCTTTTACGAACCCATCGAGTAGGTTGTGTGTTCTTACCGATCCTCTTCTACAGAGTATACAGGTCAAGGATGGTTGGGTGATGATTGACTCGAAGCGTAAAGTTTGGCTACCTGCTGACTATCAGCCCAGCAGCACGGCGGTACATGGCATGATGCTTGCGCTAGGACTTGTCTCTGGGAAAGTTATTTTGCTGCACTTTTTCTCAGTCGATAGCCCGTTCTCACGGTTGGAATAGCAATAATATTGTGTGGGATGTATCTTAGCACATGAGGGGTGGGGAGGTCTTCTCTAGCCTTTAGCCCCGCCGAGGCTGACATATGTATCTTGACGGACTTGACGAGTCATTGCAATCGGTCTCTCACGTAGTATGTGCAATCTTAACGAATCAAACGCCTGCGGGTCCGCTCGTGTGTCTAGTCCTGAGAGTAGAAGAACGATCCCGTCAGCTGCAGCATATACCTTCTAACCGGCGACTCAGCCTCTCGGCTCCTCTCGCATCTGAGAAACTGCCGTCGCGAATCGAAATCTTGGCCCTCCCTCCTTCCAGATATATTTATCCTCAAACGGAATTCACTTTGACTGATAGTATCCGTAACTGCAACAATGATGGCTGTGAAACCCCTCTCGTACCAGGGCAGATGCGTGGGGAGTCCATACTGATCGGCAACAATTCGTGGCTTGCGGTGGACAGCGGAGCAAAGGCGCGTTTCCTCCGAAGCTGTAGTGCATCTACGCATCTTGACTTGGCCATGTCGAGCTGGTCAGTAGATTTGAAATGCCGAAACTTCAAATGGCGGGCGGTGGTATTTGTCCCAGTTCAAGAGGTCATCACAGTAACGATCGGCCTAATCTAGAGATTGAGTGCTTTGTATGGGTTAGCCTTCTGAATGTACAAAGGAGCTCGAACATCAGGTCCAACCTGTTCATGATAGAATACTATAACGCTCAGTATATTTCGCTGTACTGGACCGCTGCTAGCCTATTGCGAGCGTCTGAAGACTGTACGTCTTGGCTCTGACTTCATGGATCACCAATGTTTAATGCCTCTCGCGCCAGGGTGTAGCGTCTCCACTTCCTCCATGAAATTGAGTTCCTCGTCTACTTTGCCCTTCTAATCTTCCGCAAGTTTGTGTGGAAACTCGTAGTTCTAAGAATCGTACTGGGTAGTGCTCTTGTAGGATCTAGTCCGTTCCTTTAAACGCAAGCTCAGAACAACACCCAGAAGGACGACTTCAGATCATATATGAGATTACGATCTTCGCCGCAAAGTGCGCCAACTGCCATGAAACTTGAGTGTCCATCCTACTTGCCGCGCCGGAAGCGTTCTCGCGGCCGATCTCGGCGGCCAGATCAAGGTCGATCAAGGAGCCCTCGTCTGGGTCCATATCGAACATGGGACTGCGATGAAGATGGGTAAAGGATCTTCGCATAGCGACTGGTGCTCTGCTGAGTTAGTTATGGCCAAGCTTCTATCGTGTGAGGCTCACCTTTGATGCTTCTCTCTCTTTCAAAGCAGTGGCGTCAGCGCAGCCCGGGAGAACGCCCCTCAAAAATGTGCTTCCATATATCTTACAAGACAAAATATCGTTGCTGCATGCCTTTTTTGACCGGAGATCCGAACATGACCGCTTGGAAGGCAGTATGGGTACCTGAATGCTGCTTGAAGATGTCTTTCGCGGGATGATTTGACTTCTGCATTACTCCTGGCCCTTGTGGTTGGAATTGTGACGGCTTCCGCGTATGCTAACCGTAGTTGTTGGAATGGACCCAGGTTGAGAGACTCGCGCAGTCTCTTTCCCATGTTGGTGAGCACATCGTCCACCTCGCTACCGGTGTGTGCGGTCGCCATGACGCGGTGTCGTGCCACGTTCTCGACCTCGATTATTGTCGCCTCCTTGAGCAGAAGACCTTTGATCGTTCTTCGAATTCTCACGAGTACTTGATCGCAAGCCCACTGTCAGATATACCGACTATGGAACCTTTCCAGCCCGTATTGGCTCGACTAACGATCGAACGCTGTCGCTTCATGAGTTTTTCCACACGTAGTCGCTCCAGCTGATCATTCCACCGAATGTATGTATGCCTTCCACTGTCATCCACAATAGTAGGATTGAGGCCCAGCTCCCCTCTCAGATGCGCCAGTATCCAGATCCACTAGAACGAACATCTCGCCGTTTTGTTGATATCGAAAGCTGTGGATGCGATCGCGCCGAGCTGGTCGAAGTCCAAACTACATGATCGGTCTAGAGAGGGTAGACGGAAAATTGCTAGGTGTCTTGCGTGTCGCGCGTGCGTATTTCAAGAGATCAAGCCAAGAGCTATTGTGATTGTTCTTTCGTGCCTTGTTCATCAGCTCACCAGGGATGAGGATGTGGGATCTGTGATACCTTTTGCCGTCGCTGCTGTCTAGCTCATCGTTCGAGTGGTATGCGAAGCCTATATCTAGCTTCTCTTTCTGACTGATCTAGGAGCTGGCTTTCGTCTCACGCTCGTCAGTCTTGTGTCGTGCTCCGCCCACATCTGTGGCTAAGGTGGCTCGTGCAGTGGCAGGTTTTTTAGGTACAACATCCAACATCAACCCCAACAGCCCATCGCGCCGCCGTCCCTCGCACTCTCCCGCCTCACCCGCGCTGCGTCTCGATTCCGCACACCCTAGAATATGGGCGACCCGTAGCTCGCTTCCTCGACCGCAACCTTCCCCTCCTGCAACCCGTCCGCGAGAACCTGCGCTCGTTGGAAGACAGCACAAAGTCCTCCTCGAGGCCAATCCCCCGAAATCTGTCCCCAACGCGAAAAGTCACAATTATCACGGATAGGAAGCAGCTGGCCAGGTACAATATAAAATGAGGGGGAAGAGATTGCGCTCCCAGGGGTGCCTGCGGAATCTGCGAAGGCGCTCGAACGAAGCCGCCGTCAGAAGCCTTCGCTCCACGCACAGGCAATCGTAGATTGTAAGCTCGGGTGAGGAGCTATTGTTGTCCTGAGTAGAGAAAAGCACGGATGGTGTGATTATGTTATCGTTGTCCCAAGTCATCGTCCAAGCGATGTCTCCGACAACTGGGAATACACATAGAGGCAGAAGTATGACTTGGCAGACCCACACTCCTACAACTGCTCCAACGAGAGCACTAGGCCTTGTGAGGAAATAATTCAGTGTGATTATCCTGAAGTGTGGATTAGTTGGTGAGAAATCTAGCTAGTATTGGTTAAGGCCACGTCAACCCTGGACGGGTGTGTATTATTAGACGGGCCGATTGTACAGTGAATTGAGCCGGTGTAAAGGAGCCAAACCCAACGATAAAGGTAGTCTGGCATCGGCCGCATTTTCACTGTTATACACTTTAGTACAATGCAACACGATAAAATCCGAGCCAATTGATCTGAACGCGCTTATTGTTGATACGAGATCAATCAATCAATCAGAGCTCCATCACTACAAAACGCAGCGGAGGCAACATGAAATCGACCCTCCAACGTTTTTCACTGTTACTGTTACTAGGAATCATCGTGATAACTTGATGACTTCATACGTCTGCACATAATTCCTAGCCGAAGCGGGCGAGTTGAGGTTGGTGGCTTTACAGCCGGGCAGCTACCACAATGATCTGCGGTGCAAAATTGTTCATTAGCGGCTTCTCGAGCCAAAGTCGGTGGTCAAGGATGACAAGCTCTACCCATGACAAGCGGCAAAGACTCTCTCGGATGGCTGGACCGTGGAACAGACTTTGGATGGACGATACCTGTTCATGAGCCCACGCAACTCGGGAATACCTTACTTCTGGACGCAAAAGCGTATGAATTACTAAACCATTCTGCTACTGATGGCTCCTTGCACAAGTATCTTCATATGAGGCATTGTTTGGGGAACTAACGTCTACGTTACTGAACCAGCTAGCCCCTTCTAACGCTGTCCTGATGACGAACTCGGGCAAAATCTAGCTAGTGTACTGAGACACCTTGGATATTCTGATTGGTGTCGATGCCATCTTCATTAATCAAGCCTACGTTGATGAATGCAGCCGACAAGTCAAGCAAATAACCCAAATCTTTTTCCCAACAAAATCATAGTCTGGATTTGTTTCGATTCCAAAGACAGTACGCATGAGCGAGAGACCTGGTTCTTTCAATGAACAGGTGGGACTACGTCATCTCCTACCGAGGGGCGAGGCACCGAATGCGCACGAGTGCGACTAGTGACAGTTATGCTTCAGGTCGACATACTTATTACCGAATTTGACGGGCATGAAAGTTAGTGGTCGAAGAAAAGAGTCAACTTATGTAGCTTGTGAAATTTGAAGGAGTACGCATTCGTAGCATGGTATCTCAACAGCGACTTAACATTCAGGTCTAAAACTTGATGACGTTATCGAATCTTTAATCCCTTGTTTAAGACTCTTATTGATGTTCTAGAGTAATAGACCTACCCATTATTCCGGCATCGTCTACGTCTAGTAGGAAAAACCCAAAATCAAGAACCACATGTTGGATAATTGCTACTAAAGTCAGCTCAGAATCAGGTGAACGCCTCGAGGACGCCAGTAGAAAGGACGGCCAACCGGCTCTGACTACACCCTTGTGCGAGAGGCAGAGGCTCATAAGCTTGGATTGAGGGCACGAGAGCCTTTTGAAAATTGAACAAGTAGGAATTAATCGATTCTCAGTCGTCCGCTTCAGCTACGAAGTAGTTTCCGCTGCAAGGCGGTCTGTGCGGACTGCCTACCGAACGTCGTGCCAGAGCTCTAGTGGGGCCTTCATTCCTGAGCGCGACTCATCAGCATCGCCTCTGGCTCCCATAAGACGGACACCCACGGTACGATCGGGACAGACGCGAGGTGAATCCAAACGATCGCAGGAAGCGCAGGAACAAGGGCGTCAGAACGCGCTGCAACCGACGTACGATGAACTGCCGCCGTTTCTTAATGGGCGGGTGTCCATATCGCCCGGGCGACCTAGAAGCAACAGCAAGCCAGAGAAACCGGTGAAGTCCATTGTGAGTCTAAAGGAGACGATCCGCAGCAGAGCAGCATCATCGCGAAACAGAACTGCGTCATTAACAGCGTTAGGACCGAGTACCTCAAGATCCGGAACGCCGAACTCCAAGAGACAATTCGTTCTCTATGAGCGCAACTCGACACCCACTCTCCGCCCTCCACGCAGACATGGGCAACGGTCGCAACCAGTCGAGGGCCTGACGACTCGAGGACTACGCTTCGCGTACAATGAAAAGCACAGACAGCGAGAACAATACGCAGTCAATGATCAAGGCCAGCCATTTGGGAGGCGACGAGACGCAGAAGGCCACCAACACAGCGACAGCTACAAGGTGATTATAACAGGGCACAAACGGGGTCGACTCGTTCGCAAGAGAGGCGATAAGGACTTCTGTGTATTGCAAGCAAATAAGATGATCAAGTTCTTAGTAGATGAAGCCAGTACAATGCAAATGCCCTTGTGGTAGATTCACGTAATGGGAACATTGGAAGTTGCATGTTGGAGCTGGCCCCCACAGTCATTGCCAATCGATCTGAGGAAGGGCTTCCTGAACATTGACGATACTGAAAGCGGAACCAGCAATTTGTTGGTATTTCTTGAGTGAAGCATCTTCGAGGTCTTAGAGTCATGGCTCGTCTGGTCCCTGCAGCTTGCCCTGATTCTGTGGCCAGTCCGGCTTTTGAGACTTGTCCGGCTTCTGTACACGGTCCAACGGTCGAGGCCTATTCGGCCCGACTAGCTCGTCCAGTGATGGACGGGGTATAGCTGCCTGAGCAGCTGGGAACGGGGTCTGAAGGAGGGGAGATCTCATATAGCAGTCAGTGGCCTGTAAGTTTCCCCGTCAAGCTCTCAACTCTTTTCAACAGAGCCTCGCGCAAACAGCATGAAAGGGTTGAACATAGGTGATTAAGCTAAGTAAGTCATCGAGCAATTAATGGAAATAGTGATACTAAAAGACTGTTTCTGAGAATAGACCCTGGCGATTACTGATCCAGCTATTCTCTTGACGCTAAGCCAGCTCTATGATTCATTGCTAGCAGGAAATGTCAAAGAGGTGTATCCTGGAATGTTTTGGATTTCAGGCTGTTGTTTCTCTAGAATTCAGCGAAAATCCAAAGCTGTTTCAGGACAAGTTTACTTCTTGTAGGTTAGCAACCTTAGCGCCCCGATCGATCGATCAAAGAATATGACCGCAGCCAAGGTTGCCCACACCCGCTGTGCCACCAGCAACTTCCGTACTTCCCGTAAAGACGTGCAAAGTCACGCATGTATATTGCTACGATTTCTCTGCTTGCAAGCAAACAAGCGGTACAAGCTCTTCTGCCAAATTACCTTCTCTTGGGGGTATGGACATGCTTATGAAAGGGCTAGAACTACGTAATGTTTCACTAATGCTGCTTTCAATTAGCTAACATCCCGCTACCAGTACCAAATCAAGATGTGACACTCGACTATGCACGCATCGGTCTCGCATGCTCTGAGTACGAGGACTGGGGCGTATCGTATGCTTCCGGACTGCTTCTCCTTTGTCGATGGATCGGCTGACCCATGTATCCAAAACTTCGTCTCGAATCGGATGGATAAACATGAGCTCATGTTCTTGGTTCGCAGGGACCATCGACAGCCAAGTATATCCGCTTCGAGGTCTATAAATAAGAGCTCTCTATACATCAAATTCTCTGTCAAAAAACTCCGCTAGTTTTCTTCATCTTTGCGCCTGCACCAATCTTACCTCATTAGCTCAACCATACAATGTCTCTTCAACTACTTACAGCTCTTTATTCTGCAGCGGCCAGTGGTCTTCTTGGCTTTGCACTATTCCTACGACACAAGAACGAACCCAGTCGGCTCATAAGGTGTGCTTTCGTTCTGTTGCTTTCAATCCCGATTGCGTTATTGTTGGGTATTCTCTGGGAATATAACCAGATTATCGGAGTTCGTACCCTCTCCAGTGAAAGAGATATCGATTGACACAACTTTAGGCCTTCCTTTCCAAGAGCATGAGAGGCTTATTCCAAATATTCGCCGATGTTCATGGTCTATCTGCTGGCCTACTGCAACTTGTGGGGCCAGTGATTGCTACATCTGGCCTTGTCTTACTCCACATTTGTGCAATTGGATTGATTGCATGTCACCTCAAACGTGAATGCGCCAGCCGGGGAAAGTTTATCCCCATGGCCATTGTTTGGTTGTGTGTCACTACTGTTGACATCTGGCTCATGCGAGCCTCTCATAAGGTTGGCCTCTACATGGTGAGGTAGTCAGAATAACTATGCTTATGAGGTGACGTAAACAGGTATACTGCACTACGGGATGTTTTATCCTCCTTGCCCTACTTTTACGAAATCTCGGGCACGATCGGCACGAAAATGCGAACCATCGCGCAGTCTCCAAATCAAATAGCCGTGAGCGGGATAGGCATGAGCGTGAGCAGGACAAGTATGAGCGTGAGCAGGATAGTTATGAGTGTGAGCGGGATAGGCATAGCCGTGGGCGGGATAGGCATGAGCGTGAGCAGGATAGGTACGAGCGTGAGCAGGATAGTTATGAGCGTGAGCAGGATAGTTATGAGCGTGAGCAGGATAGTTATGAGCGTGAGCGGGATAGGTATGAGCGGGAGCGGGATACGGAAAAGTTAGCTATATGCCATCCTTCTCGACCCTAAATTCTGACTGTTGAGAGCAGAATCACGGTATACCAAGCAATTAAGGAAAGTCCAACTTGGTATCGACCGGAAGACGACTCTCGCCCCTCCATTACTCGATCAAAAAACGATATCTCGGTCCCCCCTAGTTCTCAATCGCAGATTGCTCAGGGCACCCTAGCAAAGAATCCGGAAAAGGTTGCTGGGCCAAATTTGGAATTAGATGAGGTGGATAATAAACTGGCAGACTGGAATTCTGGAGAGGTGTGTGATCAGAATAAGGGGAAAACCGAGCAGACGTGCCATGGTAGATTCCGCACGATAGCACACCCCGCGAAAAAATCGTGCCAGAGATACTTCCCTCGACAATCCCCAGTCGAGCCCGGTACTTTACCTACCAACCGAATTGTCGTCTCGCGCTCGTTTCATGTAACCGATCCATTCCCATTCGAAGAGTCTCTTGCAGATTGCATCACAAGCCAAGAGAGAAAGGAGTAGTGAAAGACTTTGTCTTCGTGGAGGCACGCTTGGGGAGGAAACACTTTCGGAGAAATCTAGAACTGTCATTAAGAAGCAAATCAAGCTGCTTTACAGCGGGGGAAACCATCGTCCTGGGTCCTTTGCAAGCTATTTTCTTTGGCGACGCTCAGAGAAAAGGCGTACTGTGTGCAATCGGGTCAGATTGAAAGTTTTTGAGCTTGGGAAAAGGTTACATCGCGGATTGGCTCCTGAGCTTGCTTCCCTCAATCGCTGTTGTCATCTACATGTATTATAGTGGGATAAAATATCGCCTAAATTTTGTGTGCTCAAAGAACAGCATCACGACTCCGAACTGCGCCTAGACTGCAGTTACCGTCACTTTTCCTTGCAAGCGCAATGAATGTGCACTCCGAAAACAATTCGAAGATTACTTGAAATTTATGAGCTCGAATCCTGAGCTAGATGTCAAAGAGTATCCTCTCGCAGGCATCAAACGTCTACTCTGTTCCGGGATAATATGCGCGGATGACCACTATATTCCATTGATATTCAAAGTCGCACGATGACCATCTATTTATCCAGAGTGGTTCGGAGCCTGTTCTTGGTAATATTATCAGTCAGTCTTGTTGAGTGGTACCGAAACTCTAGGACTTGGGTCGGAGTGATTGATCCGCGACAAGTTAGGTTCACCGAGTGCAATTAACGGTCTAGTCCAAGATAATGACAGCCGTTGGAAAGATGTTTCTCCGGAACGCATCTTTGATGGAGATACTAGCTGTAGAGGAGTGAAGCATCAGGATGCATACATTCTATGGAGATGGATGGCTAGCCAACCTAGTTAACGATAAAGCCATGTCCGGCTCAGACCACATGGTCCACGATATGACACTGGCACATCATCAATGATACAAGCTCTGGATTACGCCAGTGGAAAGGGAAATGCTAGCATCGCAACGATTGATTTGCATCGGATCCCTACTTAACCCGGCAAGTTGTTGCACGCAGGCGAGATATTGAGGTATCGACGAATGTCAAGCAAGGGCGCGCCGGACTGGTCGAAATTTTACATTGGCAGCACCGAATATCTGGTCTGGGGAATCACCCCTGACGCCGCCATCATTTTCAATCTCAGCATTGAGGGGTTGGAAGCTCAACTAGCCCTTTATTCAACCTCCAGTGCCATCATCAATCTTCCTTTGATTCTCGGGAACCACCAGACGACGCGAGCGCTTGCGTCGCAACTCAAATCCAGAAGAATCATTCTTCAGGAAGACATGGTGAGGGGAATGGTAAATCTAATGCGTCTAGATGGCATCGTCAAAGAGAAGTTTGAAAACTGATAGCGATTGTAGGGATGTTGCTGTTACTATGCTGAAATCTGACGATAGTGCCGTGCTTCTTTGTGCCTCTGTTTTGAACCTCGTGACAGGGTGGGGCATGCTCTCGATGCTGACCGAAAACTCAAGTCCCAAGAGGTGGTCGTCGGTTTCACTCTCTTTGTTCGCCCACGAATTCGAGTCCAGAACTTCTTCCCGTTGATCAAGTGGCTTTCACTCTCGAGGGAGCCTTTCTCTCGGCAGGACCCCAAATCGAATATTTGGTAAGCAAACGGAGTCGCCGAGAAGGGCACCGTTTGCGCCCGCATCGTTCCTAAACAACAATTGCTACTCACGAAAAGCGAAGGGGATTGGGCGTATCAGAACAGGAGGTTAAAATGAATGGCTAACGGCACGGGTAGGAAGTGTGCGCAGCATGTACAAGTGGCCATTTGTTATGATAGGCCCTTATCCTACACAATAAACATACTCTTTTCTAGGTCGGCTGGATTAGAATTGCTCATCACTCCTCGTATTTCGCTCTAGCATCAAGTATCTTCTGTGTCGCTCATTTTTTGTCGATCGTGTCCTTTGTTACGATGATCCGCACAAATTCATCATTTCCATATGTAAAATCACCATGCCGTTCGGCTGGTCTCTCATCTAGGCATGAAGCAAGTCTGGATTAGAGGGTACTTTATCAGATGCGTGTGCGACATTTCTCGAGGCAGATAGGATGAATTCCGTGTCATCACTTGCGTTAAGGTCGAGGAAAAGAGAAGGCCTACCAATTGTCGATCCTCGATATGAGGTTTTTTGAATCAATTTCGAGGGTTTCGAGTGAATTTGCCTACTATCTAACCGATACAACCAACCTATCCTATTTCTACTTGCGATGCAAGCCCCTCACAGTGGTCTACCTCAAAAGCGTCGAGCCAACGGAAGAGATGTAAAACTTGCGGGAAAACCATATGAAAATAGCAGAAGGGGAAGATCACGATATACTAGTTGAGACAGGCTGCAAATGCGCCGACAGGGCCACATGTGCACTGGTCTACAACTTCTCCCATGTCGAGTGCGGTGGCCGCAATGCATCGTAGCCACCGGTCGCGGATAACGGTGCGCCACTGTCTCTGTTCTCACAGTGCGCACAATGCTTGGTATAAAATCACAATCATATAAAGAAGAGAAGTATAAAGGAGTTCTTTATGTGAGGTGTCCAGAGCGTAATCACGTGAAGGACTCGAAACTTAAATCGGCTTGCATAAAAGAAAAGCTTCTGCCTACCTACCGAAGTAGTGGCGACATGCCACCTGCACCTGAGGCGGTAACGTTCAACATCTCTCATTCACCGCACGTGCGTTGGGTGGGGCCGTGCATCGGGCTGATGACGACATCCGAGAGCCTTTAGTAGCTTCACAACGGCTAGCTTCTAATAAAGAGTCTAATAAAGATTCTAATAAAGAGCTAACTGTCTCTCATAACCGCAACTTCGCAATCGATTGCAGCAAATAGCTATGTCTACATCTACGTCGCCGACTCAACTAGCAGCACACCGGCCCATGGCGTCTCCGTCCGCCGACAAGAAGCCCTTCCTGCAGGCACATAAAGTAATCGCGCTTTTCAAAGCCGTCAGGGCTGGCAAAGGTGAAAGCTATCCTGAAGGACCATGGACAAAGTTTCAGCTCGCACCAGGAGAATTCGATGAGATTGAACGGCTGCTTGAACAGGACGAGGGGTTGTGGGGATTCACCAAGGACAAGATACGGTGCGTAGGGTAAGCTCCAAGATAGACAGGTTCTCCAGCTAATGTTGCAAATGGGATAGGTACGACTACGACGCACGTCGATGCCGACTTATAGTCCGTAGGTCGGTGAAATTACAGCAGTGCTTTTTGGTTGCAATAGAAGATGAAATTAAGGAACAGCTAGATGCAATTTCTGAGGGATCAGATGTGGCAGCCCGTTTGGCACAAAATATCTATTGTGCCCGGTCGTCCGATGTTTACTACCCGACAGGATCGAAGAACTCGCCAGATACCTCATTCGAGCATCGAAATTCAAAATATCCGAATATTTTAATCGAAGTCTCATGGCCAGAGAAGAGGAAGGACCTGACCGGGCTAGCCGAAAACTGGCTTCTGGATTCAAACACAACTATACAAGCAGTTGTCTGCCTGAATTTCGAATACGGTAAGAAGAGGTCGCTCCGGGCGACATTAACAGTATTCCGAACTCAGACTTTCCCTACTACGAAGGGATATGAGTGTCGAATGGTTGAGGAACCCCTGGATGAGGTATGCTCTTAAATAAGCTTGCTTTTATTTCTGATAGCTGACGCTCTGCTAGTTGTTCCGTGACGCCCAAGGAAACCCTACGCAAAATCCAGGCCATCGGCTCCGCCTTAGTGATTTCGCACCCCGTTTTTTGTGGGAAGAAGAATTGGGAGACGACGATCGAGAAATAGTGATACCTGCACAACAGCTTGGCCAATTCCTTAACGAAGCGGACGAACTTTGCTCAAGGGATAGATACGTCGAACCTCTTCCTCCTGGAGTGGTGATTCGGCGGCGCTCTAGATCACCCTCAGAAGAGCCTACTCCCGTTGATGAAGCAAGATTTGATTTGCAAGAGGAGACAGCAGCTCGGCGCATGGGAAGAAATGATGATGACCGTGTGGATTAGTAAAGGAGGAGGCGCGTGAACCCTCTTCCTCATAGAGTGGAGATCCAGCGGCGCTTTAATTCGCCCCCAGAATCTTAATCCCTCCTGCTAATGGACATGTATTATAAATAGTTGAGAGACCCCTGGATGAGATACTTTTATAAAAGTTTGCTAATGGACATGTGTTACAAATAGTTGAGGGACCCCTGGATGACGTATACTCTTACAGAAGCTTGCTAATGAACATATGTTAATATGGTTGAGGTACCCCTTGATGAGATATACTCTTATAAAAGTTTATAAATAGTTGAGGGACCCCTGGATGAGGTATACTCAAAGAAGTTTCCTTTTATTTCTAAGGAGCTGGGCACTAATTACTCGGCAATAACTAAGACGTGAATACGATGGACAAGAGACTGTGTGAAGCGATTCCAATTGGAGATTCCGCAGTCGAAAACCCAAAGAACGGTTTCAAGATTATAAGCCGTCTATCTATGCATGGATGAAAGAGTCGTAGCATTATTTCGCCGGCACATTGAAGCCGCCAGGAACACGTTTCTGGAAAACGCCAGTCGGATCATATTTAGCCTGCACAGCCTGCATCTTCTTGATGTTGTCCGCACCATAGCCTGCCAACGGATCCTGCGTCACGTCGGCGTAGTTGATGTACTCGTAGTCAACGAGGCCGTTGAGCGCTTGGATGGCAGCGTTCATGTCGTTCTTGAAGGCCATGATTTTGTCTCGGGCGTCCTTCTCCTGCGCGGCAGTTTTGACGGCAATGGATCCTAGCATGAGAATGGCATTTTTCTTTTGCTTTTGGATGCCGGTGATGTCTCCTCCGTTCTTGGCGCTGGCCTTGCCGATGAGGGACGGGAATGGTTGGAAGAGAACCTGGGTTGTGTAGTCCGAGTCTAGTCCCCAGATGGCGCCATAGTCGTCAACCATTGTTTGGTGCAGGTCGACTGCCTTTTTCATCAGACTGACGTCATTGATGAAAGTTAACGTGAACCATATGTTCCTAATGCCATCTCAGCAGAGCCTTCTTTGTTGATTACAATCTCACTTACCGATATCCAAATGGTCGCGAGAAGCCCGTCAAAGTCGAGATATTGGTCGGCACCAAGTCCCCGGCGATTTTTCCGGGAATACTAGTGAGATTATGGTATGCTGGAGCATTCGCCCGACCTGACATATCTACAAGACCCGTCAGGATGGTGTCCTTGGGTTCTGGGTCGGCTCCGTTATGACCCCAGTAGACCCAAGCAGTTCCAGGGAGGTAGTTCTTGATACTGTCAGTCCACTGTTTGAGGGCCGGAATAAAGGCAGCGGTGATTTCGGGAGTGTTGGGGTAAGTGAGGACGCCTCCCCACAACTTGGGGTCGGGGAAGGCCTCCGAGTCGAAACGGGTGACAATAGCAAAGGCACCCTGGCTGCCTTTCAAGGCGATCCAGAGATCGGAATGTTTGTCTTGGGTGACTTCGGTAATGTCGCCATTGGCAAGGACGACTTGGTACCGCTTCACGCTGTCGCAGGCTAGGCCCAGCGTGTGCATGAAGTAGGACAGACCTCCGCCGAGAAGCAGGCCACCGACGCCCACCACGCCTAAGCGAGCTCCCGGGATCATAACGCCTTGCGACTCGGCGTACTCATACACAGCTTGCCAGTGATTTCCTGGCTCGATACTGAGAAGGTTGGTATGCGGGTCATATGACTTGGCGGTCATCAACGCTAGCATGTTCATTAGTAGTCATTTAGCGGCGCCTATGCAGACACACTTACAGAGATCGATAGTCACGCCATTGTCGATGTTGTTCCAGCCAGCGATAGCCGAATGGCCGCCGCTCCGCACGGCGAATTGGCATTTGGACTTGTTGACCAATGTCTTGACAATGAGCGACACTTGCTGTGCGTTTTCTGGTTGGACGAAGCAATTGGGATGCAGCTGCGCCGTCACGGACCAGTACGACTCGACGTCTGCTTCGTAAGCCGAGTCGCTCGGCAAGATGACATTAGGTACACCCGCATCACGGAGGAGGCAACACTGAAGACGGTCAGTCTCTACGGTAGTGCGACGACACACTCATCGCGTACGCAGGAGCTGGAGTCGGCGACGTTGTCGGCAAGCGTTCGAGCTACAAGAGTAGTGCAGGCGCCGACGTGGAGCAGACCGGCGGTGACCCTCATGGTGGTGATTTAGAGGTGCAACGAAGGTACAATTGAGACCATAGGTCTTGGAAGAAAGGTAAGGGCTTGGTTGTTTTTATTTTAGCCATAGAACGGGCTGGAGATACGAGGGGAGGAAACAGCCGAGGCGACCATGGGCTCTCACTCGCCAGCTGGGTAGGATTGCAGGGTTAGAGACAGGATGGATCGGGATAGGTTAGATTGGGGAGGAGAAGAGTATAATCAGTGGGAGGTTGGTAATGGAGAATACGCGTCTAGTCCCAGACGAGATTGTCTGACTGCGCCAAAATTTTAGCGTATCTTGATGTGGCCAGTGTCCGTCCCGCGAGTAAGCCTGTGGCTGGCCGAGAGCCAGTTGCTCTCTGAACGCCTCTTCTTCTATAATTGAGGCAGGATTTTTTTTAGTAATATAAGCTCGTAATCAAGGCAATATTGAAGAATCCTTATGCGCAGCAGCCGACATTTCGCACTCAATCTTCATACGCGCTACCACGGTACGGCTCCGTAACGCGATACCCGACCCCAAGTCTTCATAGTATGAGAAATCGCAGATATTATCTTCACAACGCGCTGGAAACACCATCACATATTGCTGGCTGGAACTGGGTCACAGGCTTCATCAAATGACGTGATATGCTCTATAGGAAAGAAGTGCGAGGATCCTACAATCATGCAAGGCTGGTGGTCGCAGGCTCAATGAGGCTAGTGCCACGGCACGTGTGCATGTAGATGGATCCAGAAATACGCCACGATTGAACTCCGCGCGGCTTGACGTCGTCAGGGTTATCGTGGTAAGAGGGAGGCCGTACGCCTTCACAGTGGCTCGTAGGCTATCATAAACGCCTGCATTTGAAATCAGAAAGCGCGGCTTGAATAGAGGCCTCACGATCAGCCATATTTGAAAAGATGGTGTTGAGAAAAGTCGTGTCTTTTTCGCGACAGCGAGGTTGGGGGGGTGTTCGGGAACAGGGGGGGTTCCACTCGTACAAGGCTAGCTTACGGGTTCGGCCCGTGCCTATGACGATCTCGTCTCTATATCCACGTGGAACGGCGAGCAGGGCGTCAAATCACCGGCGGAAAACTAGATGAATTTGCTAGAAGGACTCTCTACATGCCCATTAGTAACGAGCGTAGCACACAAAGTATAAAGGCGATCCTAGCAAACTCTCTGACAATCAATCTAGGACTCAACCAGTATTTTCAACAGGATACGCTAGCATGGTACCCTTGCTATAGCTAAGCTGCAGCTGAGCTAGATAATTGTCCGACAGCATTGGAGGACGAGAGAAAACCTCCAGCCACGTGAGATAAGGAGAAAGCACTTGAGATTTAGTCGCACAAATACATGTACATACTGAAGCACCGCCTGATCTGGTCAGTTCCACCAGCGACTGAGCAGACTGATAAGGGCATGTTCCGTGTCCAGACACAGTCTGGCTTCAGATTGAGCTGCCGGTAGAAAATAAGTACCAAGACGGGAGCTTGGCAGACTTCACGTAATAATCTGGAAGTACTACATGCAGCAAAATCAAAAAAAAGTAGCCCTTGACCTACTTATCTAATCTCGCGCTCTTGTTCCTCGAGTACGTTCCTAGGACTTTTCACTGCCTTTTGAACGGGAAAGACTGGTGATTTTAGCGCACATTAGAGCAGCTCTGCGTTTCAAACTGAAGCTGTACCGAACAAACCTAAGCCGTCTCAGTTCCCAGGCGACAACCGCCTCCCTGAACCGATCCGTCACCAACATCACTGATTCCCTGGAGGTGTGTGGTTATATAAGCATGGTCGCAATATGCAACCCGTAGCATTGTGCTGCCGCCTGTCGTCGATTTTTCATCTACGCACCCCGACCGGCGAACTCCACCTCGGACGATGCCGGAGATGCCCTCGCTACTTTGGTTGGATTTGACCTGGCAGTCTGAGCACCGTCGCTTTCGGTGGCGTTGCGTGAATCTTTGTCAACCTGAACGACAATCTCGGTCGTTCGCACGACGTGGTTGCGGTTCAAGACGACGTGAGAGTCGCCCGAGTCACGCGCCTTGGGATCGTGCTTCTTCGTCGTCCTGCTCTTCAGCTCGATAGGATCGTCGCTCTCTTGCATGCGGAATGTAGACTCGCCGTATTTGTGATTACCCGTCATTCCCCATCCGCGCTCCTCCGCCAAAGCCCGCTCCCACAGATGTTCCGAAGATTCGTGCGATAACGTCCCGCTCGGTTGCCGCTTGTTGTACTTTGATCGCAATCGGCTAGATCGCCCTTGTGAGCTCTGGTGATTTTTTGAGGAGTTTTTGGTGCTGAGCCCCAGCTTGAGGCGAACAAAGGCGATGAACGGAGCGTACGTTGTAATCGAACAGCCAAGCGTACCGACTGCGATCTCAACCGCCGCCAATATGGCCAAATGGAATATCGACCCTACAGTCATCAGTTCATTCTTTGTAGAGGCTGGGTGCGCCTCCCACCCGGCCTCGGTGGGCACTTACATGGCTGGTTCTGGGTCACTTCGACCGCCAATAGATAGATTTTATAGCAAGATACTCCCGTCACTGTCGACCCTAGGGCGAACATTCCAAGAACTGCAATTCGTTGGTACCGCTGAAGCTTAAGATTCCACACCTCCTTGACTGGTATCAACACCACGCAAATGTCGAATACCACGGTTGGAACGGCGACGTAGTAGTTCCACTGCGGGTCTTGAATAGCACACGGCCCCGCTACGGAGCCTTTGACCCCAATGCTGGGCATGCAGCGAAAGAAGTTGAGGATTTCGCCCAGAAGACACCAGAACGCCATCACCGATCCTAGTATTATACACATGCGCCGTATCTGCGTTACCGTTCGGAAGATGCGGTAGTAGAGGGCCAGGACCGACAACTTGAACATGGTCAAGCCGAAGATGATGCCCGTGCAAGCCGCCATGGCTTTGGGAAAGATGGGCAAGAGGAGAGACGGATCGGTGTTGATAACCACGATTGGATTTCGTCCGAGGCCATTCTCGATCATCAAGATCATGACCACGGGTTGAATGATGGCGGATGGCTACGATGGTCAGTACGTCGACGGTTGAGATTCGACCGAACATACGAGATTCGCCAGGGCAAACCAATCGTCCCACCAGAACATGACCCCGCTCACATGCCGTGCGAGGAAGCGAAATACCAACGACAAGACGGAGACGACGATGCAGCTCACGGCCACGCCCCATACGGTTGCAACGCGGTTCTCATGGTATTCCGCCGGAGAGACGCCAGCAGGGACTGTTTCGTTCCACGAAACCATCTTCGGGCGCTGTCATTAGAGTCTAGTCCGAGTGGCCATGGGCCTCAATAAAAGCACACATTCGCACCACAACTCTCTGAGCACTTGAATGTTGCACTGCATACAAACTCAAATCCCACTTCCCCTCACATAAGCCTGCCAAGGTCTGTGTTTTGAGTTTGGGACGGGAACTAAAGGGATCCCGGTCGATCCATTGCCACCAACGCAGGGACAAGGCTGGAGGAGCGTGCTCAAAATGTCGCGGGACTGGGAACTGGTCCTTCGATCCCGACTGTCGGAAATCGGTCATTAGATAAAATCCTGTTTGAGAGAGGCGGACTTTGTCGCAGCTTGAAGCCACAGCATAGAATGGACACCGGTATCCTTGTGTCCCACGAACCACCTGCCCGACGCAGCCCCAAGGAACGATGATCTGACCCTCGCCTCGCCTTGTAGAAAGTGGCACCTCCCCGTATTCGCTCCGTGTGCTGACATGCAGTAAAGTTGCCCCTCAGCCCGCCAATGCGATGGCTCCGGACAATCGTACTGAGTGCCGAAGGATTCAGATTATGCAAAGAAGGGCCGAGCCGAACGCTCGTCGCGTCACGAAACATGATCAAATCCACGAACAATTTTTTTCAATCACAGCTCATCTTTATTTATTTTGGCACGCTATTTTTTTAAAAAAAAAATTCCAATGAAAAGCATAAAATAAGTGGGGAGTTCGAAATCTCAAACTTGATGTGGAAAAATATGGGGGAGGACAGTGGCTTTTTCTTTTCTTTTTTGTGCTGCAGCTGGTGACGGGGGACTTGAGGGAGCGGCCTGTTCATGGCCCCTTATTATAAATTAACCCAAGCGCTGACATGCAGAAATAAAGTTTGCCCCCCCAGCCCGATAAAGTTGATGGCTCGGTGATCAAACCATACTGTTGGGTGCCGAAGGAGTTGAATTTTAGATATGCCGCCCTGTTACTCTTTCTGCCATATTATATTCTTGTGATGGGACAAGTCCTGGAGGGATTATCCTGTCTACTGTTACCCGCCTCAAGGCCTTTATCATGGCATTTCTACTACCGTCACATTACTTTCTCATAACTATATTTATCTCCTTCTTAATAAATTGCCGAAATAACGATTATCGCAACCCTCTAGATCTAGTTACGACGGCAGTCCTCTGCCATGATGTAACGATCAAGAGACAAGACAAGTACCACTGATTGGACAGCGACTGACTCTAGAGTGTGATACAAGTAGAATAAGTATATTACTTCTATAGAAACCTATTAAAGTATCTGTAGCAGTAACTGAGTTAACCTTAATCTTCGATCAGAATCTTGAACCTCTCAACTAGCTTCTAGCGAATTCCGAGAATTCTTTGCATCATGGCGTCATTTGAGCGGTCGCTCTAACAAGTGAAATTGGCTGAAGTGCCGAGATATCATTGGGCTTTTCTTATTGGACCAAAAGCAGAGAGCGGTGACACTCCCGGTGTTCGTTATCATGTGAAGAACCAGCCAATCAGTGGATGGACGTATGAAGAGAAGAGCGTTAGCGATGTCTGATCAACAAATACGTTACTAGCCTATATTATCATTGCAAAGGTGCAGGACGAACAGCGTCTGATCAGTCTTCTAATTTTCCCGATATCAACGGAGACCCAAATTGGAGATGTCGAAATTGGATCACACAGGCTTTAGCAGCCATTGCGAAGGACGGAAAGTGCGTGGGTTCATTTCAGTTGAACTGGACGACTATTGAGATATTTTCAAGGCGGTAGGTGGCCCAGAAACTTACTGCAGGAAGGTATGCGAAAGTAGAGGATATATTGAGACCTAAATCAACTTACAATCTGCTCAAACAGAGGGAGACTGTGCCTCAAGGGGTAGCTGCTGAGTCCAAACATTTCGCCGTTCTCCCCACCATTTACTACGAACTCTTTCCATTTCAAGTTTTTCAGGGTAAGGGTCAAGAAAGGAGTGAAGAATGCTTCACCACTCAGTCCTCGTCTGATTTCCAAACCACGCAGTGGTGAATTCCCAATAAGAAAGGTACCATCCCCAATCAATAATTCCAACAACCTTGTCCTTGGAGACAAGGATGTCGAACGGATTTGGGTCGCAACATGTAAGAACTGGGGATTGCCGCTGACCCTCCTATTTCGCAATCATGCTCCTGATCTCCTCAGCCTCTTCAATAGTGACATGACCTCCAATTTGCGTTGCCTTGAGATTGTTCCTTAGCCATCGATGAAAATCTTGAATTGTCCCAAAAGGTCCAAGGCGTGGAGTTCCATGGGAGAGCCGGGAATCATATAGGGAACCACTAGTGCAACTTTTTATTCCCGTAGTAGGTGGAGGCTGTAAAGCCCGAAGCTCCAGTATCATATCTTTAAACTGCGCGATAATCTTTTGCGAGTCTTGGGATAGGTGCTTCCAGTTGCTTGCTAGATCCTTGCCTTTAATTCGTCCCATTACAATATGGGCTCGGTTCTTATAGAGGAAGGAGCAATAGTTGTGAGGAACAGGGATGGATGTATGCTGAGTAATATAGTGGATTGTAGCAGCTTCTATCAAGTGTATCGAAAGACTAGTTTTAGGGACTTTTGTTTTTGATATTGGTATACAATGCCCATCCCGTTGAAAGAACCGAGCCGTAGTGTGAAGAGCGAAACGGGTCAAGAACGTCGGATCAAGGTACTGTTGATTGCAAGATTTTCGCTGCCACTGTGTTGAGTCTCGTAATCGATTGCAGGATTGTTGTAAGGATGTGCCATCGCAGGAGAGAATGTTGTCGTAAAAGCAGCTCGCCGAATGCAACCGTGTCCGCACCCATGCGTTCCGGCTTGCTTAGCGACCCTAGTCGTTTACAGGCCCTACTGACGACTCGCCAGTACATTCTTTAGTCTCATATTAAGTTTAGCTTGCTGCTCTACTGTAATCTACATATCGTCTTGTGTTCTTGCTAGGTATTACTCTACCGGTTGATTTCTGATCTCCAGCCGCCATGTTGCAAGAGCTTCTTGAGACGATATAGTGTAGGGGTGACAAGGACCTAGGGCTTGTTCTTGTAACCTACAGCAGTCCTGCATTAAGGAAATTGCTTTGTCTTTACTGCCCTGATCTTTCAACGTGAATGCAAGGTTGTTCATGACGGTTAGCGTGTCGGGATGGTCCACCCCGAGCTTTATCTTGCTTGTCTCCATTACTTGCACCTCCAGCTCTTCCGCGTCTTTCCACCGCCCCTGCTTCCTGTACGTCGACGCTAGGTTGGCTATACTAGCCAGCGTGTCGGGATGGTCCGCTCCAAGCTTTGTCTTGCTTGTCTCCATTACTTGCATGTCCAGCTCTTCCGCGTCTTTCCACCGCCCCTGGTTCCAGTACGTCGACGCTAGGCTGGCTATGCTAGTCAGCGTGTCGGGATGGTCCGCCCCGAGCTTTGTCTTGCGAGTCTCCATTACTTGCACCTCTAGCTCTTCCGCGTCTTTCCACCGCCCCTGGTTCCTGTACGTCGACGCCAGATTGGCTATGCTAGCCAGCGTGTCGGGATGGTCCGCTCCAAGCTTTGTCTTGCTTGTCTCTATTACTTGCATGTCCAGCTCTTCCGCGTCTTTCCACCGCCCCTGGTTCCAGTACGTCGACGCTAGGCTGGCTATGCTAGTCAGCGTGTCGGGATGGTCCGCTCCGAGCTTTGTCTTGCGAGTCTCCATTACTTGCACCTCCAGCTCTTCCGCGTCTTTCCACCGCCCCTGCTTCCAGTACGTCGCTGCCAGGTTGGCTATGCTAGTCAGCGTGTCGGGATGGTCCGCTCCGAGCTTTGTCTTGCGAGTCTCCATTACTTGCACCTCCAGCTCTTCCGCGTCTTTCCACCGCCCCTGCTTCCAGTACGTCGCTGCCAGGTTGGCTATGCTAGTCAGCGTGTCGGGATGGTCCGCTCCGAGCTTTGTCTTGCAAGTCTCCATTACTTGCACCTCCAGCTCTTCCGCGTCTTTCCACCGCCCCTGGTTCCTGTATGTCGCTGCCAGGTTGGCTATGCTGGTCAGCGTGTCGGGATGGTCCGCTCCGAGCACTCGTATCTTTGCTTCTAGCGCTTGTGTATGCATTGCCTCTGCCTCTTTATACAGACCTTGACAGCTCAACACATACCCAATGCTATTGAGGCTGCTAAGCGTATCCGGGTGCTCTACTCCTAAGACAGCCTCCCTCACCTGTAAAGCACTAGAGCCTATCTCATACGCCTTACTATATTGTCCCATCTCACTTGCATACCATGCCGCCTTGAAGAGCACAGATGCCCATGCTTCTAGCGCTTCTTTATCCTCTGGCTGGCTGTTTAGAAGAACTTCAGCGTGCGGCAATAGCTTCTGACACACGGGCCAGTTCTCATGCCGTCCTACTGGATAGTTCTCGTCCATCAGTAGGACGTACGCTATCTTCCACTCTTCTAGCTCGTTGCTCAGCTCTAGCCAATTCTTCATGGAGAACTGCACCAGCCGGTGCATCTCAAATTCGCTTCCATCTGTGCTCATCTCCACGAGTGAGAAGCTAGTAAGTACGTGAATGTCATCGTCGAAGTTAGCCCCCCTGTCCTCATGTCCTACATATCGGTCATGAAGAAGCGACTCAGGTATGCCCTGTCGATCAAATAGGCTCATGAGCGATAGTAGTCGAGCAGCATTCGGCGACTTTTTTTGGATATACTTGAAAGAGATCTGCCAAGTAGTAATAATGGAGTTAGAAGACCGGCCGTCCCTTCGACTATCCCCCACGTCCTTCTCCAGCAAGTGCGCTCGGTCACGGTCGCTCCGGCGGACCTCATCTACATATCTCGATACGCTCATGCGCAGCGCTCTCTGCTTGATAAAAGCTGCCGCCTGTGTAAGAGCAAGAGGCATTGCGTCTAGGGCGTATACTAATTCTAAGACTTCATCCCTGTTAGTGATAAGGCCGAGCTTCTTCTGGATAAGAGCCAGCGCAGCATCCCTGTCCATCGGCTTGACCTCAACAATGCTGGAATAGTCGCCCGTGAACTTGTACGCGACGTCTCGGCTCCGGGAGGTGAAGAGGATTGATCCGTTTCGTGATTGCGGCAGGAAGTCGGAGAGGAGCTCTGATGGGGGTTGGTGCAAGCTGTCGCCGTTTTGCGACATATCCTGGAAGAAGACGCTCGCGTCGTCGGCGTTGTCCACCACCATCAACCACCGCCCGTTCGACTCGTCGCAAAGCCAGCTGCGCACCAGTCGCAACACGTCGGCCTTGGGATCGTCCCAGCCGTCCATCTTGGTCGCCTCAGCAATCCTACGGAATCCCTGCTCGAACCTCGCCTGCGTGCTTGCGTGCACCCAGAAGACCCACGTCGCCGGCGACCCTTCCCGCGTCTGGTAGGCATACTCGATGGCGAGCTGGGATTTCCTGTGTGTGGTCAGTGCTGTTATGCTTCAGAGCGTCGCATCCCTTACCCGACGCCGCCTAGGCCGACGAGCGCTGCGCAGCCTGCGGGCTGGGCGCAGAGCTGGCAGATGACGTCGAGGCTGTCGCGGTGGATGAAGTCGTTGTCGCGCCGGAAGGGCACAGTGGAAGACGGCGGAGGCTTTGGCTGGCGGTCGCGGAAGATGGTAACGGGGCCTATATGCGCTAGTTAGCTCGCCACCTCGGACACTGTATAGCAGAAAAGCAGAAGAAAAGCAGAAGGCTTGCCGTTGTAGACGTCGCGCGCCGCGTTGCCTGCCCCCTGCTGCATTACACCAGCGCTGAGGGGACCGTTGTTGTAGAAGCTGTCGTACCGGTCGGTAGGGGCAGCGCTGGTGTCCGCCATCGCGTGCTCTCTCTTTGAACCACGGTCTCCATATAGGAAGGATGCAGAGCAACCGCGACTCGGCTGAGGAGATGTATCGTGAATGCCCTGTCCGATTATTGCCTGATGAACGCGCTCCTCAGCCGCACGCGGGGCGCGTCTATAAATAAGCAGCGCGGCTATGTTGTGGCCATCAGCGATCGCATCGCTTTCTACTATCCAAGCACAACCCTTTGGAATCAACGCTACCGCCTTGTCTAAATTCAGACGTTTCTCGCTCTCTGGTCGCAGCAATGCTCACAACATATCTTTCTAAATACAATCCTGCTGTGGACTACCGATCAAGTACTACGGTGATCGAAGTCCTCATAGACAAATCTTTGGCAACAAATATCATTGTGCTGATCCGCAGACCCACGTTCGGCTTCATCGCCAAAAGCTTTCGTTGATACTAGTCTAAATTGACATTGTCCGGTGCAGTCTTATCCATAGCGATATCATGTCTCTCTAAGTATCGCTCTATTCTCTGTTCACCTAGCCCCGCCTGCACCATGATACGTAACGTTTCCATGGTAGTAATCTCTTCCAGCGTTGCCAGTGCCCTGCTGAAAGATGTCTGCTTGGATCGGGCCACTGTTATTGAATGTCAATGTCGCTGCAGACGGAGCGTGCTTTGCTTCGGCAGAGGTCTCTTGATTTGCCTCCTCCTCTCCTCTCTTGATCCAGTCATCGAGAACCCCTTTGAGACTCATAAACCCGGCATCATGCGGACTGGTAAACTTGGTCATGTCCATGTGGTTTGCATCGATCCCGCAGTTCGGATATGGCAATATGACTGCAGATTCTTCTGGTACCACGAATCCGACAATATCTACAGCCACCGTCTCGTAGAAGCAGAAGATCTTCACCTTGTGTAGCATTCCGTCCTCACTTAGTTGTCGCTGAAAGACTTCTTCGACCGCTCTAAGCACTTCTGATTTCTGCTTCAGAAGAGAGAGCAGCTCCTTGTTGGTCCTCCACACCCGATCCAGGAGCCTTGCAAGTGTGTATCCCCACGTGGCGAGGTAGGATCCAGAGTGCGGGGTGCCCATGAAGACGACGCCAGTCGTGCAAGCAGCAATGTCACGGAGGCGAGGCTCACCGGGCTCAAGCGAAACAAGTAGTGCCTGTTCGGTCACTAAGCCGCCGAGGCTGTGCGCAACGAAGTAAAGAGGCCGTTTATCCTCATTTGGCCGACTATTGGAGATAGCATAGGCAAGCGCCTTTCCATGGCCGCGGAGCCTTTCCCCGCTAGCGTTCTTCCAGAGGCCTACGACGTTGGCATCGTAGCCGTATGTAATGATCCGCGCTGTCGGGTACTGATCACGCAAAAGATCAGGAGTAAACGTGCCGTTCGAATGTGCCCAAGTCGAGTCGCGGCCACCCGTCAAGCCATGGACCAACCAGATGCTGTAAGATCAGCTGCAGATTATTAGCATGTCGACGGGTCCGTACTCTATGTCAGCATTGATTGGATTTGAAATCGTTCGAATGCCAAAGCTGCCGTCTGTTGTTTCGCTATCAAGTTGTCAGGAGTTGCGATGCATTCAGAGAGCGGCACACATACATAGAGTCATTGTTAGAGCCCAAGACCAAGGCTGACGATGACTCGTTAAGAACAGAAGAGGGCTGCACTGTCAAAGCCATCGGGTTGGTATTTCTACCGGTATTGTGGGCCACAAGTTGGCTTCCGGATGGCACAGGTGTGTCCTTTGTCCGACGTTTCAGAAAATCTAGTGGAGAGCGAGGCATAGTACTAAGGCTGAACGCTGAAAGTGTGCGTCTGGCAAGGTATAAATAAAGCAGGATAGACGCTGGTGTACACAGTAGCCGCCCCGTCTTACTGCAGCTTTGCCAATCATCAGCAGGCTAGGGAAACGGAGAAGCTATGGCTATATTATATCCTTCTACTTTTCCTGCTGCTCGCGTACGATTGAGCTGTTACTAGCGATCGTTGATGTGGAAATGCTGACAGGCGAGTTTAAGCGTAATTGTTGGGCAGGATTGCGCTGTATTTCTTGACGGCTTTGCCTGGATGGACATGGATCGCTGCGAACGAAGCTTGCCGCTGGTTATTTATAGGCGCACCCTACGTGCGGCTGAGGAGCGCGTTCACCAGGAATTGCTTGGAGAAGTCATTTGCCATTCAACTTCTCAACTCGATCGTAGCCGCCTGCATCCTTCCTATGTGTGGACACAGACCGAAGAAGACGGCATCGCGAAAAGCGCTGGTGGGTCTAGGTGGTGTGGGGTAAGCCAGAGGGTCCCTGGCCCAGGCTAGGAACTGACGTGGGGTAGAAGTCCGAGCTCGCCATCAAGCACTGCTACCGCACTGCAGAACAGTCGCCAGAGAGGTGGGTGTTCTGGGTGCATGCCAGCAACACGTCCCGTTTCGAGCAGAGTTTTCGAGATATTGCGGATTTGCTCAAGCTGGTTAGGCGAAAGGATCCGCAAGCAAACATATTGAAGCTTGTCTATTTTGGCTATTGGATAGGAGAAAAGGAAAGTGGGTCCTCGTACTCGACAATGTTGATGATGCTAAATTCCTTCTGGTATAAGTACAACCAGTCAAGATCCGTCTAAGAACGGCACAGAGAAGGCCTCGAGGCCTCTGCGAGAATACATTCCGTACTGTGAGTATGGCTCAGTTCTTGTCGCCTCGCGGAACAAGGACGCGGCGATGAAGCTGGTCAAGCAACAGGACGTCATTCACGTGGAGCCCATGGATGGGGCCGACGCGAGACAGCTCTTTGAAGTGAAATCAGAAGTGGATGCGGGTAGCAGTGATGTCACCGAGCTTGTGGCAGCGCTTGAGTGTATGCCGCTCGCTATCGTGCAAGCAGCAGCATACACCTCGCAAAGAGCACCGAGATGCTCAGTGGGCAAGTATCTAGAAGAGTTGCGAAGTAGCGACCACGAGAAGACCACTCTGTTAGACTATAGAGTAGGAGAGCTTCGGACGAACCGCGAAGCTAAGAACTCGCTTGTTATCACGTAGCAGATCTCGTCTGATTACATATGATGGACCAGGCCATCGGTAGTGGACCTACTCTCGATGATAAGCTTTTTTGACCGGCAAGGCATTCCTGAGGCATTGATTCGCCGTTAACAAAGTGCTTAGCGGGTTAGTCTAGAATCTTACGGAGCAGAAGCGTTTCCAGCGCAATTCTTCAAACAGCTCTTTTATTGCAGGAAAAGCAATAGCAAGCGCCAGAAGGAGCACTAGGAAAATAGAAGTAATCGAAACATGCTCGAGGATGATCTGCTCACGTTAAGGAATTGCTCGTTTATAGCTTGCGTCGACACTAGAAGCACGTTAGCTAGACTGAATAGCTCTATACGCTGTAGCCGTGCTGATCATAGCACTGCTCCTAATCCCCAGCGGGATAAATCGTTCCCCGAGCGCCTCGTCCTGCTTCACTTCAAAGTCGCCTACCTGCACTGCCTCCCTAGTTACCAACAGATCAATGTAACACTACTTCTTCCCCCTATTGGTGCATGATTTGTTGCAATCCGACTCTAGCCTTGGTCGGGATCGATGTCTGCATCAATTTCTTTAATGGTTTGGTACTCGCTTGGGTCGATTGTCATCTCGTCAGGAATCTCTTGGTGGGCTCTTGGCAAAACGATGTTGGCGCTTGTAAGAACTGCTATGATCTTTCTAAACACTGTTTCTTTGCTAGAGTTTGCCAGTATCCTCACTACCTTTGCCATCGAGTCACATTTCTCCACCACCACCGCCGCCGCCGTGGTCGTTTAGAATGTCGTGACACGCCTTTGGATCGTCTCGGTGTCGTCGTCACCTCGTTCACGTTGCAGAAGTTGCAGCACGAGTATCTCTTGAGGACAATCGAATACCAGGACGAGAGTTATTGAGCCAACATGCTCTTCAAAATTTTCAGCTTGGTCTAGCTGACGCGGGAAGCCTGTTCTTCTTGGCCAATACTGCGAAGCCCTCTAGACCAGCTCACCATTCAAAAGTAATGTTTGCATTCCGTTTTCCGACGCCTGCTTGGTATTTTTGGCCAAAGTCCCAACGGTAACTTCTTTTGGTCCTACATGTCCTAATTGCATATTTTCTTCGATGATGTTGTGATAAGGACTGTCTGTGTTTACCGCCTCGGCTCTAAGCAAATCTCCTACGCTAAGGTGCAAACACGGAAACGTATCCTGGGGCACATTGGGTCCCTTTACCAGATCCGGGACCACCAAGAACAGAGACAAATTGTATACTCGTAGACATTTTCGGGACAAGTCATCCATCATCTTCTATCAGCACCTAGCAGAAGCCCCGCTTAAAGCGTGTTCTTTGGCTGACTTTAGACCAGTTCAGTCGAGCTGCGTTTCCAGCCGCAGGCGCCAGTTAACTTCGTTGCTACCTAAAAATAAAGTCCCGAACAACGAGACACATCTGACTCCAAACATCATGGATAACTGGATCTCACGCCTCAAGGCGTAGTTAGACATTTTTTCCGTTTCCCTTGGTATGGTTGTCGTTGATGAGATTCGCTTCCTATCCCGCCCTCCGATAATAAATGTGGCAGGAGGGTCAGCAATGTATGGTATGAGAACCCCCGGCTTCCTTGGGCACTGCCCAATACGTTCTAGCCACTGACAATTACAAAACTCATCAGCTATGCTAGGATGCTAGTTGTTTTCCAGTTACACGTAGTCCAACAAAGTTGGATATGTTATCCTTGCCGGAAACGACTTTCCCAATGCCATTACGAGTGAGCTTAAGAGCTAGAAGATGAGCCTTCTTATTATAGCTTTCTCAGATAAACTTAGTTCAAGAGGTCCTCTAGAGTACAAAGACAATACATTTAGACGTCAGTATTCATTCTCACCACAAGTTTCAGGCTGATTCCAGGCAGCTAGAAAATTCAATTATACAACCCCGCCACTCTAAGCTTCGCCCGCATACCTCATCGATTCACCCCTATTAAGCTCTAAGGCGTTCCATCTTCTTGCAATACCACAGGGCTGCAATGATGCCCTCTCCACCAAGGATGCTCAAGTTAACGATATGAGCAAACTCGGAAATACGCAGCGCTCCGCCGTGATACTGCTTCTGCACGGTATTGCTGATGTCAACGAATTTCCAGTCCTCAAAGATGAGGAGATTATGCTTCTTCGCCAAATCCTTGAGACCGCGCACCGTTTCAACACCAAAGTCTTGCACTACATCGACATACGTCTTCAACACAGCGATATAGGGACTGATATCTATTAATTCTCGTAAGCTTCTCCCATTATATTTACAGAGGTTAGGTCTTAGTCAAGCGACTGGGTGGGGGTGACCCGCTGTACGCTCAGTATAAGGAAGGGTAGAGCGCGGGGACATGATGTCTAGCTTTTGCTCAGTGGAAGATTAATCCTGAGGTTGTGAAAGATGCTTGGTAACGTGTGACCTGCGCTCATATACACCGCATTGTGAGCATCATCGACAATGTAGGAGGAGCAAATCGAGAGTGGGCGCGTGTTTTCGGCAGCAGCCCAGGCTCACCGGTCTAAAGAGCTCTTCTCACGCGCTATCCAGTTAGCGGGTAAGAGAGAGGACTTTCTGGTTACGGCTGGTTGCACCGTTGACTTGCCTGCCGGGCCAGCATCCTGTCCCCGCGAAGGTGACACGGGCCGAAGCGAGCACCCGTGGACTCACTACGCGGCCCGAGGTATATTTGTATTAACATGATAGTAAGTATGAAACACTCTGTTAACGGGTAAAATTATTACTAGGAGAAGGTGATGATTTGATGCTGTGAAAGTCAGCTGTGCACTATCTCTGATGGGTCATGTTCTGAAGCTGCCGTTGAGACAAATCATCCCGAGACGGATGCATGAGCATTCGAAAGATGGGAGCTTTTTCCGCCATGCAAATGTGTTTCTTTCCTGAGTTGCTGGAAAGATCTATTGCATAGCTGGTAGCACTGGTGGTTCTTATTGACTGTCGAGCCCTAATTTTTCTCGTTTGGGAGTTCATCTACGACTTCAATGTGACAGGGCCTTCAACGAACGAAAAGACGTTAGCATTGCCACATGAGGTCTATCTAGCAGGTAGAAAAAGCGAAAACTAGTAGGCATTCGAAGTTTTCATATGGCAGGTGTAAATTTATTGTCCAAACTATAAATGCTTCCATCCATTCTCTACCAGGACTTGCATCTCATTTACTAGACAGAACACGCCAGGCTCAACCTCTTCCCTCTGATTTACTCTACGTTGGACCACCACATGCTCCACGGCATACCGCAGCTTTGCCGGCACTGTATTCAATCGTGCCATCCATACGCCGCGAATACGCTCGAACAGCGAGGGCCAGGTAACGAAAGCGTTTACGGCGTGATAAGCCGCCGGATTGTAAGCTACACGTACGTTTGGATTGAGGTAGACGCCCTTGGTCTCGCTGAGCCGGTTGTCGGCGTGTATCAAACAACACTCGGAGCCCTCTAGGTGTAAAAGGGCTAGTCTGTCAGACACGCCGCGAAAGGCCAGTGGATGGGTCGCATAGAAGGGTTCAGTATCCATAGCTACCATGCCGTTCCAGCACGAGCGCACTGGGACGGCTTCGTCGTTTGCTACAAGAGTACGTTGCGAGGGGCCTGAGAAGAAGTACGGCCAGGTCTGGATCACTGTTTTCGAGCCAGCTATATCGCGCAACGCAAAGGTGTCGTAGTATCGCGGCGGTTTGGAGAAGTCAAGCGAGCAGGCAGCCGCATAGTCGCCTGAGTTTGTGTCAAGCAGCGTGAGCACATCTTCCGTGGTGAAGACGACGTCGTTGATCCACAGAACTTTGTCAAAGCGCATGCCTTTGGCATCCGAATACTCGGTCATTTTGGCCATGACGCGGTTTCGCAGGTTGGCAAGGTAAGGGATCCGGCGTAGCTCTCGTCGCCCGCGGGGAGTCTCGATCCAGCCGACGTCGTCGGACCACCGTGTGCGCGCCATCTCATCTGCGTGCGTTGAGTTTTCCAGCACGATAGAGCGCGCGACGTTCATCTTGGCTAGTTCGGCGTCCAGCTCGCGCAGAGCCGTTTTACTGTCGTCCCAGCTTCCGCTCTCGAGCACCGCGACGAAGACGTTCGCAGGGCCGAGGTGGCGCACAAGGTCCAGCACCCCTTGGATCCAGTGCGAGCGCAAGATGGCTTCATTATTCCAGTGTATGCTCGCGATGAACACCCGTTCAACGGCGGACTGGGCTTGTGGCACGCGGCGCGGAGTGTGGCCGACGAAGCCCAAGTAGAACGCATCCCAAAGCAGCCCGAGGGTAATGATTGTAACAAGTAGTCTTGCGACACTCCATCTACGCAGCCTGCGAAAACCGCGGGGGAGCATAGCCGTAGTGTTGAAGGCGGAAGAGGAAGCATGGGCGAAGGTAAGTCAGTTGGGACCATTAAGTCGATGCGCCCTTGGCAGGTTCGGCTGAAAGCCGCCTGCTAACTGTACCGTACGTCTTCATTGGCCCACCACAAAAAGCATACATGCCAACCTTGAACAACGCCTCACACCTGAACACTGCCCCCCGCAGCACGGCAATAGCAACTTTATGCTTCACCGGTTTGTTTGGTGCGTAGTCGTTGTGATGAACGGAGTTGTTGATTGATTGAAGCTACGGAGAGAAGGAGACAAAGACACTGTGTGTGCCAAGACGCTAGTCCCAATAGGCATGGTCGCAAGGCAGCTGTACACAGAAGCCTTACCGGCCAACACGTTGTTATCTTTCGGAGGAACGTATTCTTGTCGGCCATGCTCTGCGCCGAGAAACCTCAAGTAGTAACGTACATAGTGGCTAAGGCGGGATCGTCATTGTCAGACCTGGTCCCACGCCCTCACAGTCATAATAAGCCAAGCTTAGAGATGATATTTTTAGCGTTAGATGATGAGAATTCAAAGGCTTCGTGAGGCAGAGCAAGTTTGCATGCTTAGAGGGATTTCATCTTGCCTACTACTGGCTGGTTCCGTTGCAAAATCTATTGTGCTTACATGCGTTGCTGCAAGATGGTTTCAGCCTTTTGTGGTGTCATAGGTTAGTCTCAAGTTGTACGGCGCCAAAGCAAGAAGAAATTATAAGCCCTTATCATCAGCTGAATGAATGCTGCTACCGATCGCGAGCGCACCGATTTATGGGTGGCATGTCCACGATCGAGTGGCGGCGGGGCCAGAAACAGCGCCAATAGTAGCCTTGCAGCCTTGCCAAAGAAAGGAGGTTTGGACTGGTCCTTCATTATTGCGGTCTCAGTATGTCTTCATCATGGCGGAGGCTGCGCAGTTATTCGTATAGCTTAGCCTTGAACCATATAATAGATCGCTCGTCGCGAGTTTCTCATCGGTTTTTCCCTTCACTATTTCAGCCCTGTGGAAATATCCTCTGTCAACCCATTAGCATTGTTTTACACCATGTATCCATCATCCAGCTCAGAAGACCTGGTTGGGACTGAGTCTATTGAGCTTGAACCTATGACGGAAGATACGAGGTATTCACCACATCCACAGAACTCCTGGAATCTGCATCATGTTCTGTCTTGAGTCGGTGAAGAACATTGAGGCTAAACAGCTGGATAGATACCGAGGCATACATAAACGTACCGACGACCCTCCTCGCATGCAGTCATATGCCGTGCCCGCGCAATCGCGATGGGAAATACTCCTCCGAGCCCTCGGTCTAAGCATACTTTGGAATATCATAGCCAAAATTTTCCGACACCCCGTTGAGGAGTTGCCCAAGCAAGCAATGCGCAAAAGCAGATGGGAACTTGTCATGATAACTGCCACACACGTCGTTCCCATAATTCCTTGCGTGGTTCTAATTTGGCTGAACTTTCATGGATACTACATCGGAGGCGAGTTGGCGGGAGCATCTGGCTACGATAATCTGAAGTTGGCTGGCCTTCAGTTTGCCGCGAAGATGCACGAACTGATGATGCAAGCATCTCTTAGCCTGGTGGTAGTGTCCTTTCTTCGCCATGAGCTAGTATTCGGGGAAGGTATTCCCTTCGGAGCTGTCTTCGGGAGCTTGCAGTTTACAAACATATCCTATCTGTGGTCAAAAGAGTTTATAGGAACATTGAAAGCCTCATTCAGCAACAAGAGCCGGAAAGCCTACGTAGCCGCTGTCATCATAGTCGGCTCAGTGCTTGCTGTCACTGTCGGCCCCTCTAGCGCCATCGCTATGAGACCTCAGTCTAAACTGTGGGCCGCTGGAGGCACCAAATTCTACCTTAATGCCACCACCGACCAGATCTGGCCTATGTTTTTGGACGAATCGGCAATATTATCAGCATGTTCCAACGTCTCTCTAGACATGGACTGCATTTCAAAAGACTGGTACACCCTATCTGATGGGATCATACCATACGTAGCGTCTATGACTGATCGAACACCCACCCCTGAAGTCTACGACGTAGCCAGCCCTAAGTCCATGAGGAAACTCCAAAGCACACAACGGATTGGTTTCTATCCTAAGAGATGGACGCTCTCAACGACCCAGATGTCTAATCTGGCCAATGCCGTCTCTGAAATCGGCCGCTTCTGGATTAATGCCGCTGTGGGCACTCGCCTAATAAAAAATTGGAAATACTCAAAACGATACAGATGGCGCAACAATGTTGTTTACAAGATCAATGATATTCATCTGCCAGTAACATCCGCTAGATGCGTTCCACTTCGCACTCTGGACCTTTCAAAAGAAGTTCAAGACACAATCAAGGTGGGAATACCCTTAATGACAAAAGAATGTACCAGCGAGTCGCCAGTGGTGGTCAGCGGTGGTACAGAGTTTCAATCACAGTTCCTCCCTTACTTAAACACGACTGTCCCTACTTTGCGCTTTATCGACCTACCCGAAGTTCCATTCGAGAAATCAACGGTTGGGGCTGTTGTAATTTTCCCCGAGTCCTGGCCTGGTGGACCAAACATCATCGGCTGCGGGGTCGATGCGCGATGGTTTTCCGCCTCTATCCAAAGCCAGCGCAAAAGTATGAGAGTTGTCACCGGTTATCCAGAGGGCTGGGAGTTGCATGGAACGTGTGGGGCGATACCTAGTCCAAAGAATATCGTGGTGACGTCTAAGTGGGCGAATTACCTAAATCCTCTCCTGGCCGAATCGAATCTTACAGTGTTCCACACGTTGATCAATACGATCCCGGAAACCAACGCCGACCGCTGGACAGATGATGATTTTTTCGTTTTGCCTATTATCGAATCCATCGTGGGCGTCCTCGTCACAAACGGCCTTGCGCGCAATGCAGCATCCGCCATTCCTCAAGGCACACTGAAAGGCTGCACCACAACCTCCTGTTCCGAAACTTGCAGGGACAACGATGGTGCCTGGTGCAAGGAGATTCTTCCCAAGGGAGAGTTTGGACCAGGCGGTGAAATTTATGAGCTACCAGCAAATGCTAACACGTCTAAGATGACGCAGTTTACAGCAGAAGTCAGCATCGATGGTTATGCGTACAAGATGGAAGGAGCATCCATTTGGCTCAGTATTATTGTCCTCACTGTCTATATAACGGTCGCAATCATCCACGTTGTCTTTAACTTGATTACGGGGCTGACGAGCCAGGCATGGGATACCATTAGTGAGGTCACTGCGCTAGCGATGCAGAGCCAGCCGACGCGGGTACTTAGGAATACTAGTGCTGGGATTGTCACGACAACTATCTTTACCCGCATGGTAAGGGTTGTGCAGACGGGCGAGTTTAGCGATCATTTGGAGCTGGATTTCATGGACTCAGAAGATATAGCAGAGGAGAAGCAGCCACTGATACCAGATAGGTTTTATGAATAGGCGCGTAGTACACTCTTGTAACTAGTATGAGATGATACTACGTCATGGACCAGCCTATTCGCCATTTCAATCGAATTGAAGTTGAATACTCTCTTCACAGCCGGCACTGCCTCGGTGTTGGACGTCCAAGGCGCCTACTAGCGTCAATGGTTTAATAACAGTTATATATCATTGTAATTCACGGTGATCTACCGTTCGTGGTGATTAGTTGTGATTTATGGTGACTTGCTGCGAGTTGTTGCGAGTCTGCCTTCGTACATTGGCCACCGATGATTTCACCGAGGGGCAACTATAATCGGAGCAAGTAAAACTCCGAGGCTGGTGGGCTTGGCAGTTCACCTGCGCTGCCAACCTCGAATCTTTTGCTAGGATATGTGTAAGGTTGGCTTTGAAGCCTCTGAATGCTACCATCGTTACATGCGAGTTTGGATGCCCCCATGCCGGCACTCTCGGAATCCCAGAGAATAATAGTTCCGCACGCAGCAAAATGTTGTAGTGGGTAATCACTCTGTCCTGACAATAGTAGGTAAGAGATGATAGTATTCATTGAGGTTCATCAATAATTAAATTGGTAACGAGGTTGAACAGAGGTACTATAGAGTGCCTGGCCCGGGTTTATATACAACGTGTCTCATGGTGTTCTATAGTCTCATGTAGTACAAACTGAGCATGGGATAGTATAAGACCATGAGGCGTCACGTCGCCTCTGGTCATGTGATAACCTCCGTTGGATGGCGTCTTCGCGGTCATGCAGTAATTACCTTGCATCGCGGCGCTGCCGGCCTGTCATTTTTAACGCTGCAAGTCCCCACGCATGGGTTCATAATATTATAGTTTTAAAAATATATTACTACTGCACGTCCACCCGTAACGGAACACCCTTAGTACCGGAATGGTTTCACGGCACTTTGAGTTTGGAATTATATAGAATCTATTATATTTCGGTTTTAGGGGTGCGGCTCTTATATCGTGTACTTAGACATCTTCATAACACTTCTAACCTCGTCCATTGAAAAATTACAATTATTTACACCTGCTATATAAATAACTTCAAATACCTACCAGTTTTCGCTTTGTCTCCTTGCTAGATAGACCTCATGTGGCAATGCTAACGTCTGTTCGTTCGTCAAAGGCCCTGTTACATTGAAGTCGTAGATGAACCACCGCTTCAAGGGCTTATCGGAATCGAACTCGCCAGGAATATGAGGGTGGTCATACCCTGATAAGCTTAGTCTATCTTGAATAGGTCTTTTCAGCTGATACAGACTGAAATCGTTACCGAGGGTGTCAAAGCGCTTTTGGTCAGGACCAGGAATGTTAGTGACGGTGACGAAAAGTAGTAAACGACGTACGTCCGTTGTACGGCAGTCTATTAGCAGGTGAAGGGAAATAACTCAACTGAGATCTAGAGAATAACACCATACAGTCTTAAAGAGTACATAGTAGATAGTATACTAGCTTTTAGATAGGCTTAAAAAGATAAGTAGATCTAATAATATATAGGCTTAATTAGAGGCTCTATGACACTATCAAACCCGCACCCTGAAGACATTGTGTGACCTCACGCCACTCAGACCAGTTTATCGTGGGATAATATTCTAGTATACAAAGGGATGAACGAGGAAACTTTACGTAAACCGTACCATCTATTATCGTCGACAATAGCGGATCTCTTTGTCTCTGCAAGTATATCTGGCGCGGACCAACGCCACTCATATTATAACAAGAAATAAGGTTTTTAGAAGGCAGGGAAGGTGCAAATGAACGATGAAAACACCTATACAATGCCCAGGAGCTTCCTATTAGTATGAAGCCATCTTATTTTCACAACAACCAAACCAAGCACCACTTTGGCATTGACCGAATCAATCACAGTCTTATCACATACATCTCAACTTAATTTTCAGAATGCGCTCAAAACCTGATGTCCTCTAAGATCACTACGGTGTAACAGACATGCATGAAGTTTCCAAGCTCAGGTCGGAAGACGGGCGTGAAGACTTTCATCTACTACTCAACCGGTTGATCTCTATGGAGCTTCCGTATGTAGCTCCCGGGAATCCTTACATACCTTCACCGGAAGAGATCGCAAGAGGAAGCCGGTTAGAGTCTCCTAAGGGATTCTGCACGACCCGCCGAGTCGGCAACTGCGTTGTCAAATTGAGCAACATGCCATTTATTTTGCAGGAAGCAGAAAATTTACTGTTCCTGGAGCAATACCCTCAGATACAGTCACCTAAGCTATACGCGGTTTGGGTCAACCCCTAAGCGGTAGGCGAGTGTTACATCACGGTCACGGAATTCATAGAGGGTGTAAACTTGATCGGAAACGGGTGGCGTACTCGGAACAAGTGGCATGCTCTAGACAGCAATACGCAAGACAGAATTTGCTCAAAGATTGGGGAGCAATTCTGACTCCTCCGATCCATCCCTTCAGAAGGATACTATGGCCGGATACATCGCCAAGGCTTGCTGGGTTATTACTAGTCTCCTCATTGTATCCGCAGCAAGGACATAACTGGCCTATATAACGATTACGAAGAATTCCTATCAGCTTGGTATAATGCTGTTGAGCTTCGCGCTGCAGACAATTGCAACGCCAAGGAGTTTCGTCCCCGTGATATAGACTTCTTGTCAAAAATGAAACCCATCCTGCGTGAAAGTCAAGCCTGGAGGCCTGTACTTACCCAGATGCGGCCTATACCCGATAATATCGTTGCTCGGCCCATTAAGCAAGGCGACGGCCAGGATGCAGATTGGGAAGTTACCATACTGGAATGGTCTTACTTGGCATGGTTACCAGCCTATCTGCAAGAAAAGAGGTTGAAAGATAGTTACTCTCTTTGGTGGGACGATGAGGATCACGGGTGGCACCAGAAAATAGCCGCAATCATCGGCGAGAAGCCGTATGATATGGAGTGTCAATTGATAGACGAAGGCCAAGACCTTCATTGTCTCCATCTTCCTTAAGATGGTAGAATGTCTCTACTCGCACACGGACTGTTTTGCATAACGACCGTTTCAAATAATAAGAGCAAATTTAAATCAAATGCTTCAAGTAGTCTAACACCTCTATCTAACGCCTCTATACTAAATACATAGTATGAAATCAGTCTGGACCTCTAAGTACGAATTTCAACCAACCAAAAGAGTCACCACCGTACCAAAGCCACGCATTCGCATATTCAAGTAGAGCAAGGCTTTCTTCTAAACCATGCCCAATTCCCATTCGATATGCCCATCACAACTTCATGTGACACTTTTCCTGGTTCCAAGTGTCGTACCACCACTGATTCGAGCGTGGTAAACTCCTCCGGTAAGCCTGCACTTACAACACATTGCCATCGTTGCGGACTCAGAAGTTGTGATAGGTTTTCTTAAGATGGCAGAGCACAGCTGAGAGCCATGGCGTGAATGTCGCGTCTTGATCTGGTTGATCGATAGGAACTGGCTGAACTGGCTGTTTTTACAGAGAGTTTGAAAGGTACCTAGATCCGAGAACCAGCCGAGTTCCTCCAGCTTGATTGGGATCGATGATTGTTTTGCAACATCGACTTTACTGCTGGTGTACTCTGGATAGAAATTCCGAGTGCGCTGATATGAATTAATGCCCTCGTTTTCGCAAATGTACAGTTTCATTTTTTGCTGTCTTGGTCTCGTCCAATGTGACCCAAATAACGTCCGTCCTTGCATGGCGAGACACACTATGTGCCGAGACAAATGAGGGATACTTTGACTTACAGTAGCTGCAAAGCCCACGCGCGCAATAGATATGGCTATAATTCTATATAAATAACCTGCTGTAGCTTATCATGATGCCTATAATCTCCTTGTCCTCGAAGATTACGTTCGCGTTGTTGTTTCCGAGCCTATTGTGGCGTAGTGTAATAGACTTCCCTCCTCACAGCGTTGACACCAAGCCTTTATTACTTTAGCTTTTCGTAGAATAGCCTAGTAAGACTCCAGAAACCTTCTCTCACGCTGGGAAGCCATCGTCAGCCATGTGCACGCTGCAGGCGGTAGTCTTATGCAGGGTTGCTATGTCGATGGGTATTACCTCCAGCAGAAGCAAGTTGCTGTCCCTGGCTAATAGATGAACGTTGAAATCGGCTTGAACACAGCTATCCTTCACAATTCGAGATGCCGCCCAATGCGCGATGATTCCTACTTTTATAAACGTGGAGATACCGTCACGTTACTATCGAGCGCGGAAACTTGCCGTTGTCCCCTCCGCTGACCGAAGAAAAGATCTGATCAAGCCCACCACATCCTCATGCTTCTTGAGCCTACTGGCGCCGATTACTAGACTTAACAGCAGCCGGTATCTAGTCCTAGATCGTTAAAAGGAAATACAATGAATTAGGAGAGGTATAAGATAAGATAGAGCAGGCCGACCTGGGAATCGAAGCGCAGGCTTCGGAAATTGGGTCAAGTGTCACCAAGAACACAGTCGTTATAAGCACATATAAAGGTAGAAAGACTACGCAAATTTTGATGACACAGCTGCTGTACGGCTAAGCAATCAATAACTCCTACATGAGCATCGTTGCAACGTCATCATAGGAACAACGCTACGTTTCTGATAGGCATGAATGTAGCGAGATTGCTTCTTCCCTCCTTTATGACATCATAACTAAGGCGCTTACAATTATCGGCGTCGTGGGGAATTTTGTTTGGTCTACCTACATCTTTGAGCAAGCAAACAATATGCGTTGTTAGATGCCTTAGTGGAAAGAATAATACTCCATGATATAACCGAGGGATGTACATTTCTAGAAATCTTCCAAATTCGACCACATTACAACGTCCTCAAGGGAGATATCCTCTTCTTGATCGATTGCTTCGTCCCTTAGAATGGCTGACAATTCTGGGTCCGCCATAGCCTGCCTTGAGAATTTCAGTCCTAGCGACCGAAGCTTCTCTGTGGCCTCTCTTCTTTTTGCCCTATCCACTCTTCTCTGTGCTATTCTTTTTTTAAAATCTAGATATAAAGGTCCACTGGCAGACACTCCACATATGATGACGGAAAAATATGATCCGAGTGCTGATAAAAGTCCGAGGTATCCTTTCGAATAACTCCAGTCTTGGAAATCCACCGTGGTAAGGCCTTTCATGCGCAGTCCGGTTATGATCACTATCCTGAATAATGTTTAGCGGAATCCGACTAAGGGTTGCTGTAACCTACAGCATTCCAATGGTGAAGAAGACAATTATACCGGCTTTTCGCCCAGTTGGTATATTTAGATTTATTATATCTTTAAGCGGCCAAAGAATGATCGTCATATCTAAAGCTAAGCCTATGATCTCAAAGCTCAAATAAGCAACAAGTTCATTACCGCATTCTCCTTGTACGGCGGGGTTCCAGGATTTTGAGACTGGTCGGCATATCAAGAACCCTCCGAGCAAAGCAGCCAAAAAGTGAAGGACGGAGAGGACGATCATGGTCACCATGACTGTGCTGGTTGAACTGAAAAGGAAAATTCTCCTATTCAAGCAGCAAGCAGCGACGCGAAAACAGGTGTTGATGAGTGACCACAGTGCTTCGTTCGCAACGAGCGACTACTGGCGATTCAGTAACGGACATGGGGGTAGTAATGTAACTACTTACCTTTGCAATGAGCTCCGCTTCTCTATAGGACACGCTGTTTAGATGTTGATATAAACCCTCTCGAAGGATTGCCCATGTCGTGACACTTGTCAAAACAACGGAACACAGAAACGCAAAATAGACCAAAAGATCTTCTAAGCGCATATTGTCGGCTCGCCTTCGTTGAGCCAAATGGACAACCCCCAGAGAGAGTAATGCCAAGAGCACGAAGGTCCAGGAACAAGCAATGGTGACGATCCCTTCGTGCGTGATATTTGCCATTTCATATAGGAAAGCCTGTCGATGGTAGATACTATTGAGGTAAAAGGAGTTCAGATAGCATCTGAGTGTGGTTTAATGTCTCATTGGGGTTTTCTCACACAGCCCAGCGGCTATCCAACATGCAGTGTCACCACGACAGCAGAGCCACGCACCACCCTAAGTCAAGAAGGCTACATCTTGAAAGGGCACAATATCGAATTAGATTTAAGCGATAAGATCATACCTCACTAGTATCTCTTCAGGTATCGTGAATTCTATAAGCTAGGATAGTTATCATCGATGCGAAAGATCATACGAAGGTTGACGCTCCGCAAGCACACGGACTCGGCAAATCCTAATTTGTAAAGTGGAGCACCGCGCGCGCTGTCTGGCAACTATTCGGGAACGGACAACAGAGCAAGAATGTCCTAAGGAGCGTTGGGATTAGACAAGGCTGAATACTAGAGATGTCTGCCTAGCCATCACCGGATGTGATGTCCTAATATGGGGCTGCAGATTTTGATTGGTTTGCGAAAGCATGAACTCATGATTGGCGGTATTAAAGCAATTAGGGCTTTGTAGTACAGTATATCTGTGGGCCCAACGTAGCTGCACACCCCACCAAAAATGAGTAGGTAGTAAAAAAAGTCGTATTTTTCTAGCGTTGAGCAGGCATCTGCCATTCGAGGCACATATTTTATAGAGTCAGTATAGACGCAGCTAGTACAGGTATTAAAGGTATATATTCCATGGTTTCTAAGATAGTCTTCTGCCCTAATGTAATTTTCAGGTAAGGAGCGTTTGCGATGTTAAGAAATAGCTACAGAACGTGACTCGCATGCATTTATGGCAGTAGCCATTGCGTGCACAGGCTGCGTGTTACTAGAAGTCGAAGTACCCCTCATTTGTCTCGGTACACAGGGTGTCTCGCTACGTAGGGAAGGACGTTAGTAGTCTGGGCGTGACTGTGAGACGGTGTTGTATTTCTCAGCCATCTTTGTTGTGCTGCCTAGGCTGCCTAGGGCGCTTACAACGGGCTTCGACGGTTTTTTTGGCTTGGGTTTGCTGACGTGTTGCTGCTCAAGAGCGAAGAGTCTGTATGATCGAGATGATGAAGGTTGATCGCCGCCGAGTTTTGCGAAGGAGTTGCTGCTCAAGGATAAGTTGGGAAAATGAAGTTGCTGCTTAACGGGCATCAAGAAGAATATATACCATGGATCTTGACTGATCCCCACGACTTGATTGTAGACATACAAGAAGCGTCCTTGTCCGAACAAACCCCTGAGCGCACACCGGCTCTTGACAAACAATTGTCTGAAAGGTGGGCAGCTGGTCGGGGCATCGGCGAAAGACATATGAAACGAGACGAGGTCAAATTATGCGGCGCTCGCATATGGGACAAAGAGGGCGCGCGACATGAGGAACGCGAAGAAATGGCTTTCTTTGATTGGAACATGAGCTGACTTCTCACAAACAGTGAGGGAGCCTACCCTCTCACTTCGGCAGAGGCGTTGAATGTTTGGGATATACCGTAGGTATACGTGCGTGCTACCGAGTGCAGTGTCATTAGGAATTTACGGCACAGCCTGGCCTCGATCGATTGTCTTGGACGGATCGACATCTGGATACCCTAGACAAAAGTGACACGCCCACTGCAGAAAGTTGGAAGTATAGAGCCTACCCGTAGATAGTTCGACGGATGATTGACACTTAACGATCGCGAAAGTGGGCATAATACATAACTCGCGTCCTCTCTGGGAACCACACCACCGATGAGACTACAATATTACGGAGACAACACTGCTCTCTCTTCCATCCAAAGCTTCGGTTGTTCATTTAGAAAGTGACGACCTAGGGTGGAAGAGGATCTTAAACGAGAACAGCGCGGATCTAGGAGGGCCCCTGTCTTCTATGAGCGACCGCCAAATTTAACGTCTCCCTCGCGTGATGTTCTCACATCTTCTCTGTAGTAGATTACGTTGCTCTCAACAATATTTAGGGGCCCCAAGTGTCCATATGTAGGTTGTACGAGACGGCTCTTTTTGTGGTATTCGTCCTCCATCTTTCTTCTATACTGCTACACGCCGGGGTGTGGCCGGCTCGTCTCGCACATAGAGACTGACGGGTACAGTTGTCCTCTTCAAAAGTCTTTTGAAGCACAGAATCTGAGCGAACATTCACACGGATCGACTTCCGGACGGGAATATCTTTGTGGTCTTATGTTGAATTCGGCGATGGGGCCAGATAAATGTAGGCGTTCTAGTAAGAGACTGCTAAGGTATGTGCGAGATGCGATTGTTGAAGTTCGAGTAGCCGCTTGCCCCTGGGATCTGAACTTTATTTTGTGAACCTCAACGACCAACGGTGGAGCCGGGACGCGCCGCATCTATCACCTAGGATTCGTGTTAGCGCCTTGCCCACCCGAACTGCGAGCAGTATAGAGTCTCCATTCACATGATGCTATCTTATGATCCCCGGGTCGGTTCGTCGACGTTTTATAGGACATGCTGCCTTCGCTTAGGCTGGTGGTGAAAGTACGTGAACAACTCGCTGCGATGGCTTGGGCTGGCCTAGAAGGCTCTGGTTGGGATCATCAGAATGATGGTAGCATACAATGTCAATGATGGCCAGACTCACCTGGAGGGTTTTTCGTTGGAAGGGTGGTTAGCGCTAGGAGTAGTTGCTCTGGACCTGGAGAATGAGGCGAGGCTGCTAGATGTGAGGTGCTACATGACGTTCGAAGAGAAGAGCAACATGTGAAGGGCGATGGTCATGAAGAGATTAGGCGATTCTATTGGGCAGGGCATCTTAGACATCTCTACGAACTCGAAACTCTGCGACAGTGAAGTTGCGGATGGCGTGGTTCTGCCGACGACTTAGCTTCTAGTCAATCCGTAAGTGCGTGCTCACCTCTATGGCGGCTAAACTTGCCTTCATTGAAAGAAGATTTGTTCCACTTCCTTACGAGCCTCACAGGTCTAGCAACAGATAAATCGAGGGCCTGCGGTGACGGTGACAAACGGCGCCCTTGCCCTTCTGCGCCGGCCAATCTTTGTTGTATGGGACAAGGACAAGTGGGTGTTCCGACGTAGACGCATCTCTATGTTCGATGATGCTACATCCGATTGCGGTGCATCGCGACGTAGTCGCTGTCGTTGTTGCGCCGACCTTCGTTTCCTCGTCCCGCAACATCGCAACGTCGCTACGTCATGCCAAGGCGCGAGGCTGCACGTGGAAATGACACGTGATCCTCTGTCAGCCGCGTTGGCCCTGGCGCAACGCGGCGGGAACCATCTCCAACTCCATCCTCCGCAGCAACGTGTACCGTACCCCAACGACCGCGCCGAACCGGGAGCGAGGATGGGCGCTGGATTCTCGTCGGGGGCGGTTCTCGCTGCATTCAATAAACTATGGCATCCTTTTATCTCCTCACCGCGGTATATATCCTAGGCGGCATCACCTTCATTCCTCTTCTACTATGTCTTGCATTGTGCCACGCATACCTTACACTTCCCACACGAGACTACGCCGATGTAGCCGGCACGCGCCACGTGGACAACGACTTCCCAAACCTTCTTAATGACCTGCAAAGCCCTACACCGCCCTTCGACGAAGAGAAACCCCGCGGCCACGCACGCGATGTTGTCGCGGGCTACTTCGCCGTCTGTCGAGAATATGTGCCGGGTGGAATAAATGGCAAGCCTCCGGAGCGGACCACGCCCGCCGGGGCTGTCGTCTCCATAGAGAGCCCGAGTGTCTATCAAACCATGTATCGAAGCATTTTTGATAGAAATAAGAGCCTCGCCCCTTCGTTTGATGCTGGGTCCGGTCCGAACAAGCGTGGGAGAAACGTCTTCTATGTTGTCCTGAGGTACGCTTGATATCTGCCCCGCTTATGGTACTTCAGGGGTACACGATTCGGGTCGAGACTAATTACTCCAGACACGGTCACCTCATGTTGTATGACGACTCCGAGCAGCTGGAAGTGCGCCATGTCATATCCCTCGCAAACTATGATGTAGATGTCTATGCTGGAGGAGCAATGATTCCAGAGGGCGAGCTATGGATCAAGCGGAATTGTGTCCGTTTGATACAACGTCGCAAGCAAGAAGGAATTCAGGTAGAGTCGAAGCCGTACTATATTTTCTCGGAAAATTGTTCTGAGAAGGAGGACTTCTATCACGCTGTATTACGGAACAACGAGCGACCTGCGGACGCTCAGCCCAACCAGCCATCTACCATCAAATTCGAGATGTCTGACCTGATTGGCCTTGTTCAACAACTTCATGCCTCAGACGACAACATGTACACGCGATGGATCAATGCACTGATTGGAAGACTTTTTCTTGCCCTATACAAAACCGCAGAAGTGGAGAACTTCATCTACGCAAAGATCAGCAAGAAAATCGCCCGTGTACCTAAACCCAATTTCATCAGGAGTATTCAAGTACAAAGGATTGATATGGGTAATCTACCGCCTTCCATCACAAATCCTAGGTTGAAGGAGTTGAGCACGGAGGGCGACCTCATCATCGAAGCAGACCTTAGTTACAAAGGGAACTTCCGCCTCGACATATCCGCCATTGCACGCATTGAGCTTGGCACCCGCTTCAAGGCTCGAGAGGTTACCTTGGTTCTCGCGAGTATCCTCAAAAGACTTGATGGCCATGTGCTTTTGCGGATCAAACCTCCACCTAGCAATCGACTCTGGTTCACTTTTGAGAGACCCCCCAGAATGGAATTATCACTGGAGCCCATTGTTAGTTCGCGACAGATCACTTACGGTGTCATCCTCCGGGCTATCGAGAGCCGTATCCGGGAAGTCGTTGCCGACACATTGGTGTTTCCAAATTGGGATGATATTCCCTTCAGCGACACTATGTCGCAAAAGTTCCGGGGCGGTATTTTCGACAATGGAAGCCGCAAGCATCACTTGGACATGAATCAACTGATAAAGAACACTCTCAGTGAAGAGGCAGATTTGGAACATGAGGGACATGCAGATGGGGCCAGTACGCCTTCGAGCGAAACAACGAAGGGCACATCTACCTCGGATCGGACAGGGACAACCAGTTCACGCAGATTTACCCAATCAAGCCTTGAGACGACCGATGAAAGTGTGGGCATGTCCTCTGCGACAGACCTGCATTCAAATATAGTACCTAAAGCTATGCAGTCCAGGTCATTCTCCTCAGTCGCCAGTCCAGTCGTTGATGTCAAGCCGGTGAATGCGTTGGCATCCAATGATCAAGATTACAGTCGTCAGAATGCCGCTACTGCGATGAAATCTACCATGTCAAAATCACCTTCCACATCACCCGTCCATTCGCCAGTTGGATCACCGCAACAGCCAGCCTCTATCGTTCGCCGAACCTCAACCCCTTCCGTCGAAACGGAACTACTCACACAGAGTAACCTGAACGAAGGTGTTTCCGGTGCTATTCTGATGAAGCGTAGGATTGGCTCTTCAGGCCAAGAGATAACACTCGATCCTACGTCGACGAACTCCAAGGATGATATGCTGTCCCAACCGTCCTCGTCCTCCAATACAACCGGGCCTCTAGGCAGGCGCCCTACGCTCAACCAGTCTCTAGTCACTGCTACGGCGGTGGCTAAAAAATGGCTGAGCCCTCGGCAGGCATCTGCAGCGTTTCCAGCGTTTCCATCCCCTGGAAGCAGTAATCCTACTCCAATTCCTTCTCCTGTCATAGATTCATCAGCATCTCGCAAAAACGATCAAGACGTTTCTGCAACCTCTTCTCATGTTATACCTACGGAGAACGGCCGTCACCGCGGTCCGATTGGGCGAGGCCAACCGCTTCCTCCCCCAGGCACTCCTCTACCCCGACCGCCTCCATTAGAGAAGCGGAGCAACTGGAGCGTCCCGGCTGCGTCAACCTTGGTAAATCTCACACGACGAAGGACACTCTCCTCGAAACAGCCAATGTCGCCAAGCTTCAGTGGCTCGTCCACTCCCATTCATTCTCCAAAAGCGTCTGTTGATACTAAGACCCAGGCTGATCAAGACCGGACGCATGATGAAGGGCAAAGATCTCCGCGCAAGACGTCAAGTGCAAGCTCTCTCTCCGGAAGCGTGGGACCGCCGCCATTGCCGAAACGCCGACAACGTCTTTCGATTGCGGAGCCTACGAAACAATATTCCGACAAAGAGCAGATCCTGGTTGTCGAAGCACCCGATCATGAAAGCAGCGAACCGACGAGCCCAGCTGTTGTAGAAGAGCTGGAACAAAACTTTGCGTCCAATTGGAATCTGACCGACGAACATGAGACGGTATTTCAGGAAATGGATGTTGGCGATAATCCTTCATAGTTTACAGTTGCGCTAGTAAATGCAGGCCTTTTTCACCCTTGTTTTGCGACTGGTAACCCCGTCCTTGTCACACAGCTCTCTCTCCCGGCCCTGTACATACAGTATGTAAAGCATCGGCGCATCTAAGGATCACGTGGCTTAACGGCTCAAATAAGTGGAGGGGGGCAAAATCAAGAACAGAGAATAGTAGTTTGTTCATCCCAACTTGCAAGATTATAACGTCCCTCCATGCGTAACGGAAAACCCGCTGTCATGGAACGCCGGTCGCGCTTTCTATTATAACACTAATAACAATTATGTCACTTAGATAATTTCGGAATAGATACCTAAGCCCCTCAGCTCCATGTGCACGCAGTATCTCTGCCACAAAAGTTATACTGGCTTTATAATACCACATTTGGCTGCTGAAGCGCATAATACTATTACCTCGGACTACCTCGGATCTCCTCTAATTTTCATAGATTTACATAAGAGCTCAGCCTACGAAACGGCGGGGGAGCATAGCCGTAGTGTTGAAGGTGGAAGAGAAAGTACGGGCGAAGGTAAGCCAGTTGGGCCATTAAGTCGATGCGACCATGGCACGCCCGGCATGATACGCCTTAACAAGTCGCTATCCAGCTCAATAATGCTTATGCAATCAAATAATGCCCAAGGGTGAAAGGAAATAGCAATATAGAGTATCCTGCAGTGAAACAAAATTGTTTAAAATACAGATCAAACCTCACTGCTTAACAACACAACGAATATGAGACCAATTACGGCACGCTAGCGTGGTTTGTTACATCACTACCTAGGTACTATGATCTCTCGCTGCATCTTGAGAGGCGGTAAGAGCAGTATTTAGTGTTTTGATTTTCAGCTGTAACTATCGCCAATTATTCTGCCGCTATAGCTTCGAAATCATCACGTAAACATATCGGCCCAATGAGAGACGAAAGAGGGAAGATGTCCGCAACGCTATACATCCAAAAATCTGCATGATGCAAAATTTTGCTACTCTGCATGTTTTCCCTCGCCGGTAGTATCTCGATGCGCGAAGCTTTCACTGCCGGCATAATCGTTGCGCTTGTCGGGCAAAGAAGGTCATAAGGCTGGAACCAGTTCTCCTCGGATGATCAAGGAGGTCGGTCTGACACATATCTTACTTATTGGATAGATTCCGACAACTTTATGACCCAATTAGCTTTGACTTAGGACGACTGTGACCCCTTCCGTAACATAGCGCGAGACATCTCGATACTATCTAGTGAGGAATCCGCATACCAAGATCATTTAAATGATATAAACCGCAATATATCAGTGATGGAGGTACTAGGATGGAAAATCGTGCTACAACTGTAGCCAACAGCAAACGACTGAGCGGCAAAGCCTTAGGTTACCCAATGCTCCCAGCTCATATCTGGCCGGTCAACCCACTTGAATGGGCCCCATAAATACGTGATCATGATTGGGGCGGCTGAGTATCACTTGGACAGCTCAGACACAGCCAGCATATAGCTGGCACCAGCTACGCGCTGCTAATCTCACGGATACATAAGGCAAAGGCTAAAGGCTGCCTTGCCGCTGAGTGTTGAATTTCATTGGTCTACTTAGTGACACCATCTATGTCCAAACCGGGCAACAGCACCCTTAAGCCCTCAAGATCATTCCTTTGTCCAGTCACTACTTGTAAGTGAGCGTTGCTGAAATGCGGCGTTCTCGCATCCTCTTTATCGTTCTAACGAGGCTGAGGTACGTCGATAGCTCGCTTCTCTCGACACTACTCTGCTGATGCCTCTTTCGCTTCCTTTGCATCCTTGATCTTCTATGTCTCTTTCCTTGTATTACGCGGACAGTTAGGATCATAGCATAAGTGGACAGGAAAGAAAGACAGCTATATGTACCCAGAAACGGACTAGATGATACTCACTGTTTCCATTTAGCATACACGAGACTGTCTTCGTTACAATTAACAGATTGTTGAGATGGATCCACTTAGTACGTCTGCCGGAATAATTGCCGTCCTTCAGCTCTCCTCCGACGTCGTTAAGTATATCGTCGGAGCAGCTGGCGCGACGAAAGAGAGAAGGCGCCTTCGCGAAGAGATTTTAGGTTGTGAAGCTGTTCTATTCCAACTCCAAGATCATGCGAACGGTGCGGACGGAAGTATGACATGGATGGAGAAGATCAAGACTCTTGAAGAAGGATTAGACACGCCTCTATCTCGGTTGAGTGTTGCTCTCGACGCTCTCAGGACAAAACAGGAACCTAAAAAGGGTTCGAGAAATGCGCTGTCACCGCTGATGTGGCCCTTTGATGAGGAGGTAGAAAAGCTTATTTCTGCAATCCAACGTGAAAAGTCACTAGTGCAACTAGCATTGACTAACGATTGCCGATGTGTGACAAATTCGCAAGGCTGATAGATTCAGAATGCTGATTAAGGAAATGAAGAAGTCTTCTGATGAGAATCGAGGGGCCATTTTAGAGCTAATCCAGACAGTCAGGAACAAATCGATCCAAGATGAGGGACAGCTTATCAGACTGAATGCAATGCTGGTGGGGATTCAGGAATCACAAAATCACGACGTAAGACAGCTACGTGAACATCACGTGGACTTGGAAAACAAAATCATTCTCGACTGGATTACTCTAATCGACTATGCTCCTTACCAGAGCGACTTCATCAATCAGCGTCAAGCAGGAAGCGGCCAATGGTTTCTGGATTCGGCGGAGTTCCAGGCATAGACGGAGACGAATAAGCAGACGCTATTCTGTCCATGCATTCCTGGAGCGGGTAAGACAATAATCACATCTATAGTAGTCGAAAATCTGTACTCACGGTTTCACAACGACTCGAACGTTGGCGTAGCATACCTTTATTGTAACTTCCTACGGCAAGGCGAGCAGAGAGCTAAAGATCTACTTGAGAACTTGCTGAAGCAGCTTACTCAGGGACGGTCTTCCCTGTCGGAGAGTGTAAGATCTCTTTATAATTGATGACTAGAGATAAGCAAATCGCTAATATTACCAGTCCGCGAAGTTCAAGAAGCCGCAGGTCCAGATCACTAGCAGGCTTCATGTTCTTAAAACTTGGATTATCACAGATACTCTAAGTAACATAGAGAAACACAAGGTCTTCTGCAGCCAGTGTAGATACACACTTTGGACGATACCTATGAAGCACAGTGGCGATTACTGGATAGTGCGCACTTCCTTGATCAAAGATGGGTAAGTTATATGCAGAACAGAAAGACCGAAGACTCACAATTAACACAAATGTCTTTAGGCTAAGAGCTCTACCGTACAATGCGGAGTTCTTTGTTAAAAATAAAGTCGAGCAGACTGCAATAAGCATAAAGCAGTTTCATACTATGCCAGGGCATTAATACAGCGTGTAGAGACTATATAATATCACTATATTATAAGACTAAATTAAGACCGTTTTATCAACCTTATCGTATTCATGTAAAGTTGATGACTATTTACAAACCCCTGATTAAACATGATCCATCTTTCCTAGCAATGGATCCGCGCTTGACATAACTTCTTTGAAAGCATACGGCCCTCCTTCATGGTAGAACAGGGGCATGGACTGATTGCTCCTTGTTATCAAATCAATACCGAAGGGCATCATTTCCTTTTCATACGCTGCGATGGCTTCGTGGGTCACTCCGTGTTTTTCTAAAGCGCAAGTGAGCAAAATCGAGTCACGCATCGCGCAATTCGCGCCATCACCAACGTAAGGGGTGGTAACATGTGCCGCATCGCCGATCAAAGTAACATCCGGTTGCGCCATCCAGGAAAGGCTCTCTGTCGGCATGTAGTACATCGGCCATGGATAGAAAGGACCTTCACTTTTTCGAATGAGGTCTTGCATCTCAGGTGCAAACGTTCCGAACCTTTCCTTGGATAGTAGGAACTCTTTGGCAGTTTCGCATGTGAAGGCTTTAGCGCCAATGCTGTTGGCAAACTCCTCGCTCGTAGGAAACCCGCAGTCGATGCGATAAGACCCATCAGCATGGCGGGAGTTAAACATATGTACACCGTTTCCCATGACCACATGGGAGCCCATGCCTCCGATTTCTTCAACCTTGGAGTAGTACGTGTTGTCTTGAGATATCTTTGTTGTCAAATACATGACACCCGCGAACTTGGGTTCGTTCTGATGCACCTGGATAACGTCAGTGTCATGTATCGTGTCGAGGCCACCTGCTTGGTTATAGTACTTACCAAGGGACGGATTTTGCTTCGGAGACCATCTGCCCCCACGACAAGCTTGAACCCTGAGAATTCAGTGCCATCGGCAAAGGACAAGACGATCTCTTGACTAGTGCTGCGCTCAGCCTTTGTCAACACTTTCTGCCACATAGTTTTATGTTTGGGCACCACGGTTAGCAGCACTTTCTGTAGTTGCCATCGGTCGATTTCAGGGGCATCGCGATTCTGGCCAAAGCTGAACACCTTCTCGGCAAAGTCCTGCGGCACTCAACCGCAACGCTAGCTTCCCACCTAGGACAGAGCCGCAATTGATTTTGTTATTGACAGCTTCTACCGTCCGACTGTAGACATGTCCGCAATAGTACCGCATGCGTCTATTTCTGCGGCAATAAGACTTTGGACAAGATATCATTGGTGGACCGGTAGCGTGGAACAGGTACCGCCGCGGTACGCTCCCTAACCTCATCACAGTTCTTCTATGCGCCCAAGTTTTCACCTCACAGTTCTCGATCCGAGACTTGTCGCTTTCTGAAGCACGAGTTTCTCTACCTACAATAATTACCATTCTTGACAGACGCCGATCGATTGAATTACCTCACCCACACACCCGTGGTCACCACAACACAGTCAAAGACGCACGATGTCCTCAATTTCTAGGTCCATGAAGGGAATAGTGATCGAAAGACATGGCGGGGTGGAGGTTCTGAAGTTCAGAAATGATTTGCCTGTTCCTGAGCCGACCGAGGGAATGGTACTTGTCAAAAACGAGTTCGTTGGTATTAATTATATTGACACGTATGCCCATATCCTAAACACGCACCGAATAGCTTCGACGATCTTGTTAACCATTTTATCTAGTTATTTCCGTTCCGGCCTCTATCCCGTGCCAATGTGGCCGTATATCCTTGGCCGTGAATCCGCAGGCGTGGTCGTCTCAGCCGGGACAGGGGATCTCTACGGCCTCGAAGTTGGAGACAGGGTCGTTGCGCTATCGAATGCGACATATGCGGAGTACACCGCTGCACCTGCCGCGAAGGCCGTAAGGATCCCAGACGGACTTTCGTCCATGCTTGCCGCTGGGTCGTTGCTACAGGGCTTGACTGCACTTACGCTTACGCATGAAGCATACTCCGTTCAGAAAGATGACTGGGTTCTAATCCACGCAGCGGCGGGCGGTACTGGGCTCTGGCTCTGCCAGATCTTGAAGTTGCTTGGCGCGCGCACAATTGCCACAGCAAGCACGAACGCGAAGCTCGATCTAGCCAGAGAAGCTGGTGCACAATACCTAATCAACAGTACGCAAAACGATGTCAAAAGAAAGGTGCTCAACCTAACAGAGGGGAACGGAGTTGCCGCCGTATTCGACGGTGTTGGCAAATCTACCTTCGATTTGAGTATGGAATGCCTAGCACGCAAGGGCTCTCTGATCTCCTTCGGTAACGCGAATGGCGCAGTACCACCGCTTACTATTACGAGATTGAGCGCCAAGAATGTGAAATTGATGCGGCCGACACTGAACTGCTTCATTGAAGAGAGAAGAGAATTTGAGTACTATACTCAACGTCTATTCTATCTGATACTTCAAGGAGGCCTAAACACCTCAATCCATAACCTGTATCCACTGGCGGAAGTTGCCAAAGCACATCGAGATTTGGAGGAACGGAGAACTACGGGCAAGCTATTACTCGATTTAAGTACGTAGTTGATATGGTAACAATATCCTCAGGCTAGTCCGCGGAGATTTTAGCAAGTAAGAACTAAACCTTGTTGGACCCTGAAATTTGACTTGAAACCTTGGGAGCTTCTGTCTTTGTCTACTTTTTGAGGAGTTCTATATGGACGCGTTCTGAGAAGTGCTAGAGGAAGAGAAGCTACTTAACGACTTCTCCAACCGTTTCCCGCTCCTTCACAACCTCATATTCTTTGGCGGAGCAATAACGCTTTACACGTCTCCTAGTGATTCATATTCAAGTTTTATGGTCAGCTGAGAGATCTCCCCATCCTAGGTTCGTAACAGTTAATAACTAAATCTATGTATATTACTTTATAGATAGCACTAAACCATATATTCTAGAAGTACTTTTCTTTTTTAAAGCCTAACTTACTAGATATACGATGGGATTCCTTATTATAGAATACGTTAATAGAATTAACTTATAGAGTATTAATATCTAAGATAGACCTAATATTATAAAGCGTATAATTAAGGCAATTTAACGTTTTGCTATAGTACTAATGCCTTAACAAGGCCCTAGTCTCGTTGGCGGTACATCACCTTATAGCTATCTTTAGTCAGAAGATAGAGCTAGAATGGCGTTTGACTGTGCAGAAGCTATAGGCAAATGGATGAACATGAGACTTAAACCTGTCAACCAGCTACCCATATCTCTAGCGCATCACCCTCTTCGGATGTACCATATGTCTATGTTGTATCAGAAGTCCATTTTAGCATCATCAATTTGGCTTGGCTTGAATGACATTGTCTTGAGATGTTTGTATGGATTGGAGGCTATCGTGATAAACGCCCAAGTGCAGTTGCCATCAGACGATGGGCGTATTGAGGATTAAGTACTGTGACTATAATTTTAACGATACATCAAGCACTCTTCCTAAAGAGGAGGAGTGTAAACGGCGGCGCTAGACAACCATTAATGAGAGGGAGCGACAGGGCAAAGCAAGCGGATACATGACCGTCCATAGCCTCGATAGCTTCCTTTATTTTGATGGCGTATTTCAGGGATATCAATTATAGGAGCCCGAACATTACATGCGGGGCCGGATTTCAGTTCGGCTGTTTCACGTTGCTTCACCCGAATACCCCTATGGCATTTGTGTTCAATCTGAATAACTTCCTAGTACCTACTGTGAGCAGATCAGAAAGATTATATCTTTATTACCTATCACTTTGTGACCCCCCGAGACTTTACTTCATACCCGAGAACCAACCCCAAGTCCATCCGACTTTAACACCTGTGTCTATGGTAATCCATGGATTAGTAAGCTATTAATCTATAAACACATGACAAGGAACGAGAGCTATATTTAGTATGTATGAGCTCATTATTGTTGGAGATCAATCTAGCGGGAAGTCCTTCACTCCTCGAAGGGCTTACGGGGCTTTCGTATCACGCAAGCCATGTTAGGTGCGCCGCTTGATCTCATAGATTGCCTCTTTACTCGCGTATGTACAATCACACGTCTCGGAGTTCGGCCCCTGTAGCCTCCAGCCAACGACCTATGTCGCTGGCTTCCAACGTCTTACCAGCCCAGACCTCTTTAATCCACTTACGCTCTTTTTTCCATAGACCATGAGGATCTGATCGTAGGCGTTCCTTCTTAAGCCAAGCTTTTGCTATTGGTAATGACTCGGATCCTAACGCAAGGCTGGACGAGACCGTAGACGCACAATCGGAAGAAGATGAGTCCCGGCGGGCACGCTTTGCCGGATTATCAAAGGCCGCTTCCACCTCAGTTGCAGCGTCATGCAGTGACTTCCGCTTCTTCGAACTTTTTGATTGTTTTCTTGCTGCAGCATTCGAAAAAAGTTCGCATCCATCAGCAGTGACGAAGCCCCGAGCATCCGCTAGATGTTTATCACGTAAAGTGAGGCGCCTGGCGGTTCTGCCTGCTAGGAACGTATTAAGCAGCTTGAAGATAGTCCATGCGAAGCGCGCGTACAGCATATCTACACTAACGGCGGTGAGGTGTAACTCATTATTGTGGTAGAGATACTCGAGCTCGGGTGAATAATCAAGTACGTGTGGAACGAGTCGAACTTTGCCGTTAGTGGCTGGCTTGGGTACGAAAGCGAATCGAGACTCGTTAAAAGCGATGTATAGATCAGTGCGGAGGAGAAGGGCGTTGGCTGTATCATCAAGGGTTGCTGTTGTGCCTTTGTTATATCGCGACATATTATTCGTCATCCACCATTCGAGTTCTGACTGGGGCACGATGTGCGTAGTCTGCACCTGATCGCGGCAAGCGCTGAGGCGACACGACCCATCGCGCAAGAACAGGGCGGTCGTCAGGTCCGAAGGCACAAACCGAGGAGGATCGGTGTTGAGAGTGAGTTGTTGCCAGTGTGAGGGAAGCTGATCGTGCGGATAAGTCCACTGATGGAAGTTGGGTACTATAGGATAAGGACCGTCGGCGACGTCAAGGTGAAAGTAGTATCTACATTCGTGCAGCGTGCTTGTAGGTTCAATGGGGGCGCTACCATCGCGATGTAACGATAGCCAACCCCGCCCAGCGGTATCGCCTGTTATCACGACACAGGCGTCGATTGCAAATTGAGCATAGAGGCCCGGCGTGTTATTATTATCGATATCTGGAGCCTCTAGTTTAAAGAGGAAATTGTTGCTGTCGTTGTAACCAGGATGGCAGAAACGGATGCACAGATGTCGGTGCCGAGGGAACGGGGGAAGTGTCATAGCCGGGCGCACCTTGACCATGGCTAATGTAGCAAAAGGATAATGTCTTGCGTTGTGGAGAAGTTTTATAGTCGGGCGCACCTTGACCACGGGTAATGTAGTAAAAGGAGATGTCTTGCGTTGTGGGGAAGTTTTAAAGTCGGGCGCACCTTGACTATGGGTAATATAGTGAAATGGTAATGTTCTTGCGTTGTTGTGCAGTGACCACGGGAACGGATGGGGTGCCGTCACCCGACCCCCGCCACGCTACAAGGTCGCCTAGGCCTTGGCACCATAGCCCTACGCGTCTCTAATCCCAACTTTGCCCAAGGAATCTGCGTCTGTACCATAAATTCCGATGGCTTTGGTGGCCTAGTTGTGGCTTTCCAAGGATAGTCCAGAGGGTATGGCGTCCTGGGAGGCGGTCGAATATTTGATCCTGCATGTCCTGCTATGTCCCGCAGTGGGGACGAGGAGGCAATACAAAGGCTCAGGAATCACCCACCAATCGGTAGGCTGGAGCCAAAGAAGCTCATCGTACAGGCCAATCTATTTCTCCTTGATACATGATGCAAAAATCAGTGAGTGATTGATGTCTTCTCCTGGCCCACCCACCACAGCTGGTGAACCGAGAAGTCGGGAAAAGCAAAACCAGACTAGTCTTCCATCTAGCCCCCCTGGCTGCATTCTTCATTCGACACAGAGTGCGTGGACGAATTCTAGCAAAGTCAAGCGTTTAGTATCCTCGGAGTCTTCAAGATCCATGTAAATCTCAAAATAATATTACAACGCATTTCCGCCGAGTAACTAGTAGGGAGGCATGGATGTATTCTTATTCCATCCCAGGCAGCATCTAATATAGTGGTCCTGGCCGTCCTAATCATAGAATGCTTCATCAATGCTTAAGTCATCGTGGTTATATACAAGTCCAAGTGGCTTTGTGCTATATATAAGACTCATTGCTTCTTTATGGACTTATTTATCAACTATAAGAAGCCCTATACTGTTTCCTACTAGACTCTGCGGAGGATAGATGGCTATAGCGGGGCCGCTGACTGTTCGCTACCAGCATCAGATCCCCGGTCCTACTAAGCAGTCCCAAGTCGCCCGCTATGCTTACTCGGCATGCACACAATCATCCATCGGCTGCCTGCGTTCAGAGGATCGATCAAACTTAAGCTCGACCATCGGCATCAAGGTCTGCACCATTATCCACGATGCGTACCCTTGCCGTCGCATCAAGGTGCAGATCCAGTCTATACGCCTTGACAAATTTCTCAAGGATATTCATCTAATCCTGACATCTACACGATCGAGCTTCACTTCGTAGTGGCTTTCACGCGTTCAGAGACAGGTTACGGCCATGCAGCATTACATTATGGGCTGTTCTCCTAGTAGAAGTGACCAACGATGATTCATACAAAGCTGGGCATGCTACATTTGAAATCCCGTATAATTCAGCCTTGAAGGGTGTACCGCGAACGAGTCCATTCGGCTATAGCCCCTACTCTACGCCTACCCTAAAGGTGACATCAAGAATGCAAGCCTAGTCTATGCACTTTATATCGGCCTTCGTCCCTCAAAGTCTCATCTTTTAATCCATCTACAAGCCACTCCACGCGAGCCAAGTGCGTACTGCATCTGTGAGATGGAGAGACTGAGCAAATAAGGTAATCAATTGTGTGTCTAGTATTCTACATATCTAGAGCTCCTTTATAGTACTGATGCGGATGACTCTGTCACGAGTAATCAAAGACTGTACAAAGGATGTTATTGAGGCCTTACAGCATCCATCTATCATCGTTCCCTACAACATTATAATATTGTGCTGAGGACGTAGTAGGCTTGATTAGGTCTTTCCCTAGCAAGCGTCGTAGCTGTACGGATCTTAGAAATCAACAAAGGTGCCGTAACTTCAGATGTCAAAGCTGCCCCTCAGCTTCGTAGAATAGCGCACTTCGGCTATAGTATTGATGTTCTTGTTCAGAAATTCGCAACAAGGTTTCTCTACAGAGAAAGCGCTAGGTGATTGCGCTAGGTATCTCTCCATCACTAGACTGAATCCTTGTTCTAGCGGTCAGATTTGAATGCGGGTTTCTTCGCGCGGTACTAGCCCTCAGCTATAAGTGGATTCACGTTCGTCCACAAACCTTACGGCGTTTGTTGTGCGATTCCAGCTGTTGAGATGCCTGGGACCTGATTTCGGGGAGCTGTTGAGAGAGCTGGGACCTGATTTTGGGGAGTGCTAAGTCCCCTTCCTTTGAAGCACTTGACAAGCATTTGAGCTGCAGAAGCACGCTCCTCCGGTTCATAGGCCGCCATTTCCCGGATAGAAATTAGTTTCTGGTTCAAGGCTGCTGACAAGACTGCCTCGTGAATCTCATGATAGGGCGTGAAATATATCGAAGTCTGGCGGAATGCTCCTACACCAAGTGTCCACAACAACGTGACGAAGAGTGACCAAATATCTACTTTGTGCGTCTGCGCCCCTCCCATACATATCTCGGGGGCCATATAAGGTAGGGTGCCAGCAATAGTCGCGGCGCTGGCAACATGGTTGCAGACACCAAAATCTCCAAGTTGGAATAGATATTGATTATCCGGTCGAGTTACGTATAGGATATTCTCTGGCTTCACATCTCGATGAACGATACCGTGTATCGCAAGATAGTCGAGCGCTTGAAGCATTTGATCAAGGACGGATTTGGCGATATGGCGGTCTCCCCTGCCCCCGACTAACGACTTCAAGGTCCCTTCTTTTAGACCCATAAATATTTCCACCTGAATCTTGTCCCAACATTGCGACGCGATATAATCAACAATGTGCGCATGTTGGATTTTAGCAAGAGTTTCTATTTCTCGCTTCAGGGTATTGAGTTCGTGCGGAGCTGGCCTCAATATCTTGACAGCCATCAGCTTGCCCGAGTCCACGTCGACGGCTTTGTATACTTTCCCAAACTGCCCACACCCGAGTTTCACTCCTATTCTCGCATACCTCATCTTTAGTTGCTTGGATTCTGGCGTGATGACTGTGTCCGCCACATTGTCGATAGTACGAGCGGGGCGGGGGTCCTCTTCATAGATAGTACGAGCGAAGAGGGGGTCTTCTTCATAGCTCTGGCCGATATTTACTCGGCTCTTGATGTTCTCTATCGTTTGGACAGGATCTAGATGCCATACCAGCTCAAACACAACAAGATTCCGACCCTCACCGCCCATCCCAATTTTAGTGTTAAGCTTGGGCAGTACGACAACTTTGCGAGGGCGTTTATACTCGAACGGCGTCATGTTGTCACCGTAAACTTGAGTTGTTTGACCGGACGATCTGTCGTAGAAGAGGACGACGTGGGTGTGTGGGTCGATCTCAAACGAGCACTGAACCTTTGCGATACTGGAACCGTCCACACGGATATCGGCTTCACGACTACGTCCCAGTGTCTCAAGAGTATTGGCCGATTTCAAGCGGATGCGGCCGACGTCGAGAGCAGGTGTACCATCAGCTAACGTTGAGACGAACTGGCGGTTGTTCTGGTGGGAGACGACACCTCTGGCCCGCTTGTTGCACGGTTTGAGGGAGAACAGGGCGGGATGTCGAGGAGGAAGACGATCCATATCAGAGTGATGAACGAGTGCGGTATGGCGAAGTAAAGATGGTTGCGTGCACAACCGGAACCATTTATATTCTATAGATCGAGAGCAACTCATAATGAAAGCGACGCCCTGTCAATGAACTATGCACATTGTGAGGCTAACCTACAGTCATGGTCAAAGAACACGAGACACAACAAAGATTCACAACACTACTTCTTTATGCATAATACAACTTATTAGGAGAAAAGGGGTTGACTAGCAACAATGTAATGTATTGAATGGTATCTGAGGTAGAAGCTTGTGTGTACTAGGTAGTAAGGTGGCTCGCGGCTTTTATAGGGTTGATTGATTATATCACGAGCAACTTGGAATGAAAGCGATGCCCTTTCAATGAATTATGGCAGACTGCACATTGTGAGGCTAATCCACAGTCATGGTTAAAGAACATGAGACACAACAAATAGATTCAGCCTCCCTACTTCTTTATTCACAACACAACTTCTTTATTCATAATACTACTTCATTATTCATAACACTACTTTGTTATTCACAACACAACACTACTTCTTTATTTATAATACAACTTCTTTACAACAACACTTCTTTATTATTCTTATTAAGAGTATAGAAGGAGCCTATACAGGTATACTTTCATCTTATTACTGTTAAATAAATTAATATAGTTACAAGGATAGACTATAGCTTCTTTAGTGCTTAGCCAAGTGAGCTTAGTGTCTCATTTTTTTTTGACCATAACTGTGATCCCTCTATCTTGGAAATCCGTGAAACCATGATTGGCCCGCGACAACAGCAATGTTGTGAGTTATGCGATCTGCACGTGTACAGTTATAGTTAAAAAAGATAAGACTATCACAAAATGCGAGGTACTCGGTTGAATGTCATGATAAGATGCTAAGCTTACTTAGCTAAGCACTAAAGAAGTTACAGTCTATCCTTATAACTATATTAATTTATTTAACAGTAATAAAAGTATACCTATAAAGGCTCCTTCTATGCTCTTAATAAAAACAATTAAGAAGTGTTGTTGTGAAGAAGTAGTGTTATGAATAAAGAAGTAGTGGAGGCTAAATCTCTTTGTTATTTCTCATATTTAAGCAACCCGGCAGTGAATACTTTTGCATCGCTCCTCACTCTAACTCTGCTTCTGCTTCTGCTGCATTACCATCTCAGTTTCTTGACAAGCTCCCATGGCTACCAACAATCTTCGAGGGGATGGGCTCGTTAGGGCTCTGACAGCTCTAGAGGAAAATCCGCAACGACTTGATCGTGCAAGATGGCACTTCATGGATTCTCCACCACCATATACATCTCCCCAATCGCACAACTCAACTCAATATACGAGTCCCAACCCTCCTAGCGAGGAACAGGGACCCGGACGATGGCTACATATACGAGTTCCCAACCCTCCTGGCGAGGAGCAGGAACGCGAGGAGCGACGATGGCAGCCGATCAGAGAACGCGAGCAATCGCTCCCAAGGAATCAATTCTACCATCAAACAATCAAATTGTTAAACGACAACTTGATGAAAGCAGATGAAAACGGAGAATTCAAGTTCCCGCCCGGAATGGACCCTGAAAGGAGCTATCGATCGTACGCGCGCGACGTCGTCAAGGCGCGTTGGGTCGAGCAGGGCATCTGGAACGACAAGTGGGAATACCGGCCTGATGGACGGTGGAAACATGAAGAGCCGCTTGAGCTTGAATCTGAATCAGAGACAGAGACGGAAATGGGACCGTTCGGCCGACCTCCTCTTTTTGCGCCGAGGAAGAGCGATGAAGAGAAGCGACAGATCGCAGAGCGACGGGAGCGCGAACGAGAGGCCTCGCGCCCATTCCATCAGTTTGTTTACCAAGTATCGAAAGAGCGTGAACGAATACAAAATGATGAGACAAGCGAAGAAGTCATGGCCGGCGCGACTATTCCCGCTGACATCAACACAAGAGCCTACGAGAATGTCAAGAAGACTTGGATCAAACGACGCATTTGGAACAAAAATTGGGGTATACTGCCTGGAATGTCCTGGAAGCATGAAGAACCTCTTGAGGAAGTTGTAGATGACTTTGTTCCTATTAATGTAAACCCGCTTGGGAACGAAAGCCATGATGTAGGAGAAGCACTTCGCGCACGCCTTTTTGGGTCACCCCTTCCTATCGAAACAAATCACCGCCGAGTATCTCCGCAAGGCCAGTTCGCAGGAGAAGCACCTCGCGCACACCTTTTTAGGTCACCCCCTCCTGTTGGAACAAATCACCGCCAAGTATCTCCGCAAGGCCAGTTCGCAGGAGAAGCACCTCGCGCACGCCTTTTCAGCTCACCCCCTCCCGTTGAAACGAGTCACCGCTAAGCATCTGGCATAATCAACACATTTCAGGAAGGCTAACTCCCGATCAAGGCCGAAACGGACTCTTGCCGGCAATTCCAAGTCGGTGAAGTCGGCGAAACCTTAGGGAATATCCAAGAGACAAAGTTCACGTACGACACGGCAAACGACGAGAGAAAAGTGACGTCGGAACCGATTCGTGCATACGCGTCCCAACCACCACACAAACTACTAGTATTTCTCGACCCAAAGTCATTTTGAGCATTAATTATGATATATATACAAGGCTTTCCGTAACACCAAGAAATTTCTACCAGCCTGTTATCGCTCCCTCAGCGTCCACCACATCTTGCGGCCTCTTAGGCATGCTATATACCTGTTTATCAATATATCTCTGCCTTGGACTATCCCAGCACCTGTTTATCAATGTATCTCTGCCTTGGACCATCCCAGCCTTTAATAGTGAGATTACGTAGAGTTTCCACATCCCAGTGAGCGAATTTCCGCAGATTCCAGGCATTCTCGATATAAACTAACCCTAATTAAGCTACTGCTAAATAGGCCACTGCTCAACAAGCCATTGCTGAACGAGCCACAGCTAGCCATAGCTGAATGAGCCACAGCTAAATAAGCTGTGGCTCGTTCAGCAGTGGCTCAACGGACCGTCCACGACAGCCTCATTGGCAGCCAGCAACCGCGCGCCCATGACAGCCAGCAGCCTGCACAAGAGTATCTCGCTGCTATCCAAGCTGCCCGAAGTCTCGGCCACCCATGTCTCCTCCTCCTCCTCCTCCTCCTCCTCCGACAACGACGTGCAGCGGCTGTCTAGGTCTGAGGTGATTGGGACGCCGGCCGAAGACTACTTCCTCGAGCGTAGCTTCAAGAGACGGACACACTTCCACCACAGCCGTGCCGTCCGTCACTGACGCCAATCTGTCCCTAGACACACGCTCTACTGCGTGTCCTGCCGTCACCCTCAAGGAGCCCACGCCGCTGCGTCCGCCCGTGCCTCCCGCCGATTGGCACCCCTCTGCTGTCGATGATAGAGCCCTCTATTACCTACACCGCACCTGGTCAAATGTCGCTGCCGGTTGAGTTACCAAGGTCGGTGGAGTCGACCAGAGCGCGGCAGGGACCTTTTTTAAGTTGAGTTGCGATTGCACGGGGACGACCTAAAGCTAGTTGAACGGCGCAGAGTGAATTTCTTCTTGATGCTGGTTGCTGGAGCTGGCTGTGGGCTCGAATTGCGCCCAGCTATGGCTTATTCAGCACTGGCTTAGCGACCGAGCCGTTGGAGGGTGAATGCCTGCCGTCTTGCTTAGCGGAGAGTAGTCGGCGTGAGAGAAATGGGGACTTTGAGCGAGCGCGCAATAAGCGCATGCTCGAATCCATCACTATACAGCGTGGTGTCACGGACCGCCAACAAAAAGAAATAAACGACAAGTTCAATCACGCGGCAGGCGAGCCAAATTCTGCCGATAACATCAACAACATCCTTAAGCGGTGAGGACAGAAGATATTTGAATAGTTAGGCAATTAAAAGAAACTTAAAGAACTCGATATTAATACTATTCTCAAAAATGCTGAGGAGTATAAGACGAAGTAGGCAGTAGGCCTTACTTCTAATAGCGGTAAAGGGTTCCTGAAGAACTTCAAATACACCGGTGAGCACCGACATGTTTGGCCGCTCCACCTATCCCAACGCTACGGGCAGTACAAGCCCGATAAACTATGGCACCTGGTATCCTCCTGCCACTAGAACCAAGCGTCTGTCTTGGTTTTCTCGAGCGCAATCAGTAAGAAGTTGTCATCGTAATTATACCGAAGCAAAATTCAGTAAGCATTAGGTTGTTCACCCGGATGTTGGCCGGTGTAATAAACATAACGCCTAGAACCAAGTGGCCAGCTGTACTGAGCGGCTATTGTGCATGCGAGAGACGAGAGCAACGCGCCCTACAATCACCAACTAGAGCAATGTGCCTATCCTATGATGGCTGACGAGCACACGCCTTGTAGCGTCCTCGTCGTTGTCGGAGGAGGAGGAGGAGACATGGGTGGCCCAGACTTCGGGCAACTTAGACAGCAGCAAGATGCTCTTGTCATGGGCGTGCGGTTGCTGGCTGCCGATAAGACTGTTATCAACAGCCCGTTGAGCCACAGCTGTGGCTCGTTTTGGCTGATCAAGCTGTGGCTCGTCCAACTGTGGTTTGTGATGGCTTATGGCGAGGGACGTGTTCTGTTTAGTTGGCGACTCGTTTGTTGGCAAACATATCCGCGTCTAGGACCCGGTTACAGATCGTATGGGTCGCTATGTCGTCACACATCGTCAGTGCTCAAGCCCAACGACGTAAGCGCAACATCGCAGCTTGGACACACTGCCATCAGAGTTAAGTAATGTGTATGGGCGTCTTCCCGTATGGCCGCCACATGGCCGGCTTCGGACACTGGCCCTCTGAGTACCCCGATTCCTGTTTTCAGCTACTTGGAGACGATCAATCTTATATGCACCTCCAGTTAATGTCTTCAGACATCTTTCTGAGCCGAGATTCCGTTATAAGCCCTGAAACTAGAACAAAATATTAACAGGGGATATGTGCTACGGAGCCGAGGCTTCATATGGGGTCGGAAAAAGGGAGCTGGTGTGAAATCATATACTTACATTGCCTCCACATATCCCCTGCAAGTGTGGAATATCCCGGTGAAGGTGACTATACAGTCACTTCAACTCTCATGCATCACCCTAAAATCGAGCCGGGAAAGTCAAAGGAGACGAAGAGCGCGCAGTCAACGTATCTACTGGCATAGATGCGCTTTGCTCGGCAGGAGAACCATTGTCTAGTGGTTCCCGAAGGGGCAGACCTTTCATACTCGCTAGCTCCCTCTGAAGTCGGCGGCGGTGGCCGAGCTTAAATCCAAGACGACAAAGGTCTTCTTCCTCTGCCTTCAATAGAGTGACCCAGTCGACAAAGCCATTTTCCTGCAGCACATTGATGTATTGCCCTAGGCCAAGAGCCTGAAGGTTGCTGGATAGATAATTCTCCATGGCAAATGATTTCGTAATATGCTGATAATGTGCAGCCGGGCTATAGACACTGTATAATAACAGTCAAGGGTTTAAGATTTCTTAAAGAGCAGCAGCTGGGGAAATAGTGGAGGATGATGTAGTAATTTTCCTTCGCGGGCGATGCCATACAATCATCTACTTCATAGGGCGATAATACTCCTTACTCGCCTCTCTCGTCTTAGGGCCTAGTTAGTTGAGCCTTCCGAGGCTAAATAGTCTGGCGGGAAACGTCATGTTTCGACGACAATGCTGTTATTAGAAGACGTGCCCCCCAAAGCTATCCGAGAAATCCAAATTCGAAATTCTTGGTCTGAGTTTTCTTCGGCCAATGTTTGTTCCAAGAGACCACACACCGCCAACCTCTAGGACGGAGACAACACGGCCTCGGATCAGACACGAATACCACTTCCGATATCACCAATCTCTCTATAGTTTCAGAGGATTGGAGTGCCACTCTCTACGGCCAGTCTACGGTAGCTAGTAATGGCTATTTTAGTCCTCTGTTTTTCGACCACGCCATCTCCCAAGAACAGCATCCATGCACCTCCGATATCGAGCAGACAGAGAATGCGCATTCAACCAATGATAAGCTTCGCAGATTGATGGATGCTTTCCAAAATGCGGGCTGTCTTGACGGCGACCTTAGTCATGCTTCCGCACTATTGTGCTGTAGTGCCTCCGGGCTAGTTTCATCTCAGGAAGGATTCACGGCGATGAATATACTAGCGGACAATTCTTACGTCACGAATACCATTGTGCCCTTGCAAGCTAGCTTAGATTTAGCAGTCGATTCTGACTCTAGCTTTTCCGACGACAGCGCCCTTTCTGTGACCCCCTCAGGGCTCAACTTCTATGACATGGCCAATGGGGAGAAAACCACCCTCAAACGCCATTGCGATGGCATGACGGTCCCTAGCGATGAAGGCTCACCAAGATGGACACGCCGCCTTGGGCGGAGGCGCAAGTCTGAAAATGTCGAGCCAGGATTAGCGCGGGCTATATTTCTGGAGAAGAACCGTCATGCTGCTAGCAAGTGCAGAAGCAAGCAGAAGCAGCAACAAGAAGAGCTCATAGGGACAGCGCGAGATGCGGAGCGTAAGAATAAGATACTAAAGGCTGAGTTGAGGAATTTGAAGGACGACTTGAAAGAGCTAATGGAGATTGTGGAAAAGCACGCGGAATGCCCGGACAAGAGGCTCCAGACGTACGTGCAGCGGGAGGCCAATCGACTTGTGACCTGATAGACCAGAGATGCAAACAGACCTGTTGCTCAGCTTCTTTCGCTCAAGGACAATACTTCGCCAGAGAGCAAAAAATAATTTAGATGTTAAGATACCATAGGACGGTTGATCTACTTGATTCCCTTTCTGAGGAGCGGATTCGATTAGGGACACCTTCTGGAATCTTATCAGACGCCAGTGCTTTAATGATACCCAACTACGTACCGTGGCGTTGGTGATTTAATAGTATTCAGTGCCAGTATCCGGCTTTCTGCTTGTTGAATGATATCGGTACCGTTGCATGCTAGCGTGCCAAGCACAGCACTCAGTCGCTGCTGCGATTAGTGTTACGGAGTTCCAGAAATGGCGTGGAAAGTCAGGAGTTTAGGGAAGCATGGCATGGGATCTCTGACTATAGTCTCCTAAGCCTGAGGAGATTGCACTTTGGGCTGTTGGTTATCCGTTATAGTAGTAAGGGTCACGGGAGGATGATGATGAGTCTATGGCGTAATTGTCCCGGACGGTAACGTTTTCGTTGTCCACTTAAGATGTGGCGGTTCACCAGGGTGGGACGCGGGATGGAGGGGATGAGTGGGACAGAGGACGGCTTGATTGGTGCAACCAATCAAAGCCTGCCGAGACTAGAGCCTAAAGACAGGGAGATGGCTGCGAAGGTATGGGTGCAGGTAAACCACAACTGGCGATCGTCACTTTCGCTGCAGATAAACAGCATTAAACATCCTCTTCAATTGCACATTAGATTTCGACTTTTCAGCCCCAAGACGTCGCTCGTTATGTCTAAACGCTATCCTTGCGATAGAATTTCGCACGTTTTCTACATATATCCAACAACTAGGCTATTCATCATCAAACGGCGGTCGTTCAAACGAAGACAGGGACTCCATAACCAGTTAGGTAATATATAATACCATTCGTTTAGGTATTTACCTCCGTCGGCGATAGCCGCGTGCCGTATGTGTTGTCCACAAGGAAGAAATCGTTTCCTTCTTCCTAATCATGCTCAAGTTAGCATCCTAGAGCACCATAACAACTTTGCGCGGAACTGATGGACAGGACAATCACCTTGAGGGCCCGAATCCAATTCAGCGTACCGGCCAACATGCGAAAGAAGTTGACGATAACACCCATAATTATCATTGGCAAGGAGGATAGAGTTGTAAAAAAACCGCGGATGACAGTGGGCAATTACGCTGGAGTTTGACGTTCAGCGTAAAACAGTGTTGACGAAATCCGGGTGGAGATCAATGCCTGAAGACGATGAGCCTGGTAATTGCTTCGGCTATTTTTGCCGGCATAAAAAGCGACGATAAGCAAATGAGGAGTCCGAGCGGCCAAATTGTCCGAGCCAATGAGTCGCTCAAAATTATCGCAATCTTGCAATCGATCTGCCGTTCGCACCTGCAAGCTGCGATCTGCGATCAAGCTGAAAGGACAGGCTGTAGAGGAATTGCATCATAGTTGTTAGGCAGTGGTAGCCTCCCTTTGCATCTGGTTCATGTGCTCTAGTCCATTAGCCGCCATCACCAGCCCAGTAGGCATGCAAATTTTGCGGTGGATTTTGATATGTCTTCTGACATGTCAGCGGAATGGAACCAGTCTCCCGAAGACGAAAATAATACATCAGGACCTGGCGCAGAAACCCAGGCGTCTTCTAACACATGTTGCGAACGCGTATCAGCAAAATGTCGCTCGTGCATTAAGTGGAAATTATGATCCTAAACTTGATAGAGTCCAAGACCTCCGCGAATGGTCACTAGGACTGCTCAGCGTTTCACTACATCCTTTCTAGTGTCAAAAAATCCCTTCTTCATACTTGCGAAGGTCTTTTTCCGCCTTCGCTTCTCTTAGTCCGCTTTCGGACGTCTTGCCGCAATAGTGTGTCATCATTGAATCGCCTGAGTTTGGTGAGGTGCTTTTTGGGGCCCTTGGAGCAAATACATGTGTGTGGGTGCCAAGGCGCTAGCCATAATAGGCATAGTCACAGGGCAGCTGGACCAAGAAGGCCTACCGGCCGACATATAGAGTACACGATGTACACAGTCTCTCTCTATATGTACTGGTATCGAACAAAGCGAAATTCATTTTCAAGCTTCTCGTCGTTGATACACCACTTGGTGGTAGCATGGCAGGGTTCGTTGGGCTCGTTTGTGGCAGTAGTATTGCCTGCATTGGCGTACTGTATTAGGGACACATTATTTTCGGTGACCTCAGCAAGGTGATGCTTAGGATAGGTTTTCCGAATGAGATCCAGAGAGAAGGTCTTGGTATCCGTGCGGGGGCCGTGACAGTGCTCTTGAAAGGCAGCAAATGCATTAAAGTAAAGATCAGACATATTGAGGGGATGAAGTGAAGGTAATTGAGGGGCATCGGCGTGAATTTATGCTACGCCTATCCAAGTGTCATTACTCCCGATGACGACGATATTCTAGTAGAATTTTCGAGCGAATTACAGTAACTTTACAAATGAATCCCGACATGGTAGATCCACCAATAAGCATACCCGCTCGGACATGTACGGCCATATGAATCACATACGTCCAATAGGAGTAAGGGGCGACGGAGACGAACAGACTTCCCTCGCTGCACCTAATGCTTATTAGGAACAGACTCATGTTGTCCTGTACATGAGGGTTGCCGTAACGCCGTGCATCGGCCGATCTAGCTGCAAGGCTGCACGATTGAGCTTTGGGCCTGTAGTATTGGGAGAGGTGATCCACACTTTGGATGATCAGATGAGTGACTGTGCGCAACACTGCATGCCGTCCATGCATAATCTGCTTTGCTTGCACGATTTGCTACAGGGTCATCGTACGAGCTATTTCTCTTGTAAACGATGATAGCGGTAGGTAGGAGAACTAGAATCTTTGACGAAAATTGTATCTTCAACTCTATAAATATTTCTAGGATCAAGGAAGCTCACGGCGACACTGGATGAAGCTCCTCAGCCTTCTTTTTCTTGCCAATCCATATGCTATCGCTACTGTTACTCCTATGGTCACGATGATCATTGGTATTAACATGAACGAAGCAATCACTCTTAAGATTGGTTCCAGAAGCGCCACTCAAGCCGGCGTAGGACTGACTATCAGCCACAGCCCTTGCCAGTTTAACCACATCGTGAAGCCGACTAGGACCGCCGCCGCCACGAATTTTGTTAAAATCAAGAGCCTTCCAGCTAACAACACAAACTTGGTCCAAGCCATCTATAGGGAAGTTAGTCTATGTAATTCGATGTCCGACGGCAAGGTGACGAACTAAGCGTGGACTCCACCTTTTACTGTTTGTTACTGCCTCAACAGGGCGATTGACAAAGGTCGAAAGGTTGTAAATGGCGGAAGCCTTGAAAACGGCGGTGCATGATCCTTCGAATTTGCATTTGATGCTGGCAAGTGCAAGTCGCCAATTGGGTTATATCCACAACAGCAAGAAGCTCGCTATAAAAGAAAATCTAGATTGCTCCACCTTAGCTTTTTACAATGCATGCAGTACTCAGGGAACCTGCGATGTAACCATGATTTCCTGGTCTTCCTGCCTCCACTAGTAGCATCAACTTTTGATCACAAACATACAACTAGGGTCAGATAGCCCAGATGTTTTCCGAATGTCACTCGAAAAACGCCACTGTTTGCAAGCAAAGCGCCAGTCAGCCCCGAAATGAGTTCTCGGCTCATGCTGCGTCAGTTTCGAAGCATCTAGAGTATCGAATCATGCATACAGCTGCGGTTTGCCTGGATGCTCAGCACAAAGTCTGCCTGCAAGCACAAGGATCGATGCATCGTGCGGGGCGCAAAACATAAGCCAATAATTACAGAGGACTTTTGTAGTATAGGGGAACAACGATCAATCATTCAAGACCTAGCCTATAACCAAATAATAGTACTATATGCAAATACTATCGCCACCCAATCACCAAGGAACGAAAAAATCGCTATCCCAATTGCTGCGGATCCGATGCATAGGGTCCAATTCTTGTCAGGGACTTGTATAGCAAGAACCACTTCAATCATAATCGCGATTATGCACATGAGAATGGCCTCAGTAGACGGGGCTCCTTTTCTAGTGTAGTAGAGTAAAAACGGCTCCAGTAGCTTGGGTTACAAGAGCAGGGAAGACAGATCGGACTGAGAAAGTGTTAGCAATAGCTAGGTGCCCTTGAAGCTAACATACGGGATTCTCTCATGGTTATGGTGGGTGTCGAATGAATAATGGGCTATGAGTTTGCAGCGTCGAAGGGGACGCTTAGATTGTATAGCCTGAGTACCACAGAGTGAGTCACCGAAAGATGGGGCTAGACTTAGGGGAGAAAGCGCCAGGAAGTGGCTGTTGGTTTGGTCAGTAGGCTAAAGAGCTGGGACTTGACTCCACCTTTTGCCACGGATTGATTCACTTCTACTGAAAAAGGACGGACAACAAATATGGATGTTTGACAACGTGTCGAAGGTGATGCAGATATTCAGAAGCCCAATAGCAAGGCAGCTAGCAGTAAAAAGCGGGGTCGGGCTCCGCGGAAGAGTGGATGCTGCTTCCATTTTAAGTAGCATATGCAGGCTTATCTAGTAGGTAACTATGACAGGCTGGCCATAAGCAATAAAGTTAGGGTTCATCGGCACATGCGAAGAACTGAGAGTAGCAATTAGGATTTCCCTCTTTCAGCAAAGCTTTGATCTCGCCAATTTTCTCTTCTTTATTAGGAGTAAGAGAGAACTTCTTAATACAATATAAAAGTAAACAGTACAACTGATGTTCGCTAGTGATCACGTAACTATACAGCACCATAACTTCCTCCTCTTTACCAGGTTGGGGTAACTCTATCCTAGCTTCCTCTTGTTCAGGCGGGATAAGTATAACTTGATATTTGTTTAGATATTCTCTCGAAACAATCTGGATACCGCGTTGCAAATTTGATTTTCCCTATCCCAACTTCGGCATACGAATGCTTACTAACTCGTCAGGAGTAGAATGAAGAATGATAACCCCTCGTAATATCACCACTTCCGAGAAATGAGGGCGTAACTCGACAGGGAATGCCTTTCCACTGTATCTAACGTTTAATCGGTCTTCTAGATCATAATAGACAATTCTGTTATCACGTTCTAGGATAACGGTTGATATCTGTTGAAATAATCGGCTCAAGTGTAGAGACACGAAGCTCATCCTTCCACAATTGAGGACCACCTGATATATATTTAGCTGTTGTAATACTCATGCATACATAAACATACGGCCCCGTTTGCGAAAGCCGTGGGCAACTCCTTCGGCAGCATTGGCTCGACGGTAGTGGCGCTTCCCCAAGCCTCCATTCTTTTTGGAACGAACGGGGTTGAGGGAATGTTGTTCATCTATGAGATGGTGTAAAGGTAGCGAGGATGCCAGAATTGGATTTTCCTGATTCCAATCAAAAAGCATGCGGGAAGTGCAATGACTAGACCCTAGCTCACTCGACGCCAATTATGTGAGTCAGAATGGATCCATCGGCAGCGTTTGGGTGCGCATCGAACTATGTAGTACGCAGATTGCATGGAGGTTCAGCAAAGCGACTTGCTAGACAAATATGTTAATCCCTGATAACAAGGGGCCAAGACTCCGCGGAGAACGGGCCGGTTATTTTCTTTCCAAGCATGCAACCTGTTCCGACATATATAGCCCGAGATAATTACCAGACTATAACCAAGCACGTTACCGGCTGAAAACAATGGCATCGAACAAAACACTTATTAATGTTACAGAAGACGGCAAAAAAATGGATGTCACTGTGTCCATCTTAAAAAAAATAGAAGAAAACACAACCAACATCGCGAAAAACACTGAGCTGCTTCCGCAGAGTTCCACCATGGAGGACCTTAAGAAGATGGGAAGGAACAGCCAATCATTTGGTGAGCTTCAATTTTATAATTCTCTATGATCTAGTTGTTCACAGTTATTTTCCAGAGGATCGGTGCCGCCGATCCCTTGAAGACGTTGGAGTCGAATCTAATAAATAATTTCTTTCGTTGATTCCTGGCCAGCCTGGTAAGCACACCATGGCATTTTTATATTCTTCGGAAACCTAATGCTCAATTGAGAAACTACGGCTTGCATCGTTGACGGAAGGATCTGGATGAAAGACAGCTTTAATATAAGAATACTGGTTGTAGGAGCTATACGTCGTGATTACGCGTGTTCCCAAACTGCCATCAGCTCGAACATAATGCAATTCTTCCTCGTACTGTTCGTCAAGCTCTTCGATTATGAGGATCACGTTCTAGGATATGTTAGATTTGCTGGAGATGTACATAGAGAACTTACTTTGCTACGGGGTGTGGCGCATCGTCCATGCTCACGTTCAATCTTGTCGTGTGCCTGAATGGCGGTCATTCTCCGTTCTTGTAGATCTATTGGAGTGCAACAAGATTCTTCCAGAAAAGAGACCGGTCCAAGAATAGGGCCCGGTAAGATAAGCGTATGGCAGGATATAGTGTGCAGGCTACAGGCAAAGAACAGGAAGGCAACCAGTGAAGGACGTAGTAAGGCATGGAATCGATCGAACGCCTTGACTTCGCCAAAGGAAACCTGCATATATACCGTCCTCGCCCGCATCATGCCCTGAAAAGGATTCCCACGTCCTGCATCAGACGGCGCGCCATCGGCGTTTCCCCTAAAGCAACGCCATGGCCACGTAACAAGCATTAATTCGGCTCCACTAGCGCGAGTTGGGATAAGGAAAGTCTCGATCCATACGGGTCATAGACCATGGTTGGGTCTCCCTGGATAACTTGAAGTATCTCCTCTTCGTCTTTGTCAAGGGCCTCAAGGGCAGCAGGGTTGTCATAATCTTCGAGCAAGCTCAGGCCGATAATGAGTAACAACGCCCATGAAGGAGTCATCCGTGATCCTACTTCAATCTTATGCCGTCCTCTGGTCCGTTGCGCCTGCACATGATTTGCAGATTACGTCTGTGGAAATGTTACTTGATTTGCGAATGCCAAGGCTTAGCAAACTTGTTGTTCGCTGCAAGGAGAGCGGGTCCCCTTGTCGTCGAACTAAAAGTCGGGGAATCTGCAGGTCCCTTGTCAAGGTAAGCGAACTAAAAGTCGGGGAATCTGCAGGTCCCTTGTCGAACTAAAAGTCGGGGAATCTGCAGGTCCCTTGTCAAGGTAAGCGAACTAAAAGTCGGGAAATCTGCAGGTCCCTTGTCGAACTAAAAGTCGGGGAATCTGCAGGTCCCTTGTCAAGGTAAGCGAACTAAAAGTCGGGAAATCTGCAGGCCCCTTGTCGAACTAAAAGTCGCGGGTTCTCTTCCAATCAGCGTTAGCCATTGAGGCTATCGCTCCGTAAATCGTCTAATAACAACTCATCCATTCTCTCCAGTGGAATCAAAGGTAATCCAATGTTTGGCCAACTATCGTGAGAATACTAAGCCCACGAGCATCCCAATCGCTGACAACCGGCGAAAAGTGACATCTCTCAACTAACGATTATTGAATATATTTTTTCACCACTATGGCCACATCTGAAGACCAGCACCTGATCACCAATGCTCCTACCGCCGAGCAGCGTGTTAAATTTTTGGACATACACGGACGCAAATTCTATCTCCCAGCGGAACAGTGCAGCTCGGCAAATGTAAGCCTTATTACCCCCCTTTTCTCGTTTTCACCTAACATCATGATTAGTCTACCCGGAAGGTGGTAGCTGAAGAGCTTCACTTGGACGAGAATGCATTCGACTTCTGGATCGGAGATTGCATGATAAATAACTCTACTTGGGCTACGAACGTCGTACCGGGCGTCGAGGTCATTTTACGTCCGTCGGTGGCCTCTGAATCGACATATTCACCATCGTTTTCACCGCTTTCTCCCGTACCTCTTCCTCAACCTTGTTCAGAACACTCAATGTCAACGCCCTTGTCTCCCCAGGTACCGTGCCTTAAATTCTCAGAAATTTGGGATGCCGAAGGCCCATATAGGCTTCCTTTCTCGGGTTGTGGAGACCGAGTTTTCACATTCATTAATGGCTCTAGCTATGCCAATCTCGAAGAACTGAACATATACCGGAGTCTCAGACGCTGCGCAATTCCTGAACGATGGAGTGATCTAAACGGCAACCTCGTCAACGCTGGCCGAATTACTACACCACAACGGCCACAGATAAACGTTGGGCCCGTTCTGGCTGGCCGTCTTGTCGGGTTGCAGGAAGTGGGCAGATACGTTGTAATTCGAAAGGCCGAACTCACAAAGACTCGCGATAAAGGCGAATCCATTCATCTAGACGGCGATCCAGTATACCAATGGGTTCCCTATCCGTCTCGTCAACATGCAGAAGCAGGTTTGATTGAGACCTTCAGCTCGGGTTACTCAGTCGTGGGAAGTTGGGTAGAACTGGGCGTGTCCAGGGCTGGAAAGGCCGCGCTGGAGCATTTTGTCGGAGAGAAGTTCGACGATGATGGCCATGATATCTTTGCAGTCGTCGGCTCTAGCCGGCGTGGAACTCAGAAGAAAACGGAAGGAGCCAGACTCAGTGCCAACTGTTCAATTGTTTGAGCTCTCAAGAGATCTCTGATTAAGTGATGAGACAACTCCAAACCATCATTTGAGGCTGCCCATTCACTGAGCACTTGGAGAGCTTTGCCGGTGGCCGCTGAACTCTAGGTAAGAAGTACAAAGGCATCGTTGTCTGCCTTCTTAAGGGAAGGCCGCGAGTCAAGAGGCTTGCAGACCGAATAGTGGCTCTCGGCGTTGATTGCTTGGAGTTGCTGCAGTGCTCTATCTATGAAGGTGTATATAGGTTAGTATCACTTCGTCGGTATTTCCGCATACTAAAGTCATGCATAGCGAATGCCCCGGAGGCGTGGCCAAGCCCAAGCTGTGAGTTTTGTATAGGTCGATCGGAAAGAGATCCCATTGTAGTTTGTTGCTATCCAACCCTTTCGCTTTACATGCTAAAGCTTAATGTACACGCATCTGAGAGCTGACAGGCAGAAAGGACCGTTGGTCCTAGGGCTACCTGGCTTGATAGTGAGAGCCGCTCATCCCGTTGCCGTGGTAAGTTAGCATACTATGCTGCCGGAAAATGCGCAGGCATTTCTCGCCCCTTATGCCGTACGCCATGCCTTCCCGCTCCCTCGATCTGCGCTCCGTACTGTCGAGCATGGCTGCAGAAGCAACAGCGGCATCCCCCTTGTGCAGATATTCCATTGTCGATATTGCATGCTCCAAGGCCCGAAAGAGTCATGTCGGAAAAGCATAATCCTGGAAGTGTTCGCGGCCTGCATGCATGCTAGACATATGGTGGGCGCTACTAGCTTTGGTCGTGGGGATGTGGTGAGATGGAAGCAGTGCTATAATTAATCAAGGGGATTGCAGACCGATTGGCTACTGCAGGACATTGATTTGAGCTCGCATTGTTGCAAACCGAGCTGTTGCGAAGGAACCTCCCGCCTCTCGCCCTGCGGGCTTCAAGCCGACGCTGCCCCACCGGCTGCCCTCGACGCGTAGACGGGACCATGAACCCACCAGGCACGCTGCACCATGAACCCACTTCTCTGCTCAGCCTATAACAAGCAGCTGTCGAGCACGGTACAGGCTGCTCCTCGAGCACCTTGGTCTATGTCTTGCAGACGTCTTGCAGAGGTGCTCTCCGTCTTGCAGACGTGCTCTGTGCTCTTGCAGACGTGCTTTGTGCGTGCCCTGGGTCTGGTCCGTGCGTGCTCCGGGGTCTGGCAGACGTGCTCCGGGTCTGCTCGGCTCGCCCCGCGTCTGCTCCGGATCGCCCCACGTCCACTACGTACACAGTGTGGCTCCCCAGCTGCTCCGTCTGTGCTCTGGGACCCCCCACTAGCAGCGTCCGGCCTACCCCCTGCCACTCTGCCTGCCACCGATATGATTTGGATAACGGTTTGATTTGGTTCACAGCAAGTGCGTACTATTGGAATATGCCCCTGTATTTGAACGTGAGATTTTCTGATGATTTTGTTGTTTGCGAGCCTGTCCGAGTAGACACCGAGCCTTCAAGGATAGTTAAGCGAGCTTACGCATGTTAGCATTCCAGCGTGCCAAGTGCATCAGCCGCAAGCCAAAGTCTGCCATCTGAAGAGCTCTCCACCTTCGTCGTTGCCCCCGTCGTCGCTACGTAACTACTGATCGATCAGTTGGCGGGTGTGGATTTAGTCTTCTGTAGTTTCTGCCGTGGGCGGTGGACTGGGCGGTGGTGGCGGGGCAGCGGTGCTTCAGCGGTCGGCGGCAAGGGTCTGTCACGCGGCAGCCAGGGAGGCCGAAGCACGGATACCACCGTACACATTTACATGTCAATCTCATTGTACTCTGTCCAGTCTTTCCCACGCCAGAATTTCTTTCCGCCATTAAAAGAGTGCTCGATTCTCTCTTTTGCTCTCTCCTCCATCCTCATCTCAAAGCCTGCGAGGCATTCAGACGTGACACCCACTTTAGAAATTGTCTGTGCCAGGTCTGCTGCGTCGCGAATAGCCGTATCACCACCAGACCCACCCATTGGACTCATCGCATGCGCCGCGTCGCCAATAATGGTAACGCTTCCCGCCCACTCGGTTGTTGTCCGAATTTCGATGTTGGGCTTGCTAGAAAGCACTGGGGCACAGGCAAGCCGATCGTATGTGGCTGATTCGAACAAAAGCTTCAGAGCTGGATGCCAAGATTGAGTCACTTGCTCAAGGAACCGTCGCTTCTCTTCTGCTGTCTTGGGAAGGTCCAGGTGTGGGAGCGACGCCGTGCATATCACCCAGTATATGTAGTCGGTGAAGTCCGGCAGCCTGCCACGTGACACAGACTGCACGCTCTTCGCCCACGTCATAGGTTCCACAACCGCCTGGACGTTGGCCTCGTGATCCAAATACATACACCAGCTAAGTACATCTTGAGGAAGTCGCTCCTTCAGGGGCTCCGTCAATGGCGTCCGACCCCATATAGTCCAGCGCTCCAGATCAAGCAGCCGGCGATTTGGCTGGAGTTGTTTACGCACTTGACTTTTGCTTCCATCCGCACCGACGAGCAACACTCCGTGCGCCAACGAGCCGTCGGTAAAGCGGACGCGTACGTAGCCGTCTACGACTTCGTACGACAAAAACTCTTTCTCAAACTCAATAGCCTCAACAATATCAGACATCATAAGCATCCGTATCCATGTCCTATCTATGGGCATCGTAGGCGTCGTGGTTTTTGGATCCACAAGCGTCGGCTCCCCGAAGTCGAGCTTCCGAGCGTCAATATACCGCGGCTCAAAACGATGGCTCTCTGCCACTGTTTGGTGTAGCAGAGTTTGAAGCTTGGGAGCCAAGACGCTGGCAAGGCTTGCCTGGCCCTCTTGCGAGATTCGGAATCGATGACCTTGAGATTGGTGCGAATATGGTGATCGCTCAAAGACACGGAAAGGGATCGAGCTAAGGCGAAGGCCTTGAGCTAGTGCGAGGCCAGCGATGCCGGCTCCAATGATGAGTATAGGCGCATCGGATGTGACGCTCCGCATCATTTCGAGGATAGTAGAGGGCAATAGCGTTAGAAGCTATCTTTAGTAGACAGTAAATAAGTTGTAGACAAAAACTCAGTTTCGCGAGTGAGTGGACTTGTTTCGCGAGAATTAGGCATCAGGAAGTGCTCACCGGTGTCGTGTTGTGCGAGGCGGTGTTTCAGGTCGGATCGGCATCGGGACAATATGTAACGGGTGAGACCCAGAAAGGACCTCCGCGGCCTATGGCCTTGGCATAAACCTGCTCCGGAGCGAATCACCAACTTGTATTCGGAGCAGGCCGACTGATCTGGTATCGCTTCGGGCAGATTAGAGCGTACAGTGCAGCAACTGGCCTGAGTAGAATAAGGGGGGGAATGCTCCGTACAAATCCCCTCCGATAGTTAAATACCTAGCCGGAGCTATTAGAGCTCCTTATCGAATCCATTCGTATTCTACCTGGTATCTACCCTCAGGGTCGACCGCTTACAGAAAGGCTATTATATACTTAGATATATTTAGTAGTCTTTAGGGCAGAGTAGTATTACCTAGCTATCTATCTAATAACTATATTAGCTATTGTAAAGATATATAACTATATATATCTTATTTATAAGCTTTATATAAGCTACTAACTAAGCTATTGTGACGACCAGTATGGTACTGTACCGTCTCATACCCTCTGAGAGAGTATGGGCTGTCACGTGCTAGAGTCAGGTAGGAGACCACGACTGAGGGTGAAGCACGTGACGGGTCTATCACATGGTAACGTGTCGGCCTTGCTGGTAAATAGAGTGGCAAGAGGTCTGAGCGTGTTTGTATATAGTCCACTTTGCCTCCTGCCCTGCAGAGGCTCCTTATACTATTATTTTATTAACTTAATATAGGATATCTACTTAACTTAAGGTATACTATCTAGTATTTAAATATAATATAATAATAGTACTACTTTACTAACCCTACTAGTAAGCCCTTAATATATAAGTTAACTATATTATTACTTATTAAAGTAAATAACTAATTAACTAAAGACCTATAGATTATTATCTATAGGTAAATTAAAGGTAAGATACTTCTAATTATTAGAATAGTAGTTTAATATATAACTCTAGTCCTTTTATATAGAGTTAATCTTTTTAGCTAAGTAAAGGACCTACTTAGTAAAGCTAAAGATCTTAGTACTTATATACTACTCTATTAGAAGTAAGAAATAAGTCTTTAAAAAGATAGCCTATAAAGTAATTATAAGAAGTAGCTTATACCTAAGTCTAGTAGTCTATTAAAAGGATAGTTTAATACTAGTAAACTTTTACTTATAAAAACTACTAACTACTATAGCTACTACTAGGCTATCTAGAACCTTTATAGAAGGTATATAGAATAAGAATAAAAATATAACCTATACCTAACTTACTAACTTAGAGTATTAGCTCTATTCTAAAATAACTAATTTATAATAAATTCCTTTATTTACTATATAAAAAGAGATTATAGAGCTAGTAGATTAAGACTTTAGCTAATATATTCTTTAAGCCTATAAAGTATATAATAAGTAGGAAATAATAGTTACTATCTATTAACTAGATTAATAGGAGTTAGATATAAAAGTAATTTTAGACTTAACTATTTTATCTACTTTACTATTATATACCTTAGCTACTATACTTATATAAATATAGCTAGAGTTAAGAGTATATTATAAATAAGTAAGCCTCTTTATATATCTAGCCTCCTAGTAAGTAGTATAGTTATAGGATAAGGATAATAAAATTAGTATCCTTCTTAATAGGGGCTAAGGGGGTAAGATATAGGAATTAGTTTAAGAATATAAGTATATTATACCTTCTATTTTTTCTACTCCTCTAGGTAACCTAAGGAAAGGGAAATAAGTAATTAATAATAGTACTACTCTAGGTACTATAGAAACTACTACTACTAAATTAGGTAATATAACTAACTTTATTATATAAAATAATATAGACTTTAAGTAGTTATTAAAGCTACTAGATCTAGAGTACCTTAATACTAGTTAAGCTCTAGGTATTTAATTCTTAGTCTAAAAGTACTAAATTAAAGATAAGTTTATTATTAATATTAACTACTTTCTATTAGAGCTATACTAGTTTACTTATATTAATTCCTAAACTATAAGTAACTTATAAAAGTATCTAGAAATTAAGTACTAAGCTTTAAAGAAGACTATTACTTAAAACTTTATCTACTTAATAGAGGATATTTTCTAGATTCTATCTAACTTTATTAAGAATCTATTTTATATAACTTAAGTATCCTAAAAACTAGCTAGTTTAGCCTACTAGCTAGGGACTAATATATATAAGTTTACTACCTACTTTAAGGAGCTCTACTATAAAGCTAACTACCTAAGTAATAAGATAAAGGAGAACTTATTATAAAAGCTACTATATATAATATAGCTATATCTAGTTATATACTCTCTAGACTTAATAACTAATTATATATTCTTTTTATAATATATTCTAGTTTAGAATCTTATTTAAGCTTTTATAGCTAGAATAGAAGAACTAAAGGCTACTTATTACTACTCTAAAGAGAAATTTTTAATAATCTAGACTACTACTAATCTATAACTTATAGAGTTAAGACTATAAGCTAAGTATTATAATTATAGTAAATTAAGCTATTTCTAGTCCTAATATAAAAGCCCTCTTTAAGTTAATAAAAATACTCTTAATAGTAGCTACTTATTAGAGTTAAGTTATATATTTAATTACTATATAGAATAGAATAAAGAAGATAATAACTCTAATTAAATAAAGGTTTATAAAATAGAATTAGTAAAAAATAATTTAGCTATTAATTTAAAAAGTAGTCTTTAGAAATAAACTTCTCTCTAGAGAAAAAATAAAAAGTATAAAATAATAAGCTTATTTATACTAATTATAAATAATTAATTAGTAAGAACCTTTTTATATTATAAGCTAAAGTTAGAGCTAATAGTTTTATACTAAAGTACTTTAATACCCTTATAGATAATAAAGTAGGTATTATTACTACTATTAACCTAAAGTATATAAAGCTCTTAAAAGAAAAATATACTATTTATATAATATATCTATAAATACTTATCTAAATATAAGGCTTTACTAAATTAGTTATATAATAGATTAAAAAAAGATTTATTAGATACTTAATATTAAAGGAAAGAACCTTTTAGATCCTTTTTCTACTCTATATTATAGATAAATATAATATATTTATTAATAGAAAATTCTTTAAGAACTTTAGTAGCCTAATTAATTTAAAATAATAATATATCTTATAGAAGACTACTAATAATATAAGTACTTAAAAGTAAATTAAGGTATATTAATATAGCCTACTAACTATTATTAATTCTATATACTAAAAGGATACTAACTTCTATAATAAGAGGATAGAGGTAGAGATCTAGTATAAGTTATAGTAGAGATAAAAGTTTAACTCTATTAAGTAATTATACTAAGCTATAAAGAAAGCCTTTAAAGAACCTAAAAAAGATACTACCTATTAGTTAATTAAATAATAATATTAGAAAAGGTTTAATCTAGAGGTAGTAGTAAGGGCTAGTTTAAATATTAACCTTTTAAAAGTAGACCTTTTCCTTAAGTACTACTATTATTAAAGAACTATACTAGGGTATATAAGTATCTATAAACTTAAGAGGCTAATCTAAGATAAGAAAAATATAGAAGTTAATAAGTAAAAAGCTAAGCTATAGAAAGTAGTTAAAATAAAGCTATTACTATTAAAAAAATATATCTATTATATAGGCTATTTACTTAAAACCTTTAGTAAAGCTAACTTAGATATATTACTACTATAGTATAAAGGTATAAATTATAAGATAGAGCTAAAAGCTAAAAACCTATTAACTATAAGCCTACTATATAGTATATTATTAAAATAGCTTAAGCTAGTAAAGTAATACCTAGATAACTATTTATAGAAAAGATTTATTATTCTAAGTAAAGCTAGTTATAGCTTATCTATCCTCTTTACTAAGAAATCTAGAGGAGACTAGTATTTTTATATTAACTACTAGAAGCTTAATACTATAATAAAGAAAGATAAATACTTTATTCTATTAATTAAAAAAACTCTTACTTATTTAGTTTAAGTAAAGCTTTTTACTAAACTAGATATCTAATAAGCCTTCTACTAAATCTATTTAGATAAAAAGATAGAGGAACTTACTACCTTCTATATATAATATAGGAGCTTTAAGTATTATATACTACTTTTTAGTCTATATAATAGTCTAGCCTTATTTTAATAGTATATTAATTTAGTTCTATATAAATACCTAGATAACTTCTATACTATTTATATTAATAATATACTTATCTACTCTAAGGACCTATTATAGTATAAAAAGTAGATATATAAAGTTATTAAAGCTCTTAAGATAGCTAGCCTCTAGGTAGATATTAAGAAAAGTAAGTTTATAGTTATTAAGATAAAATTCTTAGAGTATATTATTAGTATAAAAGGACTCTAGATAGACCTTAAGAAGGTAATAACTATAAAGGATTAGCTAGAACCTAAGTCTATTAAGGTACTTTAAGCCTTTTTTAGTTTCTATAATTACTATTAAAGCTTTATTAGGGAGTATAGTAGGATAATAAAGCCTCTTAATACCCTCCTTTATATAAGGTGTTAGAGAGCTTTTAGAGAAGTAGAGAAGCTAGCCTTTTAGTATACTAAGAATACTATCCTATTAGACTAGGTCCTAGTACTATATAGCCCTTACTAACTTACTTAAGTAGATACTAATACTAGTAGGGGGGTAGTTATAGGAGTAATATACTAGTTATAAGATAATAGTATATAGAAGCC
>JASNQO010000045.1:15159-215989 GCA_030378425.1 Periconia sp. TS-2 | reverse complement strand
ACTTCTTACTATTAAAATATATATATAGTTAATAGATTAGTAATCTAATTTATAGCTATATTAACTATATTATAAAGGTTAAATTCCTACCTGCCTTTAAGGCAGCCTATTAGGAATCGATAAGGCAGGCTACTATAGAGAGTAGTTTTCAAGGCTCTAGCCTAGTACTATTTAATCTAGAGGTGGTAGTCTTAAAGCTTGATATTAGGCCTCTATATACACCTAGTCTACTACCAGCAGAGCCTACTATCTGGCAGTTAAAAACACCTACTAATATGCGTAAACTAGGCTCTCAGTCAACTCTAGTTTGTACAAGGCTGTAGAGGTATCAGGATTCGTCTTCTATATTAATTATCTAGTCACTTGACCAGCTAAGCAGAGGGGTAGAGATTATAGTACATTCTATTATCTTACTATATAATTAAGTCTCTACGCTTTAGAAGGCTAATAACACCCTTTTAAAGTATAAATAATAGAAAAAGAAGTATATCTAGAAGTAAGGCACCTTAATAAGGGCTAAGGCAGAGGAGATCATAGCTTAAAAGGATGTTGTACAGCAGATAGAGAGCGAAGCACGTTAAGGCAGGGTACAATTAGGTGTGAACAGGCAGGCTCTTGCACACTGCAGCCGCTGCCGTGAGCAAGGCCATAACTCAAGAACCTGTAAAAAGGATACTATAGATACACCAGAGTAGTATTTAGATAGTAGATAGATAGATTTATCGCGCGTTGTGGAGAAATAGATGTTTTGGTGCTCAGAGAGGTGATGAGGTGCGCGACTCGCTTGTATGCGCGACTCGCTTATAACCTACGTTATATGAGTAGCGGAGACGACCTCATCTTGAAACGAGATACCTACATAAGAGACATTTCGGAGAATCTTCTGATATACGCCCTAACCATTTTAGAAGCTATCTAGCGACCAGGGCACCAAATTTGTTGCGATAAAGACACCGGAATATGCGGAATATATGAGCACGCTAACACAGCACATCCCGCAACGTCAAGAGCCTCCCAAAGGCTCGCCTCCCCACCCAACACCACTCCTGTGTCAAAGTGCTCTTCAAAGCCTGGGAATATAGTCTCCCCCACCTAAAATTTCCTCCTAGCTTTTTAAATATCCAATAAAGCCCTGAGGGCGCGGTACAACAGGGGTGTACGGCTGAAGGGCAAGGGACGACGTTGAAACGATCGACAGTATGCGCTAGTCCTCATTGGAAACTAGTCTCGTGGAGGAGCAATGGCTGTAGAATTGTGACACGGCAAGTAGAACTTCGTACATCTGCGCTGGAGAGACTCTGGAGGGCTGGAGCGCGAAATTTTGCCGTGGGGGCGTGCGTCCCGTGATGTAGGGAAGACGTCAGTGAGACAGATCTCTCACAGGCCTGGAGAAACTGCTCTATGTATACCACAGATGCTATGGCAGCCGTAAGTGAAAGACTCTTGACTGAGCCTATCTGGAGTACAGTAGTATCCAAAACTCTGATATTCAAAACCCACGTCCCTCCCCACGTCTCGCAAGCCCCCACCGTACCCGCAAAACGAAAGAGGTGCGCTGACTTCAAGCGACTACAAGTACCGCGTACACACACAAATCACAAGTCACTAGAGCTTTTTATTTAACGTAATATACTATGGATATTTCTTGATGGTTCAGAACTTCCCATCCTTGAAAATCACGAATCGCATCGTCTCCTGCGCACCTAATTCGCTAGGAGCCTCGGTTTAAGCGTGACGGCATCGCTCACTCCAGCGACGCTACCACCAAGTTTGTTCTCCACTGGAAAGCACAGTCTGTGGCTATGCTGACATTTTAGCCATGCACTAACCAGTTGGAACACTAATGATCACTAGGCATATTTGGAGCGGCATCGGCACTTGATATAACGTTTAGCTGCAAAAGCGTTTGCAGTTCATGTATCTTTATTCTTCTCCAGAATACTTGACAGCCAGTCTTCTGCTACTTGACGATCAGGGTGAGTCTCTGCCAACGTAGTTTTTTGCACCTTGACAACATGCTCCATCAGTGCTACTGCTTCCTTCTTCCGTCCATTTGCCCAGTAGGAAGAAGCAAGCGCATGCTGTGATCCCAGCCGATCAGGGTGAGTCTCTGCCAACGTAGCGTCTTGCACCTTAACAACGTGCTCCAGCAGTGCTACTGCCTCCTTGGTCTGTCTATTTCCCTGGTAGGCAACAGCAAGCGCGTGCTGTGATCCCAGCCGATCAGGGTGAGTCTCTGCCAACGTAGTCTTATGCACCTTGACAACGTGCTCGAGCAGCGCTATTGCCTCCTTATCTTGTCTGTTTGCCCAGTAGGAAATAGCAAGCACATGCTGCGATCTTAGCTGAGCAGGGTGAGTCTCTGCCAGCGTAGTGCCTTGCACCTTTACAACGTGCTCTAGTAGTGCTATTGCCTCCTTGTTTTGTCCATTCGCCCAGTAGGAAACACCAAGCTGATGCTGCGATACTAGCTGATCAGGGTGAGTCTCTGCTAGCGTATTCTTGCGCATCTTGACAATGTGCTCTAGCAGCGCTACCGCCTCCTTGATCTGTCCATTTGCCTCGTAAGAAGAACCAAGTGCATGCTGTGATCCTAGCCGAGTAGGGTGAGTTTCGGGGAGCATAGTTTCTTGCACCTTAACAACGTGCTCTAGCAGTGCTACTGCCTCCTTAATCTGTCCATTTGCCTGGTAGGCAACGCCAAGTGCATGCTGTGATGCCAGCCGGTTACGGTGAGTCTCCGGAAGCATACTTTCTCTCACCTTAACAACGTGCTCTAGCAGTGCTACTGCCTCCTTGGTCTGTCCATTTGCCCGGTAAATATTACCAAGCTGATGCTGTGATCCTAGCTGATCAGGGTGGGTCTCTGGAAGCGTAGTTCGTTGCACCTTAACAACGTGCTCTAGCAATGCTAATGCCTCCTTGGTCTGTCCATTTACCTGGTAAGAAGAACCAAGATCATGTTGTGATACCAGCCGATCGGGGTGAGTCTCTGGAAGCATTCCTCTCAACCGACAGCACTCTTCCATCCATGTCACTGCCTCCGAAACTCTACCATCGGTAGTGAGGCATCGTCCCACGCGCAGACTCAGGCGGGATCTATCCTCGACGCTGCACAACTGCTTTGTCTCGAGCAGTCTTAGCGCGTGCGGCATGTATGCCCTCCACACAGCCCGATTAGCGAAATCTTCCGACGGGAAAACGTTGCCAACATGCTTCATCGCTTTAGAGGTCACATCTGCGGCATCGCCATACTTACTGACCCAAATCCTAATCGCTAGATGCACAAGCCGATGCAAGTCGTACCACTCCTCTCTGTCTTCCGATTCCCCGAGGCTGCTGTCATCCCGTTTTGAAACAAAAGAGTACCCACAGAGCGCGCCTATAGCTTCCTCCATTTTCTCTTCTGATTGCGCCTTAGGTAACAGTGACCGGGGTATTGACTTCCACTCAACACACGACATAAACTCTAGAAGATCTGCTGCCATCGCATTACGCTCTCGAAGCTGGCTGAACGAAACTACCCAGGTCGAGGCTATCGCATTAGCCGAGCCGCTGTAGCGTGTATGGTCGCGAAACTCTTTACTCATTAGACTGATGATATCTTGCTCCGTGCTCCTTATCAGTTGCAGATACTTAGCAATACTTGTTCTATTCATGTTCAGGTAGGAGGCTGCCTGTGCGATGGCTAGAGGCAGGCATGCCAGTTCATCTAACAACTCTCGTGCAACCTCACTGTCTTGCACGAGGCTCTTCTTGATCACAGACTTCTCCAAAAAGTCTGTAGCATCTCGTCGGCTCATGGACTCAAGTTCCCGAACGTCTCCCCGTGTTAGCGACACCGCTACCTCTTGCGTACGCGTAGTAAACAGGGTTATGCCCGTCTCACTCTCAGGGAGGTAGTCGGCAATACCTCTCGACGACTCGGTACCGAACAGCAAGTCAGGATCGTCTGCGTTGTCGAGCACCAGCAGCCAGTGGGCTGCGCGGTCGGAGCTCAGGTACTCCTTGAAGAGTTCCTTCGCGTCGTCCTCACCAGCTCCCTTCTGATTTATGTGGACAGCTGCTACAATGCTCGCACATGCCTGCTCAAAGCTCTCCATGCTCAGTGCAGGCATCCAGAAGATCGAGACCCCTGGCATCGTTTCTTTGACCGTGTATGCGAACTGCAAGGCAATTTGTGTCTTGCCCATCCCACCAAGTCCTACGATCGACATCTTCTGGCAGTCCCGATCCACTAGCAGCTTCTGCTTAAGCACAGCAAGCTCGTCCTTCCTTCCAACAAAGTATCGATTCTTAGGGAACGGTATGTGGTAGCTGGCTTCGCGGGTACCTGTGTGTCGGTATCAACAAATGAGAGACGCACGTCTGCGACTTTGTGACTAATTCCAGACATACCGAGAGTATCAGACGTGCTGCGTCCACGATGTGATGCAAATTGCGCCTGTAGCTGAGAAGACTCTTTCAAGTCTTCCTCGATTGCTTTTCGAAGCCGCTTGAATGCGTTGTCTTGTCCTTCGCCGTAGTTGAGAAACATGAAGACGCCGAATATACCGAGTAATGAATATGCCTTGTCTTCCTGACGCGTGGTGCAGCGGCCTTCTGACCAAGACAGACGGTCGTCGATGCTGAAGCTGTCCAAGGAGGTCCCTGCAAGAGCGGAAATAGGGATGCTCGTGATTTCGTGTATTTCTTGCCTCAGTTCGTGTCGTTCCCCTAGGTGCTTGCCGTCTTCGGAGAAGAAGTTCACATAGCGCGGGGCGAGCAGCTCTTGCAGGGTCCAGCCTCGAGTGAACCACCGGCTATTCCGTAGTGCTCGTTTCCAGGTCGGTGCCAAAGTCATGTTGCCTGTCTCCGGCTCAGCTGCTGGTACATCTGACAGGAAAACGTAACACTTGGCGGCGTTCCGATACCAGCGAAACATCGAGTTGATCGCATGTTGAAGCTCAACATTATCCCCCTTGTTGATGCAGCATGTGTCCAACCAGAAAAACCGCAAGCCATCACGCTCGGCTTGTCGTGCGCAAAACCGGATCTTGTTGTAACCTTCCTTTTCATGTCCGACACCGTTTGTGAACTCGTCAAAAGTCACTTCTTGGCCAGCAATCCAGGTATGTGAAAGTATAGCATAGGCAGGCACTTCTTCATCCTTCATCAAGTCCCCCGTGAGGCTGAGCGTACCGTCCGGTCGAATCTCCACCAGCCGCATCTCTCGATAATGGAGCTCTAGCCCTCAATCGGACCAGGCTGAAGATATGGAAGTGTGCGACGATCCGTCCGCCCGTTCGCTCGTGCGTCGCGGTCGATATCGATGGCTGTCGTTGCATGAATGTAGGCGATAGAGGGGACAGGCCGTGCCGTGAGTGGGTGTTGGGGTGTTGTGTGAGTAGTGCGTGCTGTCATCTGAAGTGGGTAGCTTGGGTTGTGGCGGGGTAAGGCAGAGCAGTCTTGGAATCAGGCCATTAAGCGCGCTGGTCGACTCTCCTCTACAAGTAAGCGGCGGTGGGGCTGGTGCGTGTGGCGTTCCTGCACGTGATCACCACGTCGTTCATTACGGCATAGGCCAGCCGCTAGCCATACCATACAAGTATAGGCGCTTAGCTTTCTACAAAAAGGTAATCTGCAGACAACCGGAGCGTGTAAAGTGACACTTGGAGTGACGCTGACTGGGAAGCGCACTAAGGAGACTTGGGTAGTATCGCAAGCTTCTATTCTACATAAGCCTCTGTAGGCGCTGTTTACTTATCTTATCAGGTACGCAAGTGTCCCGTCCGATTAGATCATACAACGACGTGAGGTCTTCTATTGTCACTAGCGTGACAGGTGTTACGCGTGTCAGCAACGCTTCGTCTAGAGAACAGGACGCCACAACTCCATTGGCTTCACGAGTACCAGATTCTGCAGGCTACGTCAGTGCCTCTCGGAGTACTGAATCCGGGTCGAACAGAAAGAGACTAGTTGTACCCCATCGGGCTATCCAACTTTGTCAAGAATGAGGATCCATCTCCCTTTCCCTTCATCCCGCAGCCAGTCCTGTATGAGCTGGAGTATATCTGCCTTTGGGTTCTACCGCCCCAGCACTGTAACGTAGTTTGCCATCTCGTGAGAACTCTGCGCAATCCACGCCACGTTGCTTGTATAGACCTATAACGCCCGTGTCTCAAGACATTTGTCTCGAATCTAGTATGCGTATTTAATGGCAAGCTGCGACTTGTTTTATGGTGGTCTGCAATTCGCTATAAACATCACATATATACCCCCCAAACCCCGGCTTAGCTGGCGAGCGCAGAGCGCTAGCAGACTGCCGTAGTGCAGCGCATTTAGCTTGGATCTGATTGAATATATCCCCTCTCTCAATAAATCGGCGTCGCGACCGAACGGGACCACAGCCAACGAGCATAGAGTCTCGGCTTATTTTAGCTGAGGTGACTTATTACCTAGCGCTTGCTCAGACCCTGTGGGCCCTCGGATTCTCCCACAACGTACCAACTACCGGGTGGAAGTTGGAACATGGTAGTAATCGGGACGTGGTTAATGCCGGCCTTGAAGCTGCGGTCCATATCGCCAAAATATATCGTAGAAGACACGATGCTGTCGCGGTAGAGTAGACATCAGCGACGATTTCTGCGGTGAAGCGCAAGCAAGACCTCAGCCTCGCGTCTCGGGCAGTTGCCTAGATCAGACGCAAGGCTGAAGGTGGGAGACCCCCGCCACACATGAATTGGTCATTGTCGGCTCACCCCGCCCAACCCCGTCATTTCTTATCGCATACGTAGATTCACGGTGCCTTCGGTGTAGTTGATTTTAGCACAGAATTATTCAAGACTACATAAGGCATAATGGAGAACGGTAGAGTCATTCGACTAGGCAAGTACTCTAGGTGCTAATCAAGAATGGTGCTAATCTACCAGATGTCACGACGACCGATTCATGCCAACTTCAAGAAAGGACATGGAATGAAGTGTTACAGGTTAGAGAAGCTAGTCCTAGGTGTGATGATACAAGACTTACAAGGCTGCAGGAGCTCCACTCTGTCCCACTTCAGATTGTGTAAGTCGGCCACAAAGCGGTTGCGTTTGTGATTTAACACAAACTAGCTTCGGGTCTACCAAATCGTTCCTCAAAACCGTACCAGAACTTCAGGAGAGCCTTACCAGCAGGCTGAAAATTCCCTCCTTCTTTTTCGACAATATGCATCTCCAATCGAACGGCTTTTCTGGACATGACGTCTGGCTTGATCAGAACGAAGGAATGGAGTCTTATAGTAAGCTTGTATCAATCTCTCTATGACCGTCGAGGTGTCTCTTACTAGGATCTAGCTTCCTGGTCTCGCTTTACCGTCAAGCAGACGTACGATCAGCTTATGCCAAAACGGACGTTCACGCCACATGTATCAAACTATCACTCCAGCTCCAACAACTGGGGAGCTGATATCGGAATACATGGGTCACAGAGTGTGCGGCATGGTTGGGAGTGGTACGAGATGGGTTTTTTCATGTACTGGAATCAGTCCGGAAGGACTACGCTCCTGTGTTTCGATTTACCTACGAAGTTACACTCAGATATTCAGTCAATATTTAGCTCGCAGAATATCGATCGTTCCTGTCCGTACGCTGTATTTTCGATCATCACGGATGCCCTGCTTCGACTGTACGATGATTCGGTGTGGTCAATCAGAAATCACGTGAGCCAGTGGGAAGCTGTAAGCCTACAATTTTTTATAAATAGCAGCAGTGCTCATTCTTAACAGAGAAGATCACAAGAGACTGACTACTTCCTCTTACACGAGATTGCGAGACATGGTGTGCATGTCAACGAGACTTTGAATGTGGCAGTACGGTCGCTCGATGCCATACGGCAACATCAAGAAACGTTTCGTACAAACATAGACAGCATTCATAGCAGCAATGGGCGCAGATGCTGGAACAGAGTCGGGAGTCGGTTTGAGTTTCAGCTCCGATTTCTCCAGGGCTTGGTTGAACGGTCCGAGGCGAACAATGCCCGGATCCAGAACGAGATCACTCTTGTGAGTTTACGACGATGTGCACTCATTGAACTGTCTGGCTTACGGCAGCAGGCGTATAATGTAGCAGCACAGAGCGATAGTAAGATCCAAGCGCGGATAGCAGAGGAAGCGAGGAATGAGGCTTCAGCGATGAAGGCGATTGCTGTGGTTACGATGGCCTTCTTGCCCGCCACCTTTGTTTCCGTAGGTCCGCCAGCCGATTTAGACATGCATCTCCGATTAACAGAAACCATGAAAATAGACGATCTTTGGGATGAACTTTTTTTCGTTTCAGCCTGGAGGATCAACTCCTGAAGCTACTTTCACTATGTCTCGACATTTCTGGATATATTGGGTCTTGTCTATTCCAACGACCGCCGGAACGCTCGCTCTATGGTTTTGGTGGAGCCGTCTGGCGAAACGATTCGGGTCGTCGAGCTCAAAGACGATCGCCCACCGCGTTATGTAGCTTTTTCCCTGCATTTGGCAAGGGATTTGCGTAAAATAATGTATATGCCGCTGGATGAAGCAATCCATAGAGATGATAATGGTTCTAGTCTAGATAAGTCACTCAGCGATTGCAGGCTGAACAAGGCTGAACAAGGCTGGGCAAGGCTGAGCAAGGCTGAGTTACAGCACAGCGCTGCTGCCTAAACTACCCCGCTCGCCTCCATTCACGGTGCATATACTGCTGTGTTGATGCACATGCTCTGAAATTTATTACACAAAGTACTCGTTGACCACGATGACCAAGAACGATCAATTCACTATAGGATGGATCTCCCCTCTACCTTTGGAACAGGAGGCTGCAAGACTTGTGCTGGACGAAGAATATCCGCAAGAGGAGGTTCGACACCAGGGCGCGTTTTATCTAGGTGGTCGCATCGGCAAACACGAGGTTGTCATTGGAGTGCAGAGACGAACGGGTCTCGAAGGGGCTGCAATTCTTGCCGAGAAGATGCACACTGGATTTCCCAACATCAAATATTTTCTCCTCGTTGGTATTGCGGGCGGTGTACCTCACTACGGACCATCTGGTGCAGCTTATGAGATCGTACTTGGGGATGTGGTCATTAGCTCTCCGCGAGGCAATCACGGTGGAGTCTTGCAATATGATAAAGGCGCATGGCAGGGTGAAAAGGGACGCCTGAACTTTCGCGGGCACACGAATGGCATTCCAGGCGATCTTATGGCAGCTGTTAATAATTTCCGTGCGGAAGGCCAGTCTAAAATAAACATCCCCGAGATCTTGAAGCAAATGCGTCTCAAGCTGGATGAGACGCGACAGCACCAATACGACGACCCAGGTCCGAGCCGTGATAGGCTCTTCAATGACGACTACGAACACAAAGGCGCCGAAATTGAAGATTGCAAAGATTGCTGCGACGCAGACTACACGCAGTCCCGTTCATATCGAGGAGACGGCGCTACTCGCCTGCTAGACCAGCCGTTTGTCCATTTCGGCAACGTCGCATCAAGCAATCAACTACAGATATCCGCCACGGAGCGAAACAGAATCCAGAAGGAGCATGAAGCCATCTGCTTTGAGATGGAAGCAGCAGGCGTTCTGGAAGAGTATCCTTGTGTGGTCGTGCGGGGTATCTGCGACTACGCAGACTCCCATAAGAACAAGGGCTGGCAGAACTATGCGGCTGCTACAGCGGCTGCATGCGCAAAGGGACTGCTGTCCAAGATTCCTGCCATAGAGGTTGCGAGCAGAGGGGAGTTTGGGACGTCACCTTCACCACAAAATACGGCATACTCATCAAACGTTACGTTTGGAAACAACAACAGGGGGTTCCAGGCCGGTGTTATCCACGGGTCCGTCAGCGGACAACATTTTGGTTAAGAGTAGGTATTGATATTTGGTACAAGCAGTGTGAGGATTTGTGTGGATGTGACAGAGATGATGTGTACTATGACGAGTGTGGACTGGAGTGTCTGAGGTATAGTACTAAATTCATAGCGTTGCAGACAGATTAGTCAATGGATGTCCCACGTGACATACGTCGTGTCAGGCTTACAAGTAGCTCAGAAATTTAATCTCTTTTTGTTATGACCAAATTATGTGTGCAAGATGCTGAAGTACAAAAGATAAAAGCAGCTGGGAGATAGTATCAATGCAATGATAGTATGAGTAGGCACATGATCAGGCTCGTGCTTGGCACTGGCCTTCAGCGCTCAGCCTTACATCTCAGCTGGGCAGCTTCTTAAGAAGAGGAGGCTGAGTTCTAGCTGGCACGTCACCGCAAATAACACCACAGACACTACCTCAAGCGCATGCTCCGCTGTGACAGTATCATGTCCTCCACGATATCTTTTGGCGATGAGAACCACGGCTTCCAGGCTGTTACTATCAACGGCTCAGTCAGCAACACGTTCAACTATGGCTCCGGCAAGTCGCGAGAACGTCAGCGTATCCGCGCAAGCGCTAATCTGCTGTAACAGACCTCTCGCCCAGCTTTTTCAAAACTTCAAAGTACGAGTCATACAAAAACGTCAACCCTGAACGTGTGCCGCATACATGTAGTTGGTTTCTGGAACATGCGACTTTCCAAAGGTGGAAAGCCAGCAGCACGGACGACCTTCTCTGGCTTTCTGCTGATCCAGGTTGCGGAAAGTCAGTGTTATCGCGAGCACTGATTGATGAGAGGCTAGTTGCTGGAGAAGCTACAACTCTGTGCTATTTCTTCTTCAAGGACAACGAAGAGCAGAACAAGAGTTCAACAGCATTATGCGCACTACTTCATCAGCTGCTCTGTGTATATGATAGCCTTCTCCAGAAACATGTCGCTCCAGCTATTAAAAAGTATGGAGATGGGTTAAAGAATGAAGTTGAAGAATTATGGAGAGTTTTTCTATCAGTTGCGACAGATCCATCAGTTGGACATGTTATCTGTATCCTTGATGCGCTAGACGAATGCCGACATACCGATCGAGACAGACTTATCAAGTCCCTAGAGCGCTTCTATACCTGCGCTCCTCGGAGCCCTACTCCAAGATCCACCCTGAAGATTATCGTAACTAGCCGCCCGTATAATGATATCGAACGTTGCTTCTACACGTTGACTGAGAAGGTTCCAACAATCCGGCTAGCAGGGGAAGAGGAGTCAGACAAGATTGGTCATGAAATCGGAATTGTTGTCGATGCGAAAGTAAGACAGCTTGCGAACAAGCGAAGGCTCGGGGAGGAAGTGCGATCTGCTCTACAGAGACGACTTTCTGAGACTCCAAATAGAACCTACCTTTGGCTACATCTGACGTTAGATCAGGTTGAGAAAACACTAGGAAGCACGTCGAAAAAGCTAGTCCAAGCTGTGAACACACTTCCGACCACAGTTGAAGAAGCATATGAAAAAATCCTAGTCCGATGTAATCGGGAAGAGACAACAAAGGTGTTACAGATCATCGTTGCAGCCCAACGCCCCCTAACGCTGAGCGAAATTGATGAGGCATTGGAAATCGATCCTGACTCACAACATCACGCTGATCTCGACTTAGAGGGGGACGAGAAAAGAAGAGCGTGGATCCGTACAGCATGTGGGCTTTTCGTTACTGTCGTAGACTCTCGTGTTTTCTTGATACACCAGACAGCTAGGGAGTTCCTGGTTCGGAAGGGCAACGAAGGATCGCATTTGCAGGAATGGCGACACTCAATCGACCTCCAAACGGCGCATCAGGTGCTCGCAGAGATTTGTGTCACCTATCTTCTCCTTGAAGACTTTGACGGATACAGCAATTTGATTCTAGAACATGGAAAAAATTTCGCACTCTTGGATTATGCTGCAAGTCACTGGATTTCCCATGCGCAAGAGGCTAATATTAATTGCCCTGCCTGGGTTTCAAAAATGGTAAAATTATGCGATATCGATATCGATATCGAGGATCATTCGTCCCGCACATGGTTTCGTATCTACCGCAGATCGAGTTACCTTCGCTACGAGTCAATTCATCCGTCCAATCAATCTGCGTTGTATTGGGCAACGGTATTTGGACTCGTCCACGTGATAGATTATCTATTAAAAAGCGATTTAATTGTGAAGGAGAAATGGTACTACTTTACAATTCCGCTACAAGCGGCAGCAAAGAACGAGGGCCGTGGGAAAGAGTTAGTAATGCCTTTCCTTGATCTAGGAGAGAAGGTCAAAATTACAGAGAAGGTACTTGAAGCAGCAGCAAGGAATTCGAGCCAGGCAAAAGAAGTCATGGAACTCCTACTTAAACAAGATAAGGTCGAAATCACGGAGAAGGTACTTAAAGCAGCCGCAAGCAATTTGAGCCAGGCAAAAGAAGTCATGGAACTCCTACTTAAACAAGATAAGGTCGAAATTACGGAGGTGGTACTTGAAGCAGCCGCAAGGAATTCGAGCCAGGCAAAAGAAGTCATGGAACTCCTACTTAAACAAGATAAAGTCGAAATCACGGAGAAGGTACTTAAAGCAGCCGCAAGCAATTTGAGCCAGGCAAAAGAAGTCATGGAACTCCTACTTAAACAAGATAAGGTCGAAATTACGGAGGTGGTACTTGAAGCAGCAGCAAGGAATTCGAGCCAGGCAAAAGAAGTCATGGAACTCCTGCTTAAACAAGATAAAGTCGAAATCACGGAGGTGGTACTTAAAACAGCCGCAAGGAATTCGAGCCAGGCAAAAGAAGTCATGGGACTCCTACTTAAACAAGATAAGGTCGAAATTACGGAGAAGGTACTTGAAGCAGCCACAAGCAATTGGGAGCAAGGAAGAGAAGTTATAGAACTCCTGCTTAAACAAGATAAGGTCGAAATTACGGAGAAGGTACTTGAAGCAGCCGCAAGGAATTCGAGCCAGGCAAAAGAAGTCATGGAACTCCTGCTTAAACAGGATAAGGTCGAAATTACGGAGAAGGTACTTGAAGCAGCCGCAAGCAATTGGGGGCAAGGAAGAGAAGTTATAGAACTCCTGCTTCAACAAGATAAGGTCGAAATTACGGAGAAGGCACTTGAAGCAGCCGCAAGGAATTCGAGCCAGGCAAAAGAAGTTCTAGCTCTTCTGCTTGAACAAGATAAGGTCGAAATTACAGAAAGGGTGCTTGAAACAGCAGCAAGGAATGAGAGCCAAGGACGAGAAGTGATAGAACTTCTTCTTAAACAAGATAAGGTCAAAATCATAGAGAGGGTACTTATAGCGGCAGCAGAGAATCAGAGCCAAGGAAGAGAAATCATAGCACAGCTCCTTAAACAACTAGAAGATAAGACCGAAATCACAGAGAAGGTAGCTAAAGCAGTAATGGGGAATCAAGGCCAAGACAAAGAGATCATAAAGCTTCTGCTAAGAAAAGGAGAAGACTCTGTCGTAACATATTTACCAAGGGGTGAGCGATTTAAGTCTGGTTTGCAAAGGTACCGCTTGAAAGAAGGAGAGTGGCAATATATTACGGCATCTTCATAAGCATATTCTTCGAACTAAGTAATGTTGTAGTGCTTAAGGAATAGCTTTAGTACATAGCCTAAAGTAAATATAATTAAATTTAGGATGTATGGAGGTATCCTATTGCCTTGAAGTTGAAGTGTTTGTTTTAGGTGATGCATGCTGTTTTAGGCGCTTCCATGTTACCTTAGAAAATCTCTGAACAACGCTACTATCAAATTTCCTATAATGATATAGTTGCTTGATTATCGCTAAAATGAGCCTCGCTATTTCAACGACCATCATTCCACTAATTCATCTCGACTTAGAAGATCATAAACACTATAACATTACCTTTAGACAGTGACGTTAAATAGGAGCCTTATATGGAAGCTGACCTTAGCGATAATTCCTAACTTCTATCTATGTATAATAGAAACCTATTGCATAGGCCTACCTACAAGTAGTCTTCCCCGCGAAGCCTTTAGACTAGTGGACTAAAGGGGTTTAATGATAGCTGCGGCAGGAGGTTGAGGTCGGGTGAGTTCCAAAGGCAACATGTACAAGCCCTGCATCTCTGGACGGGTCGACCATGAACTGAGCAGCCACAAACAATCGAACCATAGTTAGATCTAGCCAGGTAGGTTTTATGCGCGTCGAAAGAATCCCAATCTGCCGAGTTTAGTCATTCATAAGCACAACTGAGACCCTTCATGCCTAGGAATTGTTTCTTGCTCGGCCCGACCGCATGAGTACGAGTGTTTCCATTTGTAACATACTAAAGACAAGGCGCACATTCCGTGCGGATTCTACCTACGTTCCTTAGTACTGTTTCTGTGCCGCTAGCGTAACTTTGCCCTTCTGGAGCACTTTGACCGTAATGGACCTTCGGAACATTTCGTATTGTGAATATTTCACGCTAGGAGTCAAAGGAATAAAGGAAAATTTAGTTGTTTCTTTGTGCTGTCAAGTTTCCGTCATTATAGATAGCTGAAGCCATATGCGCAGATCTGTGAGAGAGATGGCAATTACTCAAATCCAGTCCCACCACATAATGAGACGGCAATGACCCGAGAGATAATTCCGAATGCCCTAGATATCGGACGTCCACAACTGTCGGGTCCGGAGTGTGGCGCGGTACGTTTTGAGATGACTTCCGTTAAAGAAGTCTCTCTTGTACGCTAGTTAGGCCGTCTGCTTCCGATCAGCATCCGAGAAACGACGGATATTCTCCTCCCCAAGACAAGACGCTCATCTAAAATAGTGGCTACCTGCACAACACCGAAAATATCCGGAAAATACAGCCCTAAAATGTCGTCTACGCCTATATTAAAAGACTACCACCCGTCTAGGGCCTGTGTGTCGTTATCATAGACATTCCGTAACCTACTCTGCGTTACCCAGCACGTTAACATTCGACATTTCTAGGGAGATGCACGTAGTACCAGAGCGTCAATCATCGAATCCAGCGCTGCCAACGGTGCACACGTCGTTTTCGGAATTTTGAATGAGGAGCTATGCCAAACACTAGCCACGATCACGGAAAGGATTCTACATTCAGTCAAATGCATCGAAGTATTCCGACGTGCTTACATTGTCCAAGACCGCTGTTGCAAAGTTTATGTCAGGCGGACTATGCACTTGGCATTGTCGATACGAATCCAGGAAACCAGCCGTTGCGATGTGTTAGAAGATATAAATTGTGTGTTGTTGTACTATGGCCCGACTCAACTAATTTTTTATCGAGTTTTAGATGGCTTCTGGTAGTTGTTGTTGTAGCTCGCCTTCGCCTTGGAGTAGAATGATATATGGTGATTGACTGCTGAGACGTCATAACTGTAGAATCACAGAGTAGAACACGGATGGTGTATAACTTGTAAAGCGCGATATTGCATTCATCTGCACAAGTATTCAAGAGTTCAGATTGACTAGCGTCATTTTGAAGTATTCTAAATAGTCCATTGATGAAACATAGAGTTTTGCAGTCTTTATATATGACCCTTACTTCCCTCTAAAAGTCGTTCTGTTGTCCTTTTCTGTCATTGATCTTCCCGAGCCATAGTCTTACGTACGAGTGACAAGCTCACCTTCCTCTAAAACTGGTCCCATGAACTTCGCCGTTGATGATCCCAGCTTGAAAGCCTGAATTCTGGTTGCCAAATGTCACTGTAGTTGAACTGCTTGGGTTCTTCAAGGCAGCTTTAGCGACTGCTTCTTCCTGTGCTTTCGACAGCAGCTCGTTTAAGAGCCTCCGTGATGCATCTACCGCTTTGTGTTCTTCTTCAAGCTGTCGCAGCGCCTCATCTCTGTGTCGCTTGTGCTCTACCGTTTCCTCGTCCTCGCTGCTGCTGGGGTTTAACTCTTCGAGCTTGTTTTCCAATATTATCAACTGCTTATCCGTTGCGGTGATGGCGCCCTTGACCTCGGCCTGTTTCGTAGATATCGTCTGTTTGATATCTTCTGTTATGTAGCTTTGGCGGACGCAGCTGTATCTGTGAGACAAGGTTAGTCTATGTTGAAGTAATCAAGATGCAGTCACCTACAATGTCGCTATGCTTACGATAGAATTGACAGTAAGCTTGCAACTTTGAAGCTGCTCCGACATAGCCTTCATTTGCCCCTTCTGCCAGCCTAGCCTTCCATCTGCTGAATTACTAGTCAATTGCTGCAGATCGTCTCTGAAGAGATCGCATGTTTTTATGCGACTGTTGATCGTAGTCTTTGACTCCTCAGCTACGCTTGCGCCAAGTAGGTTCCACTCTCTTTCCTCTACACTTTGAAGCAATTTAAGCGCCGTGTCGACAGAGCGCACGTCTTCTTTGAGGCGCTCAACAGTTTTTGGCGTATCTCTGAGCTGCTGCAAATCGTCTAAAAGGAGTCGTATACTGCGTAAAGCTGGCACAGTAATATCCGCAACATTAGCAGTAACACTGAGTGGATCAGACATTCTCATATATTGATGATACAGTAGAGGCAAGGCTGAGTTGAAGAAAGGAGCAGCATAAGGCTTCAGCTGAAATACGACGCGGAGGTTTCATCTCGACTAAAGAGATCTATTGGTCGCCAGCTTGGGGCTGAGCTGCAGCGCACTGCAACGCCCAGGCTGAGCTCTTGCTGGCGCTTCACGACAGACACCATAATCAAGCATATTGATTCCGGTTGCTACAGCGTCATGGCCTCCACGGTATCCTACGGCGATGCGAATGATGGCTTCCAGGTTGGCATCAATAACGGCGTAATTAATTCTCTGCCTGGTAAGTCGTAGAAGGATTTGAGGTCTGCGATGTCCAAACAATGCTGATAGTAGCCCCGCCTCAGAACGACCAGAAAGCCCACCACATCCATCCATCCTGATACCCTTCGGTCGCGACACTGATTTCGTCGATCGAGGGACTACACTCGACCAGGTTCACCAAAGATGCGCTACGCCGGGCTCGCGAGCTGCGCTCGTCGGCCTAGGCGGCGTAGGGTAAGCAGGAGAGAGCTCGACCAGCAGGCAATAGCATACTGACTGTCGGGAAGCAAATCGCAGCTCGCCATTGAATATGCCTATCGCACGCGCAAGCGATCGCCGGAGACGTGGGTGTTCTGGGTGCATTCAAGCAACGCCGCCCGGTTCGAGCAGGGCTACCGCGACATTGCCGACTGCATCAAGATTCCAGGGCGGCGAGACCCACAGGCCAACATCTTCAAGCTGGTGCACGACTGGTTGCGTGGTAGTAAACAGGAATGGCTGCTTGTGCTGGACAACGTGGACGACGCTCGCTTCCTTCTCCATGGCCAGGCTGCCGACCCGAAGACAGCTCCCAGACCGCTGCGCGAATACCTACCCCACTGCGAGCGCGGCTCGATCCTTATTACGACGCGGAACAAGGAGGCAGCACTGAAGCTGGTTGAGCAGCGCGACTTGATCGCTGTGGAGCCAATGGACGAGGAGCAGGCGCTAGTACTCTTCGAGAAGAAGCTGGGAGCCCACGGGGACAGCGTCCACGTTGCAGAGCTCGCAGCGGCACTCGAACACATGCCGCTCGCCATTGTTCAGGCAACAGCGTACATTGCCCAAAGAAGGCCCAGATGCTCCGTACAGCAATATTTGGCCGACTTCAAGAAGAGCGAGCGCAAGAAGACAAGCCTTTTGAATCGTGACGAGTGCCAGCTCCGGCGAGACTGGGAGGCAAAGAATTCAATCATCGTCACTTGGCAAATATCCTTCGAGCACATCCAGCAGACTCGGCCGTCGGCGGCCGACTTGCTCTCGCTTATGAGCTTCTTTGACCGACAGGGAATTCCAGAAACCGTACTGCATTACCGAGGCGAGCAGGGAGACGCCAAGGGACGTCAGCAAGAGCACGGTGACAATAACAGTGATAGCGAGGAAGAAGATGATGCATCGCAATCTAGTGCAGATGAAGATGGGTTGGAAGATGATATAGTAGCACTGCGAGACTTCAGCTTTATTTCCGCTAATGCCGATGGTACATCCTTCGAGATGCACGCGCTAGTGCAGTTAGCGATGCGGAAATGGCTTGAAGCCAACGGCAAGCTTGAGCGATGGAAGGCGCAGTTTATCACCAACCTTTGCGCAGCATTTCCAAATGGAGAGTATGAGAATTGGCCGGTATGTCAGACACTCTTCGCGCATGCCAAGTCAGCCGCTGCACTAAAGCCTAAAGGCAAGCGGTCGCTAGCTGAGTGGGCTGCGCTACTTTACAGCGCAGCATCGTATGCATGGAAAAAAGGGAGCGTGACAGATACTGAGAAGCTAGCAGTAAAGTCACTGAACGCACGACAAAAGGTGTTCGGTCATGAGCACGAAGACACTTTGGCTAGCATGGGAATGATGGGGTGGGCGTACGCCTTGGGGGGTCACTGGCATCAAGCTGCAGAGATCAGACTGGAAAGAATGGAAGCATTGAAGAAGAAGCTCGGGGCAGACCATCCTGACACGCTTACTAGCATAAACAACCTAGCGTCAACGTACCAGGACCAAGGGCGGTGGGAGGCTGCAGAAGAGCTATATGTGCAAGTAATGGAGACTCGCAAGATAAAGCTCGGGGTAGACCATCGAGACACGCTTACTAGCATTAACAACCTAGCGTCAACGTACCAGGACCAAGGGCGGTGGGAGGCTACAGAAGAGCTGTATATGCAAGTAATAGAGACTAGTAAGATAAAGCTGGGGATAGATCATCCTGACACGCTTATTAGCATGAGCAACCTAGCGTCAACGTACATGAACCAAGGGCGGCGGGAGGCTGCAGAAAAGCTAGAGTTACAAGTAATGGAGACTCGCAAGATAAAGCTGGGGATAGACCATCCTGACACGCTTACTAGCATGAATAACCTAGCGTCAATGTACTGGAACCAAGGGCGGCGGGAGGCTGCAGAAGAGCTAGAGTTACAAGTAATGGAGACTCGCAAGATAAAGCTGGGGGTAGACCATCCTGACACGCTTACTAGCATGAATAACCTCGCCTTCACATGGAAACGTCAGGGCCGAGACACAAAAGCTGTCTGCCTTATGAGGGAATGTTTACATCTTCGCCAACGTGTTCTTGGAGTGAATCATCCATGCTCAAAGTCTTCTGCAACTGCTTTAGCACATTGGGAGGCAGAGTTAGAGGATGCTAACTGAGCGTTCCAATTCGAACAAGTGGGTCTGGCGTCAAGCATGTAGTCTATTTCCTATGTACAATAATATACAATGATATCGCAATGTTGGAAGAATCTGAAGCTAGTTAAGGGTGCAGTCAATTTTGCAACGAGCTTGTAATGTGCGAAGTAGACATTGATGTCACTTGCGGGCTATTCCGGGGTCTGATCATCATATGAACTAGAAAATCCGATCATCAGCCGAAGATGAGAACGGCAAAACTTTTATGCTATCATGAGATAATAACTATCGTGCATTTCTGAAACCTAGCCGTGAGATATTTGGTGCAGATCGGGATGGGCTTAGGGCTTGTTGGAATCATCTCTCTGAGTCTATATAGGTGTTCGATACTTATCACCAAGGACTTTACGTCTCATACTGTACGTACCATACTTCTTGAATTGACTCGCACGAGGATTATGAATTCAAGCCCGACCCATGAAAAGAAAAGGTGTCGGGAGATTAGAGAAAAGCTCAATGAATAGATCAACCCATCATCCCACGGCGCAGGCGACAAGTATAACGGCCACGAGAAAGGGCTAATCTCCTTATTCTTCATACAGACTGCCAGACAAATTCATGGAACGATCACCCAAGGATGATACATTCCGCAGACGGGAAAAAAAATCATCTACGTTGTCTCGAGAAGTGTATAAACGGGAAAAAGTCTGCATACGCCACTTCGATACCGGGCCATTGATTGAGAGATTCGGGAAACAATTAGGAAACCGAAAAACTTCGGAATAGGCCGGCTACAGAATAAGCCGCCAGCCATGTTGATCAAATACGAGGTCAAGTTGCAACACATTCAGTTGGTTTTGTTGCCTAAAAGCGAGTAGCCAAGTCCAGACACAGCAAGGATACACTCTCTTGAGATGAATGACATCAGTCTATGGCTACTTTTTCCAATGGACTTTGGTCTCTATCAAGAACAAGCTTCTCTGATGAATTCAACTATTGCTTTCTACGTCAAGCCGTAAACGCGAAACTGTTTTGTTCCTCAGCTGATCACTCATATAATGCAATCTGGCTCCTCTTTCGTGGGTATGGTCATTAATAAGTCATCTACCGCAAGTTTAGACCTCTCGCTGTGTCTTAGTGAAAAATTGACACTTTTCACCTCTTCATGACGTATAGTTTTCTCAATATGACTTGGTTTTACTGTAAATAGCTGAATTTGAAGCCTGCCTTGGACTTCGAAGCATAAAAACAAATTCTCGCCGCTTCCTATTTACTCGTTCTATGAAAGCATAGAACAAGCTAGAGTCGTACTTAGGCCCTACCGTCGCCACAACGCTGGATTCGGACAAGGCTGTGACTAACGTCGTTGAATGCACCTCAATCATGAAGTGTAAAAGCCGTACGATACGCTACTCAAGTTCCTCTTTCTATTCTACTAAACTTTCACAGATATACTTGCACTGCTCGAGTTCTTCTTGCCACCCTACCAATCCTTCAAACATATTCTCGATCAATTCAAGTCATCATGGCTACCCCCGATCTAACAGATCTTCAGTGCGTGAGATATGCCAGACGTAACCACTTTCTGGAGCTTTACAACTTGAAGGAACCAGAGTTCAATAATGATAGCGGTGATCCAATCTCTGTCCCGGGTTTCAATGACCATCCTATCGCATTTGACTGCGATAGTCCTAGGTATTGGCAAAAGCTACACGCTGATAACCTTGCGCGATTTATCAATGCTTACGCTCATAAACTCCCTCGCTGTCAAGGCCAGTTGGAACAAGAAGGTCTTTAATCAATCAACCATTGGACAATGGCGTCAAGATGCCTTGGAAGATCCATTCATCAATGCAAAGGCACTGGAATGGTGCTTGGCCGAAACACAAGACAAGGCCGACACTTTCAAGAAGCTGGGATACGTTTCAGTATTTTATGTTGACTCTATCTTTGGCTGCGTCAGACGGGATACCCAGATCAGCGAGGGACTTTGCAAAGAACTTCTGGAAGCAACTCGACCTATACTTGATGTTCTAAAATGGGAGAAAGATGATAACCCAATAATTCCATTCGGTCAAGCTCTGAACCTCGTGAACTCATCTCTCTTTCCGTTCATACACGGCCGAAGAAAAGTAATCGCCTAAGGCTATCGACTTGACCTGGACAATCTCTTGGACCTCTACGGTAAGGTAGTAGACTCTGATGAACAGACTATCACTAAACTCAAACCTTGCTCCTTTTCGGAGCGGCGTTTTCAGGAGTTTCAGAAACCTTCCAGTGGTAACCATGCAAGGTTGAAATCTGCGGTCAAGGAAACGATGTCAAGATTACATCCTACATTCACAATCTTCACCCTTCAAGCACAAGAATCTGGATGGGCTACTCGAAAAGACCATCAGTCTCGGAATCGAACCATGGAATCAGGTCCTGAGATACCGAAGTATGGATTGTGACCTTCCACGCATTCGACCATCCAGCAACGAGCTTGACGACGACTTCCCCAAGGAGTACTGCACGTGTTTCCCCAATTGAAACATCGGAGGAGAGCTTCGTAATTAGCGATACATGCAGACCGGTTCCAGTGTGAATTTTTCCAGCTCATGGGTCGACAAAGGTCTCCAAGTCATTGCCAAGCTGACCGGCATCGAACTTACACCCGGAAAGCCAAAGTAGGAAGGCGAAAAGTTGAATATAGAGGGAAATAAGAATGAGCACATCGCCGCCACAGCAATCTACTATTACAAAATGGAGAACAAAACCTCGCCCAGCATCCGGTTTGGACAATTTATCAAAGATCGGATCCCGCCCGCATCGCTGAATGTTGGTCGTATCGCAACGCTCCAGGGGGGTCTCTTGACCTTCACTATTACTTTAGAGCATTAAGTGGAGCATTTCTAGCTAGAAGGCCCTTCAAAACCGGGCCACGTAAGGTTCATCGTGCTGCACCTCGTCGATCCGCACTTCCGCATTATGTCGGCGAGAAATGTGCCTCTCTAGCGCAGTGAGTGGCGGTATGAAGAGTGTTTCAACGCGGCAAGATTGGAACACTTCATACCACGGGAGCCGGCCGACATGTTAAGTTGGCAATTAGGGAGAGGTCGATGGGGCTCGATGAGGCTGAGCTACACTGAGAGAATCTACTATTTGGCTTCAAGTGAAATTGGCCCTGATGCGATGTTTACTCGATGAATATCATTTTTGTGAGTATAAGGGCAGATATCGAGACGAGTTCGATCAATTTGTGAGGGCACAAAGATTTTAGGTGTTGCACTTGCCGTTTGCTAATTCTCCGTCAAAAATTCAATCATCAGACGTAGTGACGAATAATTTTGGCGTATCGAACTTGACCTTCTGTGCTTGTACATGTTGATGACATATGCTGAATTGCTCCAGACGCTGTTTTTAATTACTGTAATCATACGACTCGAGAGTATGGTCTGTATCAACCGGCCAATGTAGTGAGAAATTTAGTCATGCTCAAACGAGATGAGGCAATACGGAGCAGCGTTCACGTATGCATGATACTATTCAGTTTTGATGTTAGCACATTAGTTAGGCCAGTGATGCTGACGACATCCCGATCTCACAAATCTGGTCAACCATTCAACGTCGATCTCTCCAGTGAAGACCCACCTCTCCGCAGAATGCACTGGAGGTACTTCGACTCTGAAAAAATCCAGGTTTCGTGTTTATGTGATGTCATGTAAGACTCAATGTTTGGAATCGATGACATCGCTCGAAACCTTCCTCAAATGGCGGCCTTGCATCTGTGGTGGTGAACGGTAAGACATCGCAAGTACTCATTTTCCTCTTGCACTGGCATTGAGACTAAGGGCAGTAGTGGACAAGTAGATAATACACTGGAATGTGACCTTTGATACGAAGAGGTTGATTGCAGACTATCTCAAGTTCCATTTAGGGTGGGGTTGGAACTAATTCAGCCGCAATCGAAGATCCATGGAACGGGCCGAGTCTCGGGTGGGTCTGGAGTCGGTGACGAGGAGACCGGAGACCCTCCGCGGGCAGAGACTCGTGCGTAGACAAAGTATCGCAACACCCTACTGAAATAGATTCAGGGTTGAGATGGTGGGTCCTGGCTATATTGCTCCGCGAGGCTGTGATTCGTACGTGAGATATGTTGAACGAGGCGGACGAGGCGGACGAGGCTGATGCGCAAAATGCACAATGCAACAAGCGGGCGACGCAACGCAAGCTGTACGGACTTTTTCTGCAATATGTCCGCTTTTTGACATCAGGAAATGCTAGAATGGCCAAGTCTGCTGCGATTTCAGCGAGCTGGTGTGCAACATCCTGTACAGGTTGCGCGTGCTTTGGGCGAGCCTTCGCGACTGCCTGGCAGCATTGCACGACAACCATGGCTCATATGTTGGGGCTGTGCGGAGTTACCAATCTTCAAAGCGGAGCAATTACGGTGCTGGTACCAGAGTACCAATATCGCTATAAAAATGCTGGCGACTCTGCTTTCCATGCACCGAAAGTCTACGTTGATATCACTGTGTCCGCTACCAACCCACAATGCTTGTAGACCTGCCAGTGGAGATCCTTGCGGAGATTGCCAACAAGGTACGTTTCTCTATGTGAATATCTGTGATGAGACTCGGCGGCTTACCTCGAGTAGTTGGTGAGGAAGCGGGACCTGAAGCACTTTTGCGAAAGTTCCCGCCACCTCTACGACGTTGTTGCTCCGATCTTGTATAAGCAATTCATCATCACGGCACCCAACGAAAACGTTCTTGACCCCCTCGAGGTTTCGCCTCTGTCCTGGACCTACAATCCCGTGAGAAATCCTCTTCAAAACACAAAGCACTTTGAAGTCAGGGCTAAATCTGGGGCCCCGTCCGATTCTTGCTGCGTACGGCGATGTCAAGTCAGAAATGGTGAGGGACTCCGTGGCCCGTGCCGGCTGGCCGCGGACTTGGTGCCACTACTCAAGGCCTGTCCTGAAAATGGCCTACGAAGCTTTACGTAAGTGACGTGCTGCATTCGAGCAGGTTTTACAGCTAACTGTAAAAGGTGGGACTTGGGTCTCGAAATTCCTCAAGAAATCTTGGGTTGCTCAGGCTACCTTCCGCTGAAGCAAAGATCCATCGAATCCATACACCTAGTCACCGATCCTCTTCGAGAGACGCTCCAAATAAACTTGCCGGTTTTCGAAAATCTGAAGAAGCTGACGTGGATTAGCTTGAAATCACATCAAGATGCATACACCCTCCGGAGAACTCTACGGAAAGTATCATTTCAACTTCTAGTGCTTGAGCTAGATATTGTACCTTGTTCCTCCAGCTTCTTCCATCATCCTGTTGACCAGACTTGCCTCAAAACCAATATACTACGGTTTCCTGAGCTCATGAATCCCATGTTTCCATCCCTTCAAGTACTCTCTCTATCCAATGTTATCTTCCTCCCGCAAATGGGAGAGACGGCCCGTGCATTCGATTTCGGCTCGCTCAAATCCCTGACGCTGCGCTTCTGCCATGGATGGGAAGATTTCCTCCAATCTGGCATTCGTTCAAACAAACCGATAAGGCTCAAATTTTTCGAACTTCAGTGCAGTGAATCGGGACAAATCAATCCTGATGATTCGATAGCGCAGTTTTTGCAGTCGTTTCAGGGACTCGAGCAGCTGGCCATATACACGTTTGCACCTTCTCACACTCCGGACATCTGGCGCGCTGCCCGCTATCACAAAGCAAGTCTCAAGATATTTGTTCACCACCAGCGAGTCCCAATCCGACTACCCTTACCTATTCTCCACTTGCAAGAGCCCGACCACCTTACTTTATCATTGTATCGTAAAGATTATGAAGGGTTATTGGATTGGGATTCGGGTACTTCGGAAAATCCCTTGGTCGAGCTCAACCTAGAGTTTTTGGGACTCTGTACCCTGCCTACCATCCTGGTAAGAAACTCAACAATCTCTCCCTTTTCGATCATCCAGCTGATGGTAATTATAGGAGTCGGTTCTATCATTTCTTGCTGGGAACCGCACGTTGCGAGTCCTGCACATCCGGCGAACTGTCAGCTACTTCAAAGATGATTCCGACCCTCCGAAAATCCCAGAGGCAGACCATAGACTCGCCCAATGGGCGTTCGGTCCTCAAGGTCTGCCGTCCCTCGAGGCAATTTTCCACGGCGACTTCTCCCCACGTTGGCGAGACCAACGCAATCAATTAGTCCTGTGCAGAAATACCGACGTGGAAAATCCGCCCCAACAAGGAAGGGAAGAGAAAACATATCGACGGCTCTTACGTGACGATCCACTCAAAGGAGAACTGGTCGAAAGACATAGTTCTGGCCTCGCAGCCTGTCCGACTCCCGATAGTCTCGATGGTAGGTTCCGAGATCGAGATAGTTCGAGGTTGCAATGCGTGTAATCTTGAGGTACTGCAACGAATTTTCATATCAAATCTAAATCTTCCACCATTGACCTTGCTGACACGATACACAGGCTGCACCCATATTTCTTCAATTGTCTTTTCGCCTTGGCTCAGGTGCCGGGAGATGAGATTTGCCACGATCGTCCAGAGTGGAATCTTCATATTACTCTTCAACAGGTACCTTCTCATGTCCAACGTATATGTAAAAAAAATTTGTCTGCTTTGTTGGGGAGTTGGAGGCTTACTGTTGTTTCAAAGTTTTGAAGATAGTTTAATATGTAGCTTAATACTTAATATAACCCCCCATCTGTTCAAAGCTATTGTCGTCAGAGTTGTTACTCACACATATACGAAGGGGAGACATGCAAGCAAGTCACCAAAAAGTCTAACACCAACAGAGAACACCGCCAAATTCTACACTAACCATTAACATCACGGTTAGTCACACAGAGGCAAGGCAACAGCAATCATTCGCGACAAGAAAAATGAGTGCTTGGAATTATTCGCATCTCGTCATCATGAATTAGCCCAAAGAGCAGGCACACTAGTTGGTATATCCGTCGCAAAACGAAAAACGTTTGCTTCATCAAAAACATCAATTCCTACAAGTTTCCTCTTCCTTCTATACGAGAGAGATTTCCTCCGTCTACCTTTCCATCGTCGTGTCGTCTACTCGCATGACATGGGGCAGCCCGCATTCGTGCCATACTTGCTTCCCGAGATGCCTGCAATCTGGAAGACGGCGTTGATGACGCCGCCAATACCCTCGCCGGCGATGAGACCGGCAGCGACGGCATAGCCGTAGATGTCGAAGTGCTCTGGCTTCTTCTTCTGCCAGATGGCGGCGGCGGCGGCTCCGATGGTCATGGCGGTACCGTACTGTGTCTGGGCAAGCACGAAGGCGAGACCGATGCACATCATGTTGGGGTGGTACTTCTTGACCCACTCGCGCTCGCCGACCCAGAGGTAGTGGCGGATGAAAACGCTGATGGAGCCGATGGTGGCGAAGACGATGGAGAAGATGCCGGAGGAGGTTGGGATGGGGAATGTAGGGTCGGTGACGGCGACGGCGACCGCGCGCCATGCGGAGACGGAGGGGATGGCGAAGGCGCAGGTGTCGGCGTTGATGTCGATGATGCAAGGGTAGGCGGTGGCGAAGAGCTGGAACATAGCAGGAGCAAGGAACATGGCGACGATGGTACCAATACCCTGGGCCCACCACTGCTGGTTCGGGGGAGTGCGGAGCAGGAATCCCGTTCGGAAGTCGCAGACCAAATCGGTGGACTGACTTGCGCCCATGGAGCACATGGCACCGCCGATAAGGTTGAGACGCTGAGACTTGGTGATGTCCCAGTGCTCGCCCTTGGTTGCACCGCCGAGAATGATTTGCGAGGCCTTGGAAGCGGCGGTCAAAGGTGTGATATCAGTAACACCCGTGCACTGGATGGCGACGAAGGAGAAGAAGAAGGCGAGGAAAACGGAGAGAAGCGACATGCCAACGGGCATGTCATACTGGACGCCGAGGACGATACAGATGCAAATGATGGAGAGGATGAGACCAGGTCCCCACATGTACATCTTGACCTGCTCATGGGGCGCAGCAGAATCCTCGACGTAGTCCTCGTCGGCTTGAGCTCCGACCTTCTTAGCCCAGCCGATTTCCCGACCGATAGAGTGGCCGAGGGCGTAGATACCAGCAGCAAGACCGCGGTAAAGTGCCTTGAACGCAAACCAGAGGATCTTGTACTGGAGGGCAAGCTCGGTGAAAGACACAGCAATCATCATGAGCACACCGGGCCACAAAAGCCAGTAGCGGGGTGACGGGTGTTCCTTGTTGGCGGCCTTGGAGCTGAGAGACGCGTATGTGGTATAGGGACCCCACTTTTCGTCTCCTTCACCCAGATTGATACCGAAAGCTTGGCCGTGGAGAACGAGCGAGGGGCCAATGATACCCCATGCAATGACGGAACCCGCGAAGAAAGAGATGGAGACGTTGAGACCGACGAGCATGCCTGAGCCGATGAAAGCAGGCGTCCACTCGAGGAACCAACCCCAATTCTCCGGGGAGAGGGCCTGGTTGTTGTAGTGGCCCCAAATGTAGAACCAGGTGAAGAAGTGCCAGTCCCACAGAATGCCGACAGCATACTGAGAAACAACACGCAGGATAACGGCGCCGGTGAAAGCAATCGAAAGACCCTTCATCTTCATCTTCGCAATAGCCTCACCAGTAACAGCTTGATGCATGGATCGGATCGTCATGGCCGTTGCTGATGGCGTGGGGAAGATGAGGCGAAGTTCACGTGCAACATACACGATGAAGAACTTGCGGACTGCATTTATCAGCTGTGCGTCTTGTCCGTCGCATGGTTACAACTTACGAGGAGTGGCAAAGAAGAAGCCAAAGTAGCCCGATACGGCAGTAAGGGCAACGATGCGCCAGTAATCCTGCTTGGGTGATGGGCCCATCAAATCGAGCTGGTACATGGCCGGGAATGCAGAGACGAAGACGGACGAAAGACCACCAGAAGCCATGGCGGCGGTCTGGCAGATGTTGTTCTCACGGGGACCAAAGCTGCCACCGAGAAGCGGGAAGTGCTCCGGCAGAGCCTTGGAGATGAACTTGATCACGGCGAAACCAGCGATTGCCTAGCCAAATGTTAGCGATCTACCAGCAGATGAGGTTGTCTATGCGACATACGCCGAACAAATTGGCAGTGAAGGTCCATCCCGTCTTGAGACCGAGATACACATTGGAGGCGTTCACGAGCGCACCGCAGCAGAGACCGACGAAGAGAGCGCGGATCGTGAAGATAGTCTTTCGCTCCTCCGGAAGGTCATCGAATGGTTTGAAGGGGTCGATGGTGAAGTCGTCATGGTGCTCAATGTCCAGCGACTTGACGCGCTCGACGTCAAGATCCTTCTCATCGGCTGCGGTATAGGCATTTTCCGGCGTGTTGAAGGTATTTGACTTTTCCGTGTTGGCGGGACTGTTGGTTGTCAGGCAATTGGCCGTGGAGGAATGTTGTAGACTGTTACACAGGGCTTCATGCGACAGCCAAACAGCTGAAACTTACACCTTAGGGTTCACCTGACCCACAGGGTCGACGTTCACGTCGGCTACCTCGGGGTTGTTAGACATGTCTGTCTCTTGTACTGGTTGTACACAGCAAAAGAGACGGATGTCCGCAGAGCAATGCGACTCGCGATAGCAGGTCCCAGGCGGGAGGGGGTGCAGCACACAATATATGCTGGCCTTGGATGCCGGGGACCATAGAGACGTGCGTCCCATTCCTCGGTAGGGGTGTAACCCCATGCCTATCAGCAAGCTGGGCACCTGGGCACTCGGGTCCCCCCTGCGACTACATTCAAGCGCGGACGGCCGCTATCTCCATCCCGGCCAGTCAGTGGAGCCAGACGCACCGAAGCTTTCGCAGAACATCACAACCTGCCCCAAGTGGCAAGCGCGCGATCAACGGCGCGCAACGTAGAATCAACCGCAACATGCTCTCGCAGTGGCCGTCGAGGTTATCGCGTCTCGCGGAGCATCAGCCCCATTCGGCGATGCTAGTGAAGATACGCTGGTCCAGCCGCCGGTCTCTCGCCCATCCCATCCATGCGACACATCAGGGTAAAAGCGCAAGGGAAGCCAGCACGGCTGAGACCAGTCTGCCGAATCGAATTGGAGGGCTCGCGTATATCCAACATGGCTCTACTGTACGCCAAACTCTGGAGAAAGATGTGGCGAGAGGGGTGACGGGCCAAGCCATTGACGACGTCTGAGATAGCAACGCGCCCGCTGGTTCGTGGGCAAATTTGAGTTTGCGTGAAACGGTGGCGGACTGTTTCTTGCGGGAACAGTCGCACCCGGCCCGCAATAGATACGATCCGCGCTACATAGACGTTGCCGTCGCGCGGTGCTGCCGACGCTGCGGCGTCCAGCCAAAGTCGCATCACGGTGTCGATGGGGTCGCGCCACCTGCGACAGATGCAGCGCCGCGACGCGCGACGGATGCTCGCGATAAGGGAGCGCGCGCGCTGTGCCTCCTCCGCCTTGGGCCATGAGTTTCTCCAGGTCGTATGGGTTTTGCCAGATTAACAACATCGATGCTGTGCAGGTAATTTGGCGGCCAGCGCTAGGCCGGCAAATGCATGGTCGCGGACAAGGCTGCACGGCTCGATAGTGGGCATCGTCCCAAGAACCCTTTTCGGGAAGGTGATATAGCACCGAGATATGGCCAGTGCGTTTTGTAGGAGAGTGAGCAGCTGTTTGCGGCGTAGAACGAGAAGGCGGCGGATTCAGATGGAGTGCTGGCGACAGCTTTTTACGAGGACGAGGGCGCGAATCCGACGCCGCTCTGCTGGACGGTGTGGTGTGAGATGAGAGGGTGGCCGGTACAGCCAACCCAGTGCCAATGACCGCATCCCATCCCATCCCATCTCCGGCATCGTGCACATGTCAATCAATTCTTCATCTACATGTCATGTCGGCTTCTGCACTCCACCATGTCGCTTACCAGCGGGCTCCCCACGCGAGCCTCCTCGTCCATCCAGAGCAGCGGATTCTGCACTCCCACCACGACCCGGCACACGGGAAGCCCATTGCATCGGCCTTGCCACCGCAACAGGCATCACGGCGATACATTGTTAAAAATACGTGGCTTGACCCCAAATGCTAGCGCCTCAATGGGCCAATTCCGTTAGTGGCAGCTGGCCGAGAAGCGCCGTCGCCGGCAAGCTTTCGCACCAAGTGCAATGTGCCGTTCTGGAAGGAGCTTATTCTTGCCAACCGTCTAGATGCCGTCCGAGGCAGGTTCAGAAAGTTTCTGCGCCGCAGCGGCTCGAAGAAGGTCGATTGGGGCGCGCCGTGGCTGCTGATATCAGGGCAGAACATGTCTTACCGCCGCCGCCTACGCCTCTCTCCAACGTCGTTGCGAAAAAGAGGTACTCCGGCAACGTTTCCGCCCGTGATATAATGGAACTCTGACCTACTCCTACATCGCGTGCCATCCTTCCACAGACTCCTCGCTGTGCCTCTCTCGTACCAACAGCGCGACCAGTCCCTGTCCGGCACTCGCCTAGGAAGCGTAGCAGCGAATTACAGCAGCAGCTTATCTCGCAAGCGCCCGCTCTCGCGCTCGGACGCTACTGATCTAAGGGCGTTACCCACATGATCACCTTCTGCATTGAAACCGCTAGAAGTAGACGACATTCACTAAGCTACGCCGCTCCGTCCAACCAGCGCATTTCCAATGGTTCAAAGGGACGTGATCCCCCCCGACTGCTCGCCATCCCCGAGCGGACTAGGTCGCTTCCCCCTAAAATAATGTAAGATGACCGACCAATCTCCTCGCAGACCCTTTTTCCTCCGTCGTGGCAAAGCATACGGGTTGGAAATAGGATGCCGCGGCTCAAGTGAGACCCTGTCCTTTTTGCGTGCTTCGTACGGTAGAGTAGCTCGCCCTACTCTCCACAAATAGGGCGTCTAAGGCCCTCCAGGTCCCTCAGGCCCCATCATTGCTTGCCTGCTAGAGTACCTCCCTCTGCAAGGCTCCCAAAAGATAAGCTGGCACCCTGTTGCAGCTGTCGCGCAACCAGCGCCGTGGACAAGCATCACCCTGCAATAGCCGCCCTTCTAGAAACATGTCTCTCCCGACAACTACCCACACTGGCTCGGATCGCTGCGAGTGGGCTGAATGCAAGCGCTCACATAGCTACTTACCAATATCTGTAAAGCAAAAGTGCTAGCCATTCTGTTCCATTATAAACTCTCTTGCCTCGGCTGATCGTGGTCTATCTACTTCGTACAACAAGGATCAACGAGCAGCAGGAATCCCACCAGTTGATCCTGTGGGGGGGTTGTCTGTGTCTGTGTCCCAGCCTCGCGCTCCAACCCCCCAGCCTCGCAATCGCAATGGGTGCACGGGGATGAGCGTGATGATCTGCTCCAAGGGGGGTCACATTGCAGGAAGGCCGGCAGAACCGTGCCGTGAACACGAGTCGCATCAGCACTTTTGCGTCCTGAATCGATGCGTCCGCCGAGCGTGTGATTTGGTGAGGGATGCGGCGAGATACATGCGTGCCATGGTGCGAGCTTTCGCGCGGCCTAGATCGTTGGGATTCCCTACCCTGAGTACTCCGTACCTACCCATTACATCGCCGATTCTCTCCAGCTGAGTAACGTGACCGAAGGCGTGCAGTCGGCGGTGATATCTGCACATGTAGTCGATGTATGGTTTGGTGGTACAATTACATAGTACAATCTACATATTCTACACAACTCGTACCATATAATACAAAGGTTGCTGCGCGCACCTCTTGTACCACTGCGATTTTGCAATTGGCCTTCGAAGGATGAGGGGGGTGTCGCTTAAGGGTCCAGAGCCGTTGAACTGACGCTAGTGATCCGCTATTGATGTCAGTATCTCATGCCCACCGATCCTTCTTCGCCAACGGCTTGTCCCAGTCCTTGATGTGATCCGAGATCACTTTGGCAGCTTGATCGGCCGTGAAGTTGCGACCGATCGCCTCGACGAAATCGCCTTCTGGATCTGCGGATGACGTTAGCTGAGATTATCTTTGCTGTATCGAAAATGTCGTTTTCTGAGATTGCGGCGCAGATTGACCCCGCCCGCTACGATTAGGATGCTTCATGACGCAAAGCAAAGGCACGGCTGGGTAAGCGAGGGGACTTACCCATGAGATAGAAGTAGATGCTGTGATCTACCAGGTAGTCCTGTCCGGGCTTCACATGCGGTGGGGTGCTAAAGTACACTCTGTATGCCTTGCATGTCGCTTTGACGGCTTCATAATCACCGGTCAGGCCAAGAATATCCGGATGGAATTCCTGCAGATACTCTTTCAAGACCTCCGGATTGTCTCGAGCAGGATCGCACGAAATCATGAGGGGAACCAGGACGTCGCCGGACTGCTCCTTGACCTTCTCATACATAAGGGCCATCTTGTCGAGCTCGTCTGGGCAGATATCGGGACAATGCGTGAAGCCGAAATAAACCTGGCAGCCCTGTTAGCAAACTGCAATCTTCTTTCGAAGATAGCAATGCCCGTACCAGCGAGTATTTCCCTTGCAAGTCCTCATGCGTAAACCGATTGCCGTTATGATCCACCAAGTCAAATGGCCCTCCAACCTTCGGCTTCCCCATGCCCTTTGTCTGATCTGCTATCCGCTTTCGCTCCATCCGCGCCTTCTCCTGCCTAAAGTATACCCAAAGTCCACCGGCGGTTCCGAAGAAGAGGAGGGCCGCCGTGAGGTTGAATGGCTATGCACAAAAACGTCAGCACTTGTTCCCACGACACATTGACTTCATGATGAAGATGATATGGAAACAATGTATGCGTACTCCACCCTTGTTCCGCGCGCGCACTTGCTCAATCGTCTTGAGCTTCTGCCGCGACATCGAGCTCGAGAAGGACCTGACTTGTTCCTGCACACCACCCATCCTCTTTCCGCCATCTACATCCATCCTCCGTGCCTTCAGTAGACATGATGTATCATTCGCGCCCTGTGCTCGCAGTGGTATCGTCGACTTCGTGCTCTGCAGGGAAAAGAACGTTCGGTGTGCGGAGGTTCGGACAGGGGCGGAGGTGCGAAGCGCTGGCGAGGCTCTAAGGGTCCGTGTCGCCCCTGCGATGCAATTGCATGCTGGACACATATCAATTGCGAGATTCGGGGATCGAGAGTGGCGATGGGGAGTTGTCTGGTGGGTTGAAAGCTGTCGCACCACTTTTCGACATGCGATGGCAGAGCTTGGAGCACGGGCCATGCGGAATTGTGGAGCGATGACGGCCCAATTATAAATCGTCCAACTTACAGCTTCGCATCACTCAATATTCTTGGTCTTTTCGTATATTGGTACGCCTAGGAATTTTGATTACAATGATGTATCATTATGCAGCTATTCTAATGCTTTGAAATACCTTTTGTACGCAATGCAGTAACGCATTTTTCAATCCAATCCAATGCCCTGTGTACCTAACGCTAATACTCGCCATGCGATGTGTAAATCTTCAGAAATGACATCTCTCTATCTTTGCTCTTCCCGAAGCTTCCCACCCTCAGCCGCCAGCAGCGAACTGACTCCTCTCCCTAAGCTTTGCGCCAAAACTCCACAGTAGGAACGGTGCAGGCACACCTAGACCAATGGCAATAAATCCCAACAGGCTATTACCCCATCCGAAGTCCAGCGCGTCGAACATCGACGGTGCAAATAGTGGGAACCCGAACCCGGCGAGAGACCTCAAGACCGTAGCCGCCGCGATTGCACTGGCCGCATATCGCGTATATGCATCGACGAGGTACGTCTGAATGCACTGGAAGCCGACGATAGTCCCGCCGCAGAACAAAGCAGCACCGATATTTGGCATGATCCAGTGAACATGTCCCTGGGCACTCCATCCGTACCAAAACAAGCCGATCGGGACGATGAGAGATGCTGGGATCATTATAGGAACACGGAACTCGGGCTTTCCTACACCATTATTCTGCTTCTTCAGCCGGCGGTAGATGCCATCGTTCAACGGCGCGCATATCTGTGTGCCCAGGAGGAAGCCTACACCCATGGAGATGAAATTCAGCGAGCCGATTCCCACAGATTCATGGTATACCCCCTCCCAAAGGCGAGGGAAGGTCGATAGCATGAGATACATGAGCCCGTACAGGTATGCCATGTAGCATGCTAGGACTTGAACGATGGGTTGAGTTCCCAGCAGTCGGAAAGGTCGTTGCAGCGCTACCTGGAGAATCTTCACGAGTGTCTTGTCAGGACTGTCGAATTCCGTGTGCAAGTCCATGTTGCCTGTCTCTTTGCGGAGTTTGTCGCGCTTCCAGGAGAGGAGTTTCGGGGCATAAGTCTCTTGCAGGAGGAAGAAACCGAAGCATTGGACCACTGCCGTGTAGATCGTCGTGGAATAGAAGCACCATCGCCATGTCGTGTTCTGTGAAATGAAACCGCCTGCGATAGGGCCGATCGCCGGACCCAGTAATGGGGCAAGTGAGTATATCGAAATGGCTCTACCACGTTGTTCGGGAAGAAAACAGTCACTGAGCGTTCCTCCACCGATGGCAAGGGGCGCAGACCCCCCTAGTCCACTCATGAAGCGAAATGCCATCAACTGGGACTTATTCTGAGCGAAACCGCACGCGAGATTCCAAGCGAGGTAGAACAGATTGGCTATCTGAAGGACTATGACACGGCCATAGATCTCAGATAACGGGCCTAAGAAAAGCGGCCCGATGGCATACGCCAAAACGAAGACCGAAAGGGTAAGCTGAGCCTCGACTTCGTTGGTGATGTTGAAGTCCTTGGAGATGGCGTTTAGTGCCGGCGATATCATGGACGAGGAGACAGGCGAGACGAGCGTGAAGGACGAGACGACGAACACCGCCGCCCATTTGCGTCGCATGCTCCAATTCTTAGGATTCAATGGATCATCCGGACCATCCCAGGTGACCTGAACCGAGGTTAGCTTGACATCATTGAGTGGGAAGTGTTGTTTCATTTAGTGACGTACTAGGTTGGGATCTCTTATGGACTTTGATGACTTCTTCTTCTCTAGTTGCGCTGGTTGGGCTTCGACGTCACGTTCATCTGGTATGCCTCCTCTTATCTCTGGAACGGTCGTCTCCTGACTCTCTGACGGAACCACTTCATCCTTTTTTTCTAATATGTCACCTCCGTCGGACGAGCTATCACTCTCATCTTGTACGTGTTTCCGACTTCTTCTCTCCGTTTCAGTTTTATGTAATGATGCGGCATCTGAGTCTACATGGACTCCCTCTCCGTCTTCATGATGATACACTGAGTTATCGTCTGGAAATTGGGTGGAGAGGAGTCGGTGCAGTGGTGGACTACGAGATCTGCTCGGCCGAGACCGCGAGCGCGTTCTTGTAGATGTGCCCGTACGAGTTTGCCGTAATTCTGCCATTAAGCGGTCTATCGCGCCAGACGTGGATTTTAGTATATTTAATAATGAATGAGATATATCGACTGAACACTGTATGATCGAATGGTGATGTCAGATTGAAGGATATAGGGTCTACAAAGGTTGATGCAACCGGGGCAAGCTCCAATATATGCAAAACTCCAACGTCAGGTCAATTACCCACCTGCGCGAGCTTCCCTCGCAAGGCTCTGCAGCTAATGCGGCCATGGTCTCTGGTTTTATCGGATTTTAGGTTTGGCAGGAGAACGAAAACTCCGAGTCGCGTGCCCCACTCATTGTGCATAGGCCGGCACATCATTCGTGGATCCTGTTCGATCGCCCTCGGTTGTGACGGCAAAACCATCGGCCTAGAAATGCACGATACTTGATTCGCCAACGACGCCTCCTTCATCGTAAAGGAACTACTGTTTCGGCCTTCTGGTATGTGGCGGTGAAGACGGAAATGGCTGGGAATAGGCGCGAGGTGGATGGAGGAAAGGAATTCGGGACCGAGGCGTGGCTGACACGGTCTTAGTCGCTCCTCGGAGGTTAACCACCCTCCGACGGAGCTCGACCTCTGCAAAGCTTAACTTCACTCCGTCGATAAAATTACAAGTGTCGATTCCCGTTTCGCAGTCGGTGGGAATCGTAGGAATGTACATGCCATCTATCGTCTTCCGTCCACCAGATCAGTGCTTCTGGCGTACATGTTTCAGCGAGGGTCTCTCTTCCTGCTTGTTAAACTTCAATTTTGATTTTACTCCGACAAAAGCTAACACAACCTTGTATCTTGGGAAGTACTCCGAAAGCATTCGTGTCTTATGATCGCATTGTACACTTATTGCGAATGATAAGGAAAGAGGGATCCTTAAAAGGGAAGGACTGTAAGCAAGGAATGCCAATAAGCATGAGGTATACGAGCATCTTCGAGCGGTTCGGACCGAATAACTTCGCATGTTTCGGAGTATTCGCATAGAATGGAAAAATAACTGTGAAGCAAAAGCTCAAAGTTCTATCAATTCCTGTCTATTCTTAGCTTGGCCGTTGAATGGTTGAACCAAACCTAGCTCACATGGCCGTACAAACATTGGCTCCATTGTTTAAAGTTAGCACAGGATCGAACCATTAGCTTGGCACGAGGCTTATTTTGGGATCTTCGAACCTCAACTCAAGCCACCCGTCAGGTGAACTTTTGGAAAACTCCGTAATGAGGACTCTTTGCATCTACAAATCCCGTTGGAGTACTAGGAGGCTCCTATCGGTCTTACGTGAGGTGTAGCGCGAAATTTTATGTCCGGTCGCTATCAGCGTTGATACATGGAATCCAAACGGCTGCTGATCCGGGCCAGTGTAGTTAACCCCGGCGCGCCTTATAGAATCATAAACGTTGTTTTGTAATGTCTTGCAAAATCTTGGGCTAGATCAATAACCTTCCCAACGCAGTTGTTGTTCAGTTGATCCTATCCGAACAGACTTCGTCTTTTGAGACCTCAAGTGGAAGAAAAAAGATTCTGATCATCAGGTACGTACTCTACTTACCTCACGTATGCGACCTTTCGGAACGTCTCTGAGGTCGAGGGAACGTAGTACTCGTGATGTCCTCCCGCCAATCTGAACCACCATTGATCCTTTCTTCGATTCATTTCGGTTTTGTGATCTTGCTTCGACAAACGGGTGCGAGATTTCGTCGCGTCATCTACCACGAAGGTCACCCTCTTCGTTGACGTGGAGGCACCTGCTGCATCTCTCATTTGCTTGGCCCGATGATCGTTAGGTTCCTTGCGCCCCTTTCGTACGTCTCGACTAGGGTCGTAACTCATTAGGTCTCCGCCAGTAAAATGCCGAGGCGGGCCGACGTCCCGACCACGGCCGTATTTCATTGGGTCTTCGTCAGTAATACGTCGAGGCGGGCCGAAGGAGTCTGCCTGTAGAAAATCCTAGTGTCAATGAACTGCACTTCTTAGCTACAAAGCATCGAAGTGACATACCAGATCAGCCTTGGACTCTGGCTCAGCAGGCCGAAAGCCCATCTCGATCGCCCGTGAATAATCGAGCCCATCCGCATCAAGGAGATAGTCAAAAGTCCTCGAGTTCCACAGCACCCGAAGGAAATTGTTCAAACTTTGCAGATGTCGAGGTGAAAATTGCAGGCTCTGGCTTAGGCCCCCAGCTGCTTTGAGATACTTAGACGATATCACCGGGTGTGTGATATAGGTGTCGTGACCACTCGACCCCGGTTGGTACGGCTCAGACCATAAACTAGCGTTCATTTCTTTAATTTCTTTCAAGGTAGAAATGAAAAATGCACGGATTACATCAAGGAACACTTCGTGTTTGGGATTCCGGTAATCGATGTTCAGTTGCTCTTCCTTCTTCACAAGGCCCATCAATCCGTAAATCTTGTCTCGCATATCCGAACAATAGGCACTGCTAAAGAGCGAGAGCGTGCTTACTAAAGTGCGTTCGACACCTGTACCGTAGCCATGTAGCAGTGACAACGCGGTTAGTGGCACATGCTGACTCTTCAGCAAGTCTCCAGAATGACTTAGCACATTGCGCATTTCTTCCCACCATATCCAAATATTGCTAGCCGTAGGATGATGAGCTAGTACTATGATGTCTTGGGCGAGTATAACCTTTTGTATGATCCAAAGCCGGGTAAAGTAATTCTGTCGAAGCAGAACAGCCAACGAGTCGGCGCTGTTTGTACGTTTGAAGCTCCGCAGAGCTTCTGGCTGTTCCAAGATCTCGCTGAGCCAGATAATGACCCTCGCGCATTGCGAGTAGATACTTGACATGAGGCCGACTTGATGGTTTCGTTCATCCACATTTGACCATCAATGCTAATCTGATCTATCCACAAATAGAATGTAACCTCTCTCCGATACGCTCTTAAGAAGAAGAAGAAGTTTCTTCTAACGATCATGGGCTTTCCATTCAGAAGCTGGGGAAGCTCTGCTGGCGAATTGCCCCAGGTGTAGGACAAAGCTGTAAATGGCGGAGCATCTGTCAAGTCGAATATTTCAAGGTCGTATTGCAGCGGAAGTTGATGGCCGGCACGGGCTTTGATCAAGCGTATTTGTTGCTTCGTGGTATCTAGAGGTTCGTATTGGAAATTCTCAACATCGTTCTGAGATTGAATATTCTGCGTTGGAAGCAATCTATTCTCTGCGCACCCAACCGACATTGTGCCGATGAATCATTGGAGATAGCACTGTAGCCCTCCGATGCGCTTGCTATGTCCTGCGATGTCTATCTCGGTTTTATAGTACTCTTGGCTGTGATTTTTTAGCCGATGTATGGTGCTAATGTTATAACCGTATAAAAGCAGAGGCAGTGGAGGCCAGATGACTGGGTTTCTGGATGTTGGCAAGGTAGAATGTTAGGCAGCGGTGGGGAAAGGTATGCGTACTGTCAAGCACAAACCCCTGGAGAGCGAGAGGGGAAAGAAGTTCAGCATGTGCAAAGTCACATAGAATCAAGCCTCGCCATTTGAGATGGCTGGTGAGATATTATCCCTGACTTGTTGACGACACTTCTCACCCCCAACCAAAGATACCTCTTACTGCGCCTTTCGACGAAGGATAATATCTTCGTGCAGCCATGATCGGATTGACGACGGCAAGATACAAAGATAATGGATTATTCTGTTACATGACAAGCTAAAGGCGCGATGGATGAGATATTTGTGGGTAGAATAAATGTCGTGCATGGAAATCGAAATTAGACAAGGAGAATTATTGCATGACATGGATCTACAACGAACTCAAGTTTCCAGTGTCTTAGAGGGAATCTTCTTGGGTGAAGGGAAAGAGGAGTTGAGGAAACTTTGCATATATTAAGAAGCCTAAAAAGATCTGTTTCTAGAAACTGTCCGGGCTCTTCATTCCGCACAGATACAACGCTAAAGAGGCTGTCCGCGTACTTCACGCCGAGTCACCACTTTTCCCAGGAGAAGCATTGATCATTTATCCCAGCCTTGCTTCCTTTGTTCTGCAATAGAGCCTGTTGCACTTGTTGGGCATTGCTGAAAATTCCAAAATTGCTAGGATGGAGCTACCGTGCGGAATCGTCGTCACATCTGGAAACTCGCCTCGCTCATAGCTGTTACCAATGTCACATCACCGTCTGACAACGTCCTCGTAGGCAAGCATCGCCATATGTTACAAGGATCTTGTCTCAAAGACTGCGCAACATCCAATCATACCCGATAGGAAACTGAGGATCATCACCGACGTACGTATTGAAAGAGAATTCAATACTAGCGCTGTCCGGTTAACACCTGCTCATGATCGTAATGATTTTAACCAAGGCAAAATGCGTAACTCGGAAATCATCAATAACTTAAAGGAGAACGGTTCTCTCGGTAGCAGCATTGGTCCCTATGCTAGAGAGAAGAGATTCAATGCGAGATCTCGTGTTATCAAGAACCAAGAAACTTGGTCTCTATTTGAGACACCACAAATGAGTTCCTGAATGGGAATAAGCAGAGGCATTCCAAAATATCTATATATAAGAAATAATAGTCTAAAACAAAGACGATTGTGATGAGTCAAATGACACTAATTTTACAGAATCAAGACAGGCAGGTACGGAGACAGGAATTATGAAATTTTCACATAGGCAATTAGCCCAACTCCTAACTTATTCCGTTCAACAGTATACGCATACGTTGAAGCTCCAACAAGTTAACAGTAGAGCTTGAAGTGGCCTCTCCCTTATGCTCGCTTGAATCCCAGCTTTTGTAGTATTTTGTTCCGCTTTGAGACTGACATGAGCGGCGGAGGACAAGGGTCAGCAATAGCATGATCGTGTACGTGTGCCTGCACCGAAGGTCTGTGGACTGAACCGTTGCCGATATTCCCTTCCTCGTTATTAATGCTTTCTCCCCTATCGTTATTGTCGTCCTCCATATTGCTGATATCTTCTTTCCCTTTGTTGCCGATGTTTTCTTCCTCGTTGCTAGTGCCTTCTTCTCCGTTGTTATTGTCGTCTTCCATGTCGCTGCCGTATTCTTCCCGGTTTATAGCAGCAAGCCAGTTGCGCAAATCCTGGCACTTTTGATGGTTCTTCCCGAACGCTTTTTGGTAACCCAAGAGGGTTTTCGAGTACAAGGTTCTAGCATCGCCTAGGAGTCCCTGGCATCCAGAGAGGAAGGCAAGGCCCCACATAGTATTCAGCGCCCGGATGTAGGTGGAGATGCCTGTAGGACCGATGGTCTTCTCGTATCCGTTCAGTGCTCGCTGGAACATCTGCTCTGCCTCAACAAGCTTGCCCTGGTCTATGTAGAGAAGGCCTAAGCTGTAGACTGTATCAAGCATTGATGTATGGTCTGGTCCCCATACCTTCTCCTTCCCTTGTAGGGCTCGCTGAAGCATCTGCTCTGCCTCAACAAGCTTGCCTTGGTCCTTGTAGAGAAGGCCTAAGTCGTTGACAGTATCAAATATTGATGTGTGGTCTGGCCCCCATGCCTTCTTGTATCCTTGTAGGGCTCGCTGGTACATTTGCTCTGCCTCAGTAAGCTTGCTCTGGTCCATGTAGAGGTTGCCTAAGTTGTGGACTGTAGTAAGTGTTGATGTATGATCAGGTCCCCATGCCTTCTCGTATCCGTTCAGTGCTCGCTGGTACATCTGCTCTGCCTCAACAAGCTTGCCCTGGTTCCTGTAGAGGTTGCCTAAGTTGTTGACTGTATCAAGCGTTGATGTATAGTCTGGTCCCCATACCTTCTCCTTCCCTTGTAGGGCTCGCTGGAGCATCTGCTCTGCCTCAGCAAGCTTGCCCTGGTTCATGTAGAGGTTGCCTAAGTTGCTGACTATAATAAGTATTGATGTGTGGTCTGGCCCCCATGCCTTCTTGTATCCTTGTAGGGCTCGCTGATACATTTGCTCTGCCTCAGCAAGCTTGCCTTGGTCTATGTAGAGGTTGCCCAAATTGTGGACTGTATCAAGTGTTGATGTATGGTCAGGTCCCCATGCCTTCTCGAACCCTTGTAGTGCTCGCTTGTACATCTCCTCCGCCTTTGGTCTGTCTTCTCGGGTAAGCAGATACCCTAGATTGAAAAACCGATTGGGTCGTATCGAAACCTCAATTGCCTCCTTCCCAACTATCCATCCACTGACACTGACAACATGTGCCAATATCCGTTTCCGCTTGCTCCAAAATTCAAAGTCGAAGTCAAAGGGCACGTTCGATGCAATTAGCCCTACTGCTACACAGCAGAGCTCGTATCGCTCCTCGTTTTCCACCAGGTGACAGCACCACCTATGCAAAACTGAATGCATTGAGTGACTGCCAGTACCTTCTTTAACATCCGCGAGCGAGAACCGTGACAAAAGCCCTACTACCTTAGCATACTCCAGCTCATCTTCTGCGATCTCATGCAGCCACGACGGAATGTCCATCTCTTCTTTCAAGTCCATGCTTGTAGCGATGAGCTCGTACCAGAGCTCTCCGCTATCTAGAAATCCCCATAGCTTAAGCAAGCCAGTAGCCGCCTCGCTCTGCCTCCGGACCTGTTCGAATGACATGGTCCAAGTTGTCCAGACGCTTCGGTAGCCATACTCCTCCTGCGGAAAGCTCCCCTGTTTCTTCATCAAACGGTCCCATGTTTCGTTGTAGTGCTTAGCATACTTGGACGCGTCCAAGTTCGTCTCCCGCATAAACGACCCGGCTTGGGTAAGTGCTAAGGGAAGCCCATGGAGAAGTTCAAGGACTAAGTCAGCATCTTTCCAGTCTACATCAGCGATACTGCTCTCAAATTTGCCGACGTAACCTCTCACTCACCATCGATTATTTTGTCGGCATTATTTTCTAGAATGGCACGTGCTTGTTCTGCCGCAACTATTCCTACCTTAATTCCTGAGCCAAGGTTCTGAAGACTGGCTAACCGGCTTGTGATGAGGATCGACCCGTGATCTGCGTGAGGAAAATATTTCTTTACATTGTATGCGTGTGAGTCTTCTCGGTCGTGGTAATCACGGTCAACGTTGTCGATGATTAATAGCCAGTGACAATTCATCGGGAGCGATAGCCATTGGAGACACTCGCGCACCGCCACGGCGGCATCAATGGTGGAATGCTTGAGCGTCTCTATACCGTTAGTCGTCAGTTCATCTCGCGGTAGCCTCTGCACCATGTTTATGAATGATTGCTTCAAACTGCCCTCTGACGATCCATCTAGCCAGAAAACCCCACTAAATCTGCGCTGGTGTTTCCGTGCGAACTCTACCGCTAGCTGCGTCTTGCCGATGCCACCAAGACCGTGGACGACAACGACGTTTCGACGAGTCGGTGCGAGCGGAGCGTCAAGAATGAGCCTCTCGAGCTTTTGTATTTCTGCATCCCGTTCGACAAATCGGTTTACTGTTGGTATACCTTGGAGACTAAACTCGATGTTGTGCTTGCCATGATCTGTTACATTTGGTCAACTTCTTTGCTATGGCAGTGGCTATTGTGTTGCGTATTTACACTGGGAGCGGGCCTGTACAAGCCCAAAAGATGCCTTAATCATGTCCTTAACCACATCGCTTACCGTCTCGAAGTCTTCTTCCGTCGGTTTTCCGAACTTGTTCATATGGAAATGCGTCCGCGACAATGAGAACTTGCTCGTCGCATCTGAGATGTCGAGGCAACCAGAGCTTTCACTCACCACGAACCTCTAGCACGACAATCAGCCTTGGTAATATGCACAATTCGCTCCTAAACCTACCGTCCGGTCCATCTTCCCCACGATCTTTCCTACGTTGCTAGACTTGAGCTCATAAAAGCACGCAACCTGAGCTTTGTTTGCCTCACTTCGTGTCTTCCCAAATTGGTCGACTATCTCCTGTAAAAACTCATTCCCCGGTTCCAGTATCTTCAGCACCTCTGGCTGTATTTCGTCTTTCTGGTATTCCCTCCGCGCCGCTGCCAGCATCTCTATTTGGCTCATCCCCTCCGCGCCTCGAAAAGGCGTACCGAAGAAGATTAAGCCAGTAGTGGATGTGAACAGACCAGGCCACTCTTTCTCATTATGCCGCGCGTCTAGTAGTGCCCGTAAAAACGTTTAGTAGTAGCATCGTCCTAGCTGGACTGCGCTTGCTTACCTTCAACACAACTAGCCCGCCAAAGCAGTGGGCTATAAAGAGCAATGGGCGGTATGGATATTCCTAATGGGATTAGCTATAGCTAATTTCCAGTACACAAATGGTGCACCTCTCGCTTGCGCCGCAATGCAAGTAGTAACCGTTCTGCCACTGTCGATGCTTTCTGCCGCATCGCTTCCGTTCCGAACCACTGAGAATGATATCCGTATCGCATGATGCGTGCATCTGATGCTACCGCTGGTAGCATGTCTTCTGCGATGAGCCAGTTGACCCATCGCGAGTTTCCCGCATCTCCGACGTTCTTACACCAGCTGTCGTCCGGGTGGGCGCCGATACCATGGATCGCAACGATACTGTGGTCTCTTGTAAGGAGCGAGCAGAAAGAGCTAGATAAGGCACGCACTCCACGATTTGGGTTACTCCTGCTGTAGCTGGTGCCTCGCGGAGCACTTTCAGCCCGATGTCGTCGTCCGTCACCGACCACACCTGATTCGGCGTCAGTCTTAAGGTTAGGGTTGGGGTTTAGGTGCCGCGACGTACCATATTTAGACTTCAATGTCGGATCAGGCACGCTAGAAGAGAGGAAAATGCGGTGCGTTGTAGAGACCAGGCTGAGGAGGAGAGGGACAGATAATCAGCAGGCTGAGAATGATGTTGCAAGCTAAGATAGCTGCCCGGTCTGCCTGCAGCAAGGCTGGCTGGGCTGAAGCCAACCACAGCTGCATGAGGCGTCGAATCCTTCCTCAGGCGCCTACATGCTTCGAACATAACTATGTGTGCTTCCCACATGCACCGCACACACCGAGTCGAGTTATCTCCACAATAACAATTTGTCATGTCGCCGTTTTCCAAAACAAGCCAGCTCATTCGCGATCTTGAGCATGATGAAGCTGGAGCCGTGCCAACGTTCACTTTGCCTGGGCAGCCCATGGTTGCGCTTCATGACAGCCCACGCATGAAACAGTTTCTCGAAAACGAATTTTGCTCCAATGACCTCGAGACCATGGCGCCGCATCTGTGGATCATGACGACTTTTTCTAGCAGCAATATTAACCCTTTACATCGACAACGGGTCAAGGGCCGTGAGATTATCGTCACAGAAGAACCCCGCTTGCATCTGGTATGGATTCACCACCGCATATTCATCAAACCTTTGCCACGCTATCTGCTATCGCAAGCGTTTTGGGAAACGTACCTGGACAAGAGTTCAGCCCGACTGGGCGACGATCAGGGCAAAATCCGCAAGGCTGCGACTGGGTTCCTACGCACGTACCGCTATCTGATCCGGCACGAGTCCGACTTCAACATCGCCCAGCGAGACGATCTTCGTCTTGTGCCAAAGGACGTGGACTGGGCGTCTTTCTGTAGATTCATCTCGGAGGTCAGCGACATCGAGGACTCGGCCGTGTCGAGGAGGTACGATTATGGCGAGCTAAGGCTGACGCGACTCAACTTCTATGCCCCGCTGCTCCTTCGCAAATTCCACTTTGAACAGGTGCATGGACAATACGGAGATTTCTTTGGGCGGCTATACGGACCCATTCTCTTCGTGTTCGCGGTAGTCTCCACAATATTGAATTCTATGCAGGTCGCGCTTGCGTCTGAGCAGTTAGTGGCTGTTCATTGGGAGTCGTTCTGGTATCTGTCGCGCTGGTTTAGCATGATAAGCCTGGCAGGAGCAGCTGTTGTATCGACGTGGTTTGTTTGTCTTTGGCTATGGATATTCCTGGATGAGTGGATCTATACCGTCAGACACAAGAGGAAGAAGAGGCGAGTCAATCGCGGCACATCTTCGTGTTAGATGGAAAGATTTGAAATTTCCAAGTCTAGAATAAAGTGAACAATCTAACAGTAAGCCTGTATTGAATGGAGGCATCCGTTCAGCAATCGCTAAACTGCCGTGTAGCTCAATGTTTTACCAGTCTTTCATGAGTGGTTTGCCACCGTTAATCGATGCCCTACCCTCACGACAACCCTCGCCTTCTGACAGGCCAATACCGCCGTCTGTTGGTCGCCAAAGTTCTTTCGAATTGCTCATCATCTGAGCAGGCTGTTGCTTTAGGGTTTGAGATGAGCCCTAGCCCGAGTTTGCGATAGAATATCGGAATAATTGCTCACAACCCTTCATCGTCGAATTGAGCCAGAGAATGCGAACATTTACTTTGCGAGCGGCGGGGACGGACTTTTACAAAAGTGCTTGTTCGGCAGCATGTACGGCTCCCCATCCCCGACCCATTGCACATGAGAGAATGTTCTACGGATCGATGACGACAATCGTACCGTGTGAGTGATATTTCGCAGACACCCCGACTCCTAGCGTGAGACTGGTGAGCTGGTACGGCGGTAATTCCGGGCGGCTTGGCTGGGCAATGTCGAAGCCAAGCTTTCCAGCAAAGAGCCAGAAGCTTTCACAGTACCGATGATGGTTATCTGGGCGGACGGGGGTTGGCAGAAGTCTCCAAGAAAGCAGTGAGCACGTGACAAGATCCCATCTCAGCGCACCTACCTCATCCACCATGGCGCCACTCAGCCATCGGAACAACACTGTGGGAGAGCTAGACGTACGATGCAAAGATTGTTCACGCGTCACTTCTGAAATCCCACCAGCCATCTGTGGGTGTCGAGAAGACGGGCCGCAGTGTCACCTGACGCGTGGTATGTTGGGCAATCTAGTTGCTGGGGAAATCACGCCAAGGACGGACGGCGGGCGGACCTTCCCGAGCGGGCGGGATGACGATGTGATTTGACGACAACAACCCCACAAGTTCGGAGACCCGACGCCTGACGCCCGCCGCCCGCCGCCCACCTCCCAACCAACCACCTACCCAACGTCAATCGTTCGGTCTGTGGGCCAGGCCGGTGTGTGTCGGACGAGCAGAGAGTTCATCGCCCTCTCGCTCTTACTTTACCTGTTGCCTTCGCCCGCGTTTTAACCGCCCGCGTACCCCCGCTTGTTCCTTCTGCGCCCTACGCTCCATCTTACAACTAAGCTGCTCCGACACACAAAGATGGCTTCAAACGCGTCCACTCCACGCTCGCGATCACGCTCTTCGACCAGCTCCAGCGCAGCTTCGGATACCACCATGCTGTACGCACCACTGTCAACGCCCGTTCGCCGGCGCCCTGCGTCCCATCACGGCAACACCCCAACTTCGGAGCAAGCATCCACCTCGGATCCCTCATTCTTCCGTCTCCTTTCGCTACCAAGAGAGCTCAGAGATCGAATCTACACTCACGCTCTCGTGTCGCCGTATCCCTTCTGGTGGCCCGGTCCAGCTTCTCCGAATCACAATATTGCGGCAGGCCTCTTGAGCACCTCGCGCCAGGTACACGACGAAGCCGTAGTTGTCTTGTACACGCAGAACAAGTTTCTCTTCACACATCCCAGCGACTGCAACATGTTCCGCACTGTTGCTTCACCATATGCTGAGAATATAACGTCGGTGTTCCTGCGGATCCGAGAGAGGGATGTCAAGCTGTGGACCACGTATCTAGGCTCCACTTCGGCAGAGCGGAGCTTGAAGGCAGACTTGCCCAAGTTGAAGAGCTTATGGGTTTTCTTAAGAGCGGGGACGATGGGCTCGCCTGCTATGATAGCGCAGCTCAGTGAACAGAGCCATGGTGATGCAGGTGACGTTGCGCTTCCCGCCGGATTAGCAGCCCAAGTTCACGCCCTGCAACAGCCTATGCCTGGCCATGCCAATGCCCTTCAGACACAAGTACAGCATCACATTGCCTCACTGCAACAGCAGGTCCACGTCGCCTTGTTCCATCCGTACGCACCCACACACGTACAGGTGGCTCCGCAGCTTTATGCTCAGCACGGTAACACGCAAGCCATGCCGGTCACGCACTTCACCGCAACACTCGCTTACCCTCACCCACTACCGACCCCTCCTCAAGCTCACCTCCACGGCATCCACAACAATCCACCTCCGCACCCCTCACCTCTTGCACAACTGACCTGGCACGGAAACACTCTCGGCAACCCTCCTCCACGTATGCGACCCGGTCTCCATCCACATACCTTCTACGCTGCCTGTCTGCGCTGGGAACGCGAAATGGGGCTCGAAGCACTCTGCCTCTCGCTGCGTGAGACGAAGCCTGTAGACGCGGACATAAGGATTGTGTGTATCATGAAGATACCAAAGGATGAAGTGCAGAGGCTGGCTAGGTCATACATGGATGAACTGATGCTAGACCGCCACGGGGACGCAAGAACGACGTTTCGGAAGGTGCATGGGTTGAGCGTGTGCCTGGAGCTCAGCGGATATGAGTTGACATCTTGATATCCAACCCTTCGTCACGATGCCGGATCGAGAAATGGTTATTTTCATCTCTTCCTAGTGGGAAGAATATTCGGGAGGAAGGGATATGGTGTGCTATATGCTCAAACATCATTATTTGAGTTCTGTCTTTCTCGACATTTGTCAGTATATCCACGTTTCCCAGAGTCATCCATGTACCTAGCATCATAACACTGTCCCCTAATCATCTAGCACCGTAGCACAGTGATCAGTAGTATAGCAAAGACCTTGATACCAAGAATGGTGTTACTGGCTTTCACGAGCTAGTCGATGTCAAAGTAAGAGGAGAATAAACACCATATTTTGTAAATCTGTTTCCAAACGCCAGAGGTGAATGTAGATGGCACCGTGCAAAAGCTAAACCATCACCAAGGTCAACCATGAACATGGTCAAGGAAAGAACTCCTCAACACCAACGACAAAGTCGCAATAGCCACGCAGCCGGCACGATATTCACCCAACCGCGACCCAGAATGTTCGACCCAGAGGTCTACAAGACGACCACAACCCCCACCTCTACTCCTCATCGTCCTCCCCCTCGTACTCAATCTCCGTCTCCTCCCCGACCTCCTCCTCCTCGATCTCCGGCTCAGCCTGCGCCGTCTTCCCCTTCCTCCCCCTAGTCGCCTTCGTCTTGGTCACCCCGCCGCTCGTCGACGCCTTCTTCCGCCCAGGCTTGCCCTCGGCCGGCACCATCTTCAGGCGCCACCCACGGCGATAATTGCCAATGTTGTTGCTAATCTTCGTCCAGCCGCGGGCCTCGGGGTTGTCGCACAGCAGCGCGAGGCCGATGCCGCCGCGCATGACGTCGTCGACGTTGGCCTTGCACGCCTTGAGGTACAGGCAGATGCGCATGAGGCGCTTCTCGAGGCTGCCCTCGCTGAGGTCGACGAGGCGGCCGCGGATGACATTCTTGTGGTAGACGCGCGGGCCGTTCCAGCCGCGCTCGTGCGCTTTGATGGCCCGGTCGAAGACGTCGTGCGCTGCGGCTTCCATGTCGGCGGGCTCGAACTCGACGCATGCCGTGAAGCGCTCACGGTGGATGCTGTTCCAGCTGTCGACCATGTGCGAGACGTCGATCATGGACTCGTAGATGCGGCCGACCCAGTAGGCGCGGCCGTACGTCTTGACGCGCTCGATGTCGGCGGCGCGCCGCTTGTTGTTCTCGCGGGCGTTGGCGGCGAAGCGCTGCCGCTTGCGGTGGGCTTTGGCTTCCTCGGACGTCTTGAAGAGGCCGCGGTAGGGACGGTAGATGGGGTTTCCGTCGGGGCGGCCGGGCTCACGCTTCTTGCCAGTCTTCTTCTTGGGCGGTTTGCCGGCGGCGAGGTCCGCTGCTTCCTTTGCAGCTGCGGCGGCGGCACGGGCGGCGACGATGGCGGCCGTGACTTCGCGGAGGGTGAGCTGTTCCATGGTTTTGCCTGCGAGCTGTCCGTCTTCTTCGAACAGGGAGTCTTCGATCTGGGGCCATGGGAGCTCGAGGGCGGGCTCCTCGGGGATGGCAGGCTTGTAGTTGTACTCGCTGAGGGGGCCACCAGCCTGCTGGTGTTCAAGGCGGACCGTGTCGAGACGGTCTCGGTATGCCTCGTAGAGGACGTCGAAGAGGTCGGGAGAAACCGACTGGAGCGCCTGGTTGTAGGCGAGTATCTCAGGGTCCATTTCCATCGTAAATTGTAAATCGTATTCAACGTCCAGCGTCAAGAATGGGGGGCAAGGTGAATGCAAAAGTAGTAGAAAAAGAAGAAAGGATGTGTAGTGTGTTAGTAGCAAAGCCAGTTGCTTGTGGAGAGAAGCAGAAGAAGATGTGCAGTAGCAGCTCGTTGCAAGAAATGAAAAAATTTGATCTGAAGGAAATTGGTCTGAAGAAGAGAAGAAGAAGAAGACCAGCGGCGGCAGCAGGAAATATATACTTGATCCTTTCCCTCCCACCCACCGACCCACCCACCGCCTCGGATCGCTCTCCCGCTATTGTTCACAATACCAATAACGTGATTTACAATAGGATTCTGTAGATTCACTTTCCTCATCGCCGCTGCCCTTATTTTGCCTATTGTTCGCGAGCGGGAGGAGAGCGGGAGGAGGAGAGGAGGAGAGGAGGAAAGTGAAAGTTTCAATCAAGTTTGATATCACGAGGGAACAGCGTCCGTGCGTTTTTGGAAAAAAAGGTCAACTTTTCGTCGGGCGCTTGACTTTTTGCGGGGGGGAAAGGGGCTGGAAGGGAGCCGGAAGGGAGGATCGGCTGGCTGGCTGGCTGGCTGGCTGCGCTGGCTGGCTGGCAAGGGGAGGGTGGGACGGAGAGGAGGGGAGTGAGAGTGAGAGTGAGACGTGAAAAACTTTTTTCTTTTCTTTTCTTTTCTTTTCCTTTTCTTTTCTTTTCTTTTCCTTTTTTTTTTTTTTTGCGGTGTTTGTGCGGGGAAAATGCGGATAATAGTGTAGAGCGGTATTGTACAAGCTACCATGCTCACTGTGCTCGCCGTGTTCGCCGTGCGGAGCGTAAGTGAGTTGAGTGAGTCGAGTGAAAGGTGTCAAATGGTCCGCACCGCCCATTAGAAGAATTAGTTGGTACGAAATGCTATTATTGTGTAGATAGATGTCTTGCATCGCCGCATTTGAAAAAAAAAAAAAATTTCCAAAGCGTAATAGCCCCAGCCCGACCCCCAACTGTGCCCATTTTTTTCACGTAGCGTTTTTCAATATTGAGTTAGGCATTCTTTTTGGGGGTTGGGAAAGGTGGAAGAAGATGATTGACACATGTATGTAGAGAAAAGCAAAAATATCATCTGCCACTCCTTTACAAATCAATCTGTTTGTCTCCTAATGACTCGTGTGCCTAAACTTCTCCCAATAATATGACCACCCTCAGGAAAGAAAAAAAAAACTTCTCCCTAACGCCTGAATGCATCTAAACAAGAGACCGAGCAAACCTCACCAAGTTCGCGATATGCCAAACATACGATATGTCCCCTCGACACCTGGATCAGGTGCAGAGCGATACCTGTAGTGTCACACGTCAGCCATCATCTCCTACAAGTAGCACAAGCATTGCTTCTATGCGTAGAAAGAGTCACATACCATAGGTTCACTTCATCCATGGCGTCCTCGGCATACCCGTCATCAGATCCCGCATCACTTGCCGCATCATGGACAGCACGACTATACTGCTTCCTGCTATGTCGGGTTGCCAATCGTTTCGTAACCTCGTTGGCTTCGAGCAGGCTGACGAGCTTGCGCTTTGCGGGGTTCTTGTTGATGAGTTCTTCGCAGACGCGCCAGATGCTTTCTCGAGAAGCACTCTCAGGGGGGCGCTCGTAATCCGGTGCAAAGGTCTCGCTCTCTCGACTTTTGATTGGGGATTGAGCTTGGACGACGCGCGGGTTATCCTTCACACAGTTCGAGGTGTACGCGTCTTGTGCTAGCTCGTATGGCGTGCGCCCGACCGAGTTCTCGCGGTGCAAGAGATCTGGGCGATGCTCTACGATGCTCTTTAGCCAAACTTGCCGTTGAACCTTGACGATGTGGTGCAGTGGAGTATCGCCAGTGCCATCGAACAGCTCGAGAAATTCGTGACCTGTAAACTTTGTGAACTCCAGAATGACATTCAAGCACTTGTCGTTCTCATAAGCCATTCGGAGCCAATTTGCTACAGGTGTCAACGAGCCTGGTTCGCTTGAACAACGTTCTAGTAGAAGTGATGGTATCAGCCGCTTGTCTATGAGTTCGAGGAATGCGCGCAGTTGCTCTGGTCGGTGCGCTGCGGCATTGGTAAAGGCCGGGCACAGCAGCAGATGAAGAATGTTATTTCCATCGGTGTCACGGACAGTTTGATCAGCTCCAGCATCTATCAGAATCTTTGCCGCTTCAAACCGGTGCAGTGAAAATGCCAGAGATAGAGGCGTGAATCCGTTCTTTGACTTCGTTTCGAGAGATTCTGGCATAGCCTTGATCAGATAGCGTATCAATTTTACGGTCTCAGGCCGGGGCTCCGCCATGACAGCGCAATGGAGGGCTAATTCGCCTGTTTTGCAGTCAGTATCAATGCACTGAAGGAAGGGGAAGTACTTACTTCGAGCTCCAAGCCATTTCCTCAATACATTCTCGAAGCCTCCCGCATTCTTGTTGAGATGCGCGATGAACTTGTCGTCTTTATACGCCTCAGAAAAGTCAAGATAGTGCCGAGCAGGCGTGTCGCTCAGGAACCATTCGACAGACAGCAAGCTCCCCTTGAAAGCAGCCTGTAGAAGTGGCGGGCTAGTATCAGATACGCTCTGTACATAAGTACCGCGAGCTGCATTTACCCAGTCAGCTCTCTTCTTGCCGTGAACCTATCGAGCTAATCAGCAACTTGAGCAACGTGAGAGAATCATAGTCTGACTTACGCTTAGACCTTGGTAGAACTTTGGCTTTTCACGATATTTGACCCCAGATTTCTTCACCAGTGCCTGTAACTCCATTCCTGCACCTGCATGCTTGATCATTTCAGTCAAGAGCTCTGTACGCCCATACTCCATGGCTAGCTCGAATTGAGGTTGGCTGAACGAGGGAATACCCGAAGAACTATCGAGACGTTTTGCAAGCCGATCGGTCCATTCGACGTCAAGGTCTAGGAGGAAGCTGAAGAGCGCTTTATCATTGGTGGTGATGGACCATGCCACAAGGTCGAGGATGCCGCCACCCTTAATCTCACGATCATCTGTTCCACACGTGTACTTCTTGTCTTGCAGGCAGAATTTGACGTAATCCCACGCAGAGCAGGGGAATGCGACAAAGGCGAGCGGTGACGTGTGGCTCTTCACCTGTGTCGAAAGCTCGCCGATGTTCTCAATCGTGAACGTATCGTTTACAATCTCCTGGGTAATTGGAATTTCGCTTGAATCACTTGCGTCATCTTCATCTTCATCTCCTAGCCGATAGCGCTTCGGCTTCTCGTCCTCGGGCAGCTCGTATTGCGCGTAAGAGATTTCAATGATTGCGCGCGCAACATCATAATGGCCTCGAAGAACCGCGAGGCTGAATGGGGACTGTTCGTTCTTATCTTGGATAGCGATCTTCAGTGGCATGCTATTGGATGCATCAGGCTGGAAAAGGGTGAGAGATTTGATCGTCTCCAGGTCGCCGTCCCAGGCAGCTTGGAATCTATTGCTCTGTTAGATGGATTGGATCTTCTCGTCTTGACCCACTCACAGTTTGCAGTAAGCCTCCTGTTTCTCGACCGTCAAATCGTAAACGCTGAAGCCGAACTCTAACTTGAAAGGTGTTGGTTGTTGAGCAACGTAGCCTGGGTAAGAGTGCTGGTCCTTATCGCTCGAGGCATCAGGATAGAGCTCCCGAAATGTTTTAGCTCCCCTCTCAAGTAGCGCTTTCTCGAAGTTTTCATACTCCTTTACTAGATCGTTAATTGCCTGCTGCTTTTCGGCAACACCCTTGCGTTCCTCATGCTTTTTGAGACTCTTCTCGTAGTTTTTGATATGCTGCTTGTCCTCCTTTTGGGCAGCATTTAGTTGTACCTGAGCAATGAAATGCTTGTACGATCCAGCTTCGAATTCGGAAAGGTAGTCGACACCCTCGTCCAGTTTGAGATGGGGCTTTGTAGGCTCGGTCTCTTTGTAATCTTTCAGCTCTCTGATTGTCCGGCGGACAATATCAAGAAGAGATTCTAGAACGTCATGGCGGCGATAAGCATTTAACCTTTTGTAATGAGAAAGCTTTGGGAGAGTGTTTGGATCGGCCCCCATCTCCAGGAGCTGTAGAGCAACTCCCGGAAGTTCAGACATGACCGCCGTGACGATCGGCTGCTCAACACCTCGGAGGAAATCTTGGTTATTCCTCTCCGAGTCACGACTAGAGACGAGTGAGAATTGTGCCTCCACTGACTTCATCCAAGAGTTGAAATCAATCTCCGGTGAAGCGCCAGCCTCGAGAAGCTTCAACGCTGCTGTAGCGTTTCTAGTATGTATGGCCTTCAATAGCGCACTTTCCGCTGTCGGGCTCCATGAGCCTCCACTGACGGCGAGATGATTTATGGCCCTCTTAAACGAAGGCTCATCGAACTGGACCATCGTCTCCAAAAGCTCTGGCTCCCGGCAGGAGATGTGGAAGAGAGCAGTCCTCTGTTGCATGTCTGCCTGCGCAGATGAGGCACCAAGCTCTAGGAGTGCCTCTGTCATAGCCTTCGCCTTCTCAATCGACAAGTTCAGAGAAAGGACCAAGGTAAGAATGGCACCGCGGGGGGACTTGTCGTAGTCGTTCAACAGCTTGATAGGAAGAAGGACATCAGCCCCGAAAGTCTGCACAAGCTCTTTGACTACGTCTACGTGACCGTTCAGTATCGCATAATGCAACGCAGAGCACTGAGTGTCCCACGTGAGGACATTGACATCGTAGACATCAGGTTCGTCCTCCTCTTCGTCTGGAATGATGTCGTCTGTCTTCTTCTCTTCCGGTTTCACTTTGATGAATGATCCTGTTGTCGTGGTGCGTGCGTCATCGTCAGAGTCTTCGTCTTTCTCGACAACTTCCATGTCACTCTCTTCATCTTGCGCGCTAGTTTTCTCCACTTCTCCTTCTCGTTCGTTATTCTTGCTCTCCCGTGCAGCCATTCTGGCCCGCTTTCGAATGTCTTCTTTTTTGGCTTCTTCCTCTTCGTTCTCCTCACTCCTCTGCATAATCATTTTCACCATCTCTACATTTCCACGGGCAGCAGCAAGATGCAATGCAGTCCTTCCATCAGCTAGACGGGCAACTAGTCGAGCACCGTGATCAATGAGAGTTCGAACAATCTCAGGCGAAGAAGACATGACAGCCAGATGAAGGGGAGTACGACCAGCTAGTATGACATTAGTGAATATTTCCAACGTTCTAGACATGCTATACTCACTATAGTCGCGACAATTCGGATCTGAACCCTCCTGCGACAGCCAATCTTCCACGTGCTCCAGGTCGTGATCGATGATAGCCTGGCAGAGTCGAGCAGTATTGCCAACATAAGCCATCTCGGTCCAGTCGTCAGACGTGATTGGGTTGAATGAGCCAATTGCTTGACGTCCGGGATCATCTTTGATGAATGAGATCTCACCAGACACATAAATCTTGGCTTCCTCTTCAGCGACATCATGTTCTTCAGGAGTCACAGGCTTAGGACAGTATCCGCAGCAATCGTGGATGACGTCTTCGGCATAGCCAAAGAAAGCAGGATGCCGATGAAGGGTCACTTCTCGGTCTTCGCGCTTGTTCCATTCTGCATTGAGCAAGAGATCTTTGGTATAGAGAAGCTTCTCTATCTTCTTGGCGTGATACTTTGGACCATAGGGGATTGTGAACGTGTCTGATACGAATTAATTGAGGCAAGAGCAAGGGCGGACCTGCTACTTACGGTAGTCACTGACATCCTCCTGGTCAACCCACTCGGCGACCTCATCTTCGTATCTGTCCTTGAGATTATCTCGCATAGAGAAGTTGTAAAGGCGATTGACAGCTGGTCGACCGCGTTCTCGGCGCCTCTCATCCATGTACGATTCTCTCTCTGACTTCGTTGGCAGCTTTTCTAGAACGAGCAGTCTCGCCAGTCCAACAGTGCGAGCAAAATTACGCTCGTAGATGGTAGGGTCGATTCGAGAGCGGTCTAGATTGGGCCAATAGACCTCAAACCCTCGATGAGAATACTTGGACAGACGATTCTCATACGACGGAGAGCGGCGGGTGAGGTCGATGGTGTTGGTTTGTGTCATGTATGCGGTTAGTGCTCGTGGCGCCGCCCATACTTGCTTGCCGTCGTACGCAGCACAAGAGCAGTCAACATCGAAACCCGTCAGGATCTCTGCTACTGACTTGTAGATGCGTAGCACAATCTGGATGTGTCGAGTCGGGTACTGGCTGGCAATGGTAATTGCGTTCTTTGTTCTGATCGTGGTAGTCTCGGTCAATATGCTATCTTTAATTCGCTTCTCAATCTCAATGATCTTCTTGACTGCATCCTCCTCACTCAGTCCGTACAAGAAAAGATCCACGTCAGAAGCTGGAGCAACCGTCTCGTGGTAGTACTGACGCAACGCCCGCTTCGAGTTCTTGTACTTGTCCGGTACTGGCAAGAGAGACGTGACAACTGAGGAGCCAGCAGCCACGACATTGCTCCAATCCAGATCGACAAGCGAAGACTCGTTGAATACGGCGAAGTTCTGCTGGAAATCTTTGATATCGGAGACGATAGCAGGCGAGCCGCTCGGGCGTCTGTCCTCATCTTTCAGAGGCATGACATATCGCTCCTTTTCTTCTGGACTCTCGGATGCCAGGTCCCGCGCCCGAATCTTGAGCTCGTGTTCATAGCCATTGAACACGGGGACGATATTCAGATGCTTGTCAGCTATCGCTGGATGATGGGGCTCTTGTGCAAAGACTTCACGAAGCTTTGCATCGTATTCTTTGTAGGGTTCTAGGAGTTCTGGTAGGGGTGTGTTGGGTTTCGACTGAACATAGGAGATGAAGTCGGCATGCTTCGTCGGCACCTTCGGAAGCTCTGAAAGTGTCGCCATGGTGCTAAATAGGCGTCTGCTGTTGATAACAGAGGTACGGTGTTTCCTCCCGAGGGTGAAGTTCGAACAGAAGCGGAAGGTGCAGGTAGAGAATGCTATCGAGGGCGCCAGTCTCGCGCGACACGTTGCTTTTATACCGAAGTGAGCCAAAGACATTATTAAATGGGATTGAAATGAGTGGACGGCATTTCACCGTTGTTGGGAGGGTAGTCACCTGTTTTCGTGTAAACGTCGTGTGCTGCCTGGAGGATTGACAGGCAGCGGTGCCCGCTAGCACCAACGCGGGGCGCGTGTGGTGGCGGGAGCCTTGGCCTGATCCTGCTTTGTCGCAAGTCCGATGTTGTCAAGTCGGTGACCTCGAATGGATTGCCATGTACTAGTGGTATTTGCTAATGGGACGGTATTTCTTTCGTTGTGGATGGCGCGCTGCTGCCTTTATGCACGCTGACATCACGGTGGTGGAGCGCAACTGTCTCGCTTGATAGGTAGGAGAGCTGCAAACAGAACATCACACGAAGCTTGCTGACTCTCAGCACGGCGTAATCACAGGCCGACAAAGCAAATTTGCAAAACAGTGTCTCATGTACAAACAAGTAGAAAAGTGGTATTCCTTAGACATGTATCTCCAATCCTGCATCAGATTAGACACAAAACATTCCGCAGCATTATGACTGCTTCTCTCCTACACGGTATACCCTTACCCAATAACGCCCAAGATGTCAGTAAAGCAAAATGGACGCCAGTCCAAATGGAAAATGGTCCAGGATAGTATCATTAAGGAGAGACAGAATTAGAAGGGCCCAAGTCCAACAGAAAAGAAAAAAAAGATCGCGAGGACATGGTATAGTACGCGGCAAAAAGAGGACCCAAGTTTCAAAGGCCAACCAGCGCTAATCGAATGTAGAACCGGCCAGTCCCTACAGAAGGGAATAGATGGAGTAGTGTAAGTTGTATCAGCGCTCTTGCATTCAAACAGAACCAAAACACCTATTCATCGCTAGATCATCGTAGAGCCTCCGGGACCCGATGGCGGTACTGCCACTGCGGATGGTGCCGGTACCCCAGCTGGTTTTATATCTCTTTTATCGTCATCATCGTCTAGATCCATACGCGGTCTCCATTGAGAGAGCGATTCACTCAGGTCCCCTTTCTCGCCTGTCGGGGTTTTCTCAAAGTCGAAACGATCACTCAGACGGTATGCCTTGTTGGTGGTCTCCCAGTGACTTCGTAGAGCATCGAGCTCGGAAGCCAAGTTGTCGAGAGCCATTGAATTTCGAGTGGCTGCCGAATTTGGCGCATTGCCGGTGGCATCAGGTGTGCTGGAGCCGTCGTTATCGGTGTACAGCGAGTCTCCTGAGGCGATACTATCATGATTGCGGTGGTGACCGGGACCTCCGTTCACTCCGGCGGGTATCTGTGACTGGCGGCGGTAATTGTCAACAGATGATTCGAACTGGTCGAGGAACATTTGCACACGATGCTCAGCTCCACGGGCGCGTTCCTCCAATTCCTCATTCTGACGGCGCATTGCTTCAAGATCGGCGCGAGATTGCTCTGCCGAGGATTCTGCCTCTTTCGCATTCTTTGAAGCCACATCAGCATTCTGGCGAGCAGCGGCTAGCTCAGATTGGAGTGCAGAAAGCTGGCTTTCAAGTCGAGCAACGCTTGTCTTTATGTGCTCCTGGGCAGCGGCGAGCTCCGAGCGAAGAGATGATCGCTCAGCTTCCCATTCGGCGGACTGCTCTTTCGTAGGACTGCGGGCCACCTGCCTCGTCTGTGTCAGCTCCTCCTCAAGCTTCGCCTTTTCATTCTTGTAGCGATCCAGCTCCTGCTTCATCTTCGTGAGCATCTTCTCGGTGCCTCGCAGGTACTTCACAGCGGCCTGGTGGTCATTATGCAGCGCCTGCAGTTTCTCTTCCCATTCTTTACTGACGTCGTGCTCACGCTGTTCGAAGACTGTTCGAAGCTCTTCATGCGCCTTGTTCATGGAGTCGATCTGCTGTTCCAACTCACGGACACGGTTGAGCTCCGGAGTGCCAAATCTTGAACCAGGACTGTCCAATACCCTAGAGCGCCGTGCATCAACCGCGTTGACACCACGTTCCTCGAGGAGATTCTTGAGCGTCTTCAATTGAACTTCGAAAGCATTGCTTTCTAGGCGGACTCTCTCGTGTTGCTGGCGAAGCTCAGCCTTCTCGGCTTCGGTTGCTTGCATGTCGCGCATTGCCTGTTGCAGCTGCTTGCGGATGGTAAGCCCTTCGCGGCTGGACTGCTCTTGGTAGGCCTCGAGACCCGCGATCCTTTCCTCCGCCCGCCGCAGTTTCTCAGCAGCGGCATCCGCAGCCGTCTGGTTCTTACGCACCAAGACATTGGCGGCATCGACTTGCTGTTGCAGTATCTGAACGCGCTCATCCATGGCTTCGTTTTCATCGTCCCCACGGTCAGCCATCTTGCCCAGGCCGGACAAAACAGCTTGGCGATGGAGACGTGCTTCCTCTGCGTACTTCTCAGCTAATTCTTCGGCGTCACGGAGCTTCTGCGATGCCGCCTCCAATTCCGTCGTCTGGTCCTCGTGCTGTGCGCGCAGCTGGGTCAGTTTCTGCCGCAAGTTCTCCCGCTGGTATCTCTCCTCTTCCAGCTTCTTTTCAACGTGAGTAGATTTGTCCGACGATGCTGTTAGAGCATCGCGAAGCGACTGGAGAATTGAGGCATGGTTCTTTGATTCTTCAGAGACTTTCGAGTATTTGGCACTCAGCTCGCTCTTGTCGACGGCCAGGAGTCTCGAGGTGGCCTCTGCTTCGGCAGCACTGGCTGATGCCTCTCTTGCGATTCGCTCCGCCTCGTGCAATGCAGCCCGTAGACTTTCGAATTCGGCAGCATTCTTCTGTCGGGACGAATCAAGTTCTTGGACACGGTTTTGCGCAGCTTCCGCAGTGTCATCAGCTAATTGTTTCGCTCTGCGCTCGGCCTCAACCGCTACCGTGAGCTTCTCGACCTTGGTGGCGAGCTCGCTTTGAGCGGCCAACGAGGCAGCTAATCGTCGGTTGACGTCTGCCATGCGATCCATGTCTGGTGTCGCAGTGCTTCGGTGGCCATCGGGCTGAGGCGTACCAGCTTGACTACCACCTCCGTGAGCAGCCAATTTTGCTTTTGCATATATGGCTTCGCCGACGGCTGCGTCTCGTTGCCTCTCGACCTCTGCAATTCTTTTGGCGGCGTCCTCTCCTTGGGATTTGATGGATTTTTGAACACGGTCTAGCTCGCCCTTCATCTTCAACAATGCTTCGAAAAGCGGTCGGTCTTCGTCACCAAAGGCGTCTACCGATCGTTCGTCCAGCACAGGGCTTGTCGCGGTTCCCGGATTATATCCTGCTTTCCTAGCAAGGGCCAATTCCGACGCATACCATGCATTGCGACTCTTGACGGTATCAAGCTCTCGGATCAGATCATCGTGCTGCTGGGTGGTAAGTGCAGGGGACGCGCCGAGGCCACTGTCGACCGGTCGCTGCTCGGTTTCGCGGCTCATGGCGCGTTGTTGGTCGATGGACCGTCTTGTCCCTTGTTCGATACTCTCGAGCGAATGTTGTTGTCGGTGCGACTTTGACGTATTGCGCGAAACAAGGCTCCCCGACCGCGATGTATCCATGGACTCTTTCGGCTCTCGGTGGCTCGTTGCGTCTGAAGCCTTCCGCGAGCCCATCTTCTCATTGATTGATTGGCTCTGTGCGTCTGTGGTCAATGGGCTTTCTCTCGTGCTCGGCGATATATTTTCCCGATCAAATGAGGCTGCTCTCGTATCTACGGGCGGGCCGAAACCTCTTTCCCCCTTTGTAGGTGTTTTGCTTCGGGAGCCACTGCCTTGACCATTGGCTCTTGGTTGAGGAGGTTGCTGAAGAGGGGGCGGTCCTGAGGGAGCCTGGCTAGCTACACGAGGTAATCGAGACCCAGCCGCTCCGATTCCATTTATCATTGGGTCCTGTGCTCTTGATTGTTGTTGTGGTCCGGGCATCATGCTCTCACGGGTTGGAGGTGAGCCAGCTTTGCCTGGAGGCGCGTTGCCTCTATCACCGCCGCTCATCTTCCTGGGAGCATTCATCCCCTGCTGTGACGGTGGGGCCTCATTTGGTGGGTATCTGATTTTAGAGGTATCCAAAACGTAAGAGACGCTCAGTTCATTCTTGTCGGCGATTGATGAAGAGGGCTCGCCAGCCATGACAATGACATGTTTGCCGAAGGCGGTCATGCTGTGCCCAGAGCGTGGAGAGGGCGAATGGCCCATGTTTTGGAACATGTACCACCGCCGCGAGGATATTCGAAAGGCGGCAAGGTCGCCAAGGTCAACACCCTCCTGGGTTCGGCCACCGAAAATGTACATGGTGTCGTTGACAAGCGTGGCGGAATGACCCTCACGGGCGACCGGGATATATCCAATGCAGTCGAGCTCGCTCCAGCTGTTGGTACGAGGATCATAGGTCCAGACATCGTTGAACCAGACCAAGCCGTCGGTACCTCCAAACAGGTAGAGTTTGTCGTTCCAAGTGACGACGGAGTGGTTTGTTCTCGGGGGTGGGGCTCGGATCTGCGGAGAGGAGGCAGCCCCATCTTTGGTATTGGGTAGCAAGACCTCCCAGCGACTTGCCGAGGATTGCAATGAGTTGAGGTCAAAAGCAACCAGGTCGTTGAAGAAGAAGCCTTCGACTTGTCCACCGAAGATGTAAATTTTGGATCCTAAGATGTTCAGCGTGTGGCCGTAACGGCCCGTCGGTCTTGGGCCTTGCGGCAAGGCCCTTGACCAGTGTTTTGTTGCTGTGATAAGTCAGCACATGACGGTGCGCCCCGGATTGTGACGTGATACATACAGGTATTCAAAAGGTATAGGGTATCGTCCAAGTCATCATTATCCTCCAGTTTTGTGTCACCTCCGAAGACAATGAAGGCATTGCCCACCAGCAAGCTGGAATGACCGACTCTAGGCCCTGGGCCGTCTCCGGTGGTGGATATTGGGTAGCAGGCCATGCTCCCGTTGCCCATTTCTGTGAGCCACAGATCGCCTTTGACCGTGCTGCCGGCGACAAGACCCCCCATTATGTATATGACGCCTTCCTTAGAGGCAGTCGCATTTATGGCAGCGCCATAGCGCGGAAAAGGGCTGGCGGCGGTGGTGAAGTTCAAGCGGCGCATCGACCATGGGTACGGGGAGTCTTGTGGATTTCGCGCATTTCTGCCGCCCTACACGGATGGATTAGCAGGACAAAAGGGACCTGGGCTGGCGGGCCTACTGCATAATCAGCGTCTCCTCTGTCCCTCAGGGCTTTGGGCTCGGGACTGGCCGTATTTCCCAGGGAGCTGAGGGAGTTGTTGACGCTTGCGCCAGGGGTGGTCTGGGGAGCGGGGCGGGCCTTTTCGGGGTCCCTCTGGGTGGCTCCTCCATTGGGGGTTTGGCCGTGCGACGAGGAGATGTCCCTGGAGGCTGGGGGCAAGGCCGTGTTCTTGCTTTTTTTGCCGAAGAGGAAACTCATGATGGGGAAGGCTCGACTGCGGCGAGCGCTCGGAAACTAGATGGGCTCCCAGCACCGCTCAGAAGGGCATTCGGGCAGCGGACGACAGGTGGAGGTGTAGAAGTGCGGGCTAGCGGTCGGGAACGAGTGCGCCGGGCTGGGGCTTACAGCGCGGCTCGGGCTACAGCATTAACCGGCATCAGAGGCAGAGGGAGGAACAGGCAAAGCGAGGGCGCAGGGTGTAGAAGCGGCGTGGACAGGAGAGGCGGCTGGCGGATGTGAGAGTGATGATGGTAGCGCGAGTACTTTTCTGAGGGTTGGGATTGAGAAGGGGCGTTGGCTTGGTGGCGCCAAGATATGATCGCCGGAGGCAGGAGCACGCGCTGCAGATGCACACCACACACCACACTCCACACTGCACACTTCACACTGCACGCCGTGAGCAGCCCTGTCCATGGGCCCGGCCATTCAAGCGTCGCAAACAGCAGACGTGCACAGTACGTGACAAATGCGAGCCATGCGCTGTGCTGCGCTGTGCTGTGCTGGGCCGGGCTGCGATGCTCCGCGCGCCATCCACCACCTCTCAGCGCGCTGGACTTCCCCCTGAGTCGGAGGGCTGCAGGGGTCGTCTGAATCGTCTGGCGCGTGCGCTTGCGGCTACTCACCGAGCGGAGTGCACACAGTCAGCACACATTGGCACCACACACCGCGGGAGAGAAATGTGGCTATGGACACGAAACGAAGCACCCGTTTGCGCTCCGTTGTTCTGTGCCGTCGACCTGGCCGGTGGCTGCTGGCTGCTGCTGGCTGCTGGCTCTCGGCAACCCCCCATCCACCATGGCGCACGCCCACGACGTCAAAGTGTCACATACCCCATCCTCGGACTGGTGTGGCTCGCGATACCCAAGTCACGGTTCAAGAGGTGACGCTCGGGAATTTTTTTTTTTTTTTTTTTCTTCTTGACTGAAAACCATCGTCGTCGCTCCCTCGAGGGCCCCATCGTTGGATACATAGACAGATGGATACATGGATACAAGTACTGCACAACGTCCGCACGTCGGCTCCGCGGACATGGCATCATCTGCCGTTCCCAAGCCTCGCCAATCTCAGCCCTTCCCCTTCGCCCTCGCCTTCCCCTCGCTGCGCATTGCCCGAGTCCGCGCAGCCTCGTCGTGCTTGTCCTGTTGGAGTCGCGCGTGACGGCCATTTTCTCTGACCGCCGGCCCAGGCTGCGCTCGGATTGGCCCGCATTCTTTCATCACGTGACCTCCCGCTTCCGCTTCGAGGTAGCACCGTAGCACCCCAGCACCCCAGCGCGATATCGAAGCTCGAGAGCATCCGCAAACTTGACCGCACACTTGACCGCATCTCCAACTCGCCGGCCGGCACTGGCCACCACCGAACCCGTTACTCACCGGCGCCGCCTCGACCAGTCCCCCCCCCTCTCCCTCCTCCTCGCGCCCGCCAGCTACTTCGCCATGGGCGAGGACTCGAGCCTCACCTCCGCAGCTCGCCGCCCATGACGCGCATGGCCGACCAAGAACTGCACCTCGTCCACCTCGCCAACGGTCGCACCCACCCAAGCCCTCTCGCCTCACACGCGCCTGCCTCCGCAAACATGGGAGGAGCGCCCGAGACCCCGCCAGAGCTACACGCTCTCCAGACAAGCCACTCCGCCTCGTTCCACAACCACCCAGACATGAACGGCCAAGCGCTGAGCGTCGCACGACCAAGTGCCACCGCCAGACGTCCGACCCTCCAGCGTGCGAAGAGCGACATAGGGCCACGCCAGCCCGACCCGCAGCCGGAGGAGAACGTCGAGGTCGCCAGCACCGCTGACGGCCACTTCAAGATCCGCCACGGGTGGGACGACCAGCTCAATTCCGACGAGTACAACCATCTGTTGACTTCGGTGCGTTCCTGACACCCATTCACCCCACCTCCCCACTCTACTTACCCTCTCCAGTCATTCTTCATGTACTTCACCGAGAAGAAGCACGAGACGGGCGGCATCCCCAAGCGCGAGAGCAGCCTCTACCCGCTCCAGGAATGGCGTATGCGTGACAGGCTCAAGACCGTCTCCGCCGTCCTGGCTCTCTGCCTGAACATCGGTGTCGACCCCCCCGACGTCATCAAAACCAACCCTTGCGCCAAGGAGGAGTGCTGGATAGATCCCACTCTCACGTCGCAGACGCCCGGCCACACGCCCATGAACCAAATAGGCAAGGCGCTGCAGACCCAGTACGAGCAGCTGAGCATGCGCACCCGCTACAAGCTGCTCTTGGACCCAACTACCGACGAGGCCCGCAAGTACACGTCTACCCTCCGCCGCAACGCCCGCAACGAGAGGGTCCTCTTCCACTACAACGGCCATGGCGTACCAAAACCCACCACTTCGGGCGAGATCTGGGTCTTCAACCGGAACTACACCCAGTACATCCCCCTGTCCTTGTACGATCTCCAGAGCTGGATCGGAGCCCCCAGCCTGTTCGTCTACGACTGCTCCGACGCTGGTCTGATCATCTCCAATTTCCTCAAGTTTGCCGAGAAGCATCAGGCCGAGGTCGAAGAGGTCCGACGGCGAGATCCCAATGTGGAAGCCGTCGAGTTCAGCGACTGCATCCACCTAGCTGCCTGCAGAGAGAAGGAGTCCCTGCCAACGAATCCAGACCTGCCTGCCGACGTCTTCACCTCCTGTTTGACCGACCCCATCAGCATGGCAGTGAGGTTCTTCATCCTCCAGAACCCGCTTCCAAGCAACGTCACCCTGCGGGACGCGCACAATATTCCTGGCAAGGTCTCTGAGCGTAGAACGCCCATTGGCGAGCTGAATTGGATATTCACTGCAATCACCGATACCATTGCATGGAACTCGCTTCCGAAGCCCCTGTTTAAGAAACTCTTCCGCCAAGATTTGATGGTCGCCGCTCTGTTCCGCAACTATCTTCTGGCCCAACGCATCATGCGAGTCTACCACTGCCATCCCGTTTCCCACCCCGAAATACCTCCGACCTATGATCATGTGCTGTGGCGCAGCTGGGATCTGGCCGTGGAACTCATCTTGGCCCAACTACCTGACCTGCAGGCTGAGGCTCGTGGCGAGAAGGACTATGCTTATAGACATTCGGATTTCTTCTCTGAACAGCTCACCGCTTTCGAAGTCTATCTTTCGCAGGGCGCTGTCGAGCAAAGGGTGCCTGAGCAGCTCCCTATTGTGTTGCAGGTGCTCCTTAGTCAGGTTCACCGTCTTCGCGCCCTGATCCTCCTATCTAGCTTTCTCGACCATGGCCCCTGGGCTGTCAATCTTGCGCTTAGCATTGGCATCTTTCCATATGTCCTCAAACTTCTTCAGTCGCAAGCCAACGAGTTGAAGCCCGTCATGGTCTTCATCTGGGCTCGTATCCTCGCAGTCGACCAGTCGTGCCAGGCTGATCTGCTCAAAGACAACGGATACCAGTACTTTATCAACATCTTCAACCCGCACTCAGGTCAGAACTTCCATCCTTCCCCAAGACTTTACTCTAATTGTTTTCTAGGCATTCCCATTCAGAACGCTAGCGAACACCGTGCCATGTGCGCATTCATCATCGCCATGTTCTGCAAGGATTACAACCAGGGACAGCGTGCCTCTCTGAGCCCAGATCTAGTGGAGAGCTGCCTAGACCACCTGAAAGATATGCAGAACCCCTTGCTAAGACAGTGGTCATGTCTGTGCCTCAGCAAAGTCTGGGTCAACTACGAGGAGGCAAAATGGGTAGGCATCCGATGCATGGCCCACGAACGGCTCTGTGAACTAGTGTACGACCCAGTAGCCGAGGTTCGTGTTGCCATGTTGCATGCCCTGACTGCATTTCTGGGCATCCGCGACGTCACCGAACAAGTCGCCAACATCGAAGAGTCCATCGCATCCATGATTCTGGTCATGACCACCGACGGAAATAGCATGGTTCGGAGAGAGCTGTTGATATTCTTTTCCACCTTCGTTCTCCGGTACAAGACCAAGATACTCGTTGCCGCGTTTGAGCAGTTATGCATGGAATCGGGTGGAGACAACGCGTTCACCAAGGACAATGAGGATAGAAATGGGGATGGCCTTTACATGAAGACGAACGCAGCTTCCACGTCACCCGCAATCACAAGTTCCTGCTCCCAGAATACCATCTACGCCGCCATATGGAAGGAGATGCTCGTAATGTCTGTTGATCCTCATCCCGAGATCGCAAGAGACGCCGGCATCGTTGTTGACTACATTCTCATCGCACTGCTCCAATCTCCCCTGGCAAAATTCGTGGAGCCTCAGTTCGAAAACGTCAATAAGAAGAACCCAGTCAGCCGTATTACACGCCGCCCGTATGAAGACAAGCCCGTGCAGCCGGCGTCCCAACCACCCACGCCTTCCAAGGAAGCTAGTTACCTTTCCTTATTTGGCGGATTACGTAGGACCGGGAGTGTCGCCGCCTCGCTCAAGACTTTTTGGGGAACCCATGAGTCCTCCAACTCACCTATGAAGAGTCCGGCGCGCGCAAGGACTGAGGAGAATCACGCGCCGCACCAAGAGCCACGGCCTCAGACACCAGAGAGGTATAGCGTTGAAGAGCAGCCAAAGACAAGGGGATTCGTACCGCGAAGCCTTGCCACAGAGCCAGAGCTGCCGTTGAAGAGTAGATTTTTCGAGTGGTCGGTGGAGTACTTCCGCGAGCCACAGATGAAGCCCACCGAGGCCGACGAACCTGGGAGCACAGATTACAATGGACGATTATGGAGACGCAATCGCAATGATAAGATCATTGCCGAAACCCAGCCGTTGAAAGACGCGGCAGTGTCGAACCAGTGGAGCCACCAGCACGCCGTGTTCGACAACCTGAGCCAACCCATGAAGATCTGCTTCCATCAGTTCGAAGACCATATGGTCGTGACCGATAACCGGGATACCGTCAACGTCATCGAGTATCTGGGAGGCCCAACTCGGAGAATAAATTGCTTCTCGAATGGAAACCCAGCGCATTCCAGAATCACCGAGGCTCGATTCATCAACGAGGATGATCAGGCTCTTCTTATGACTGGGTCCTCGGATGGAGTGGTCAAGATATTCCGCAACTACGACACGAGAGGCAAGACCGAGCTAGTGACTGCGTTCCGCGCCTTGACGGACCTTGTTCCCAGCAACAAGAATGCTGGGCTCGTCTTTGATTGGCAGCAGGGCAGAGGGCTCATACTGGTCGCCGGTGATGTAAGGGTTATCCGTGTCTGGAATGCGGGCACGGAGATTTGCACAAACGTAAGTTCTCTCATTACACCGTGTTCAAGCTTCGTGTTGACCGTCGTATAGGATATACCCGCTAGATCCGGTTCCTGTATCACGTCCTTGACCTCGGACCAAGTCGAAGGCGACGTCTTCATCGCCGGCTTCGGCGATGGCGCCGTCCGAGTCTACGACCAACGCCAAAAACCCTCGACAGCCATGGTCAAAGTCTGGAAAGAGCACAAGCAATGGGTCACCAATGTGCACCTTCAGCGCGGTGGCCAACGTGAGCTCATCTCTGGCTGTCGCGACGGCGAAGTCAAGCTCTGGGACATTCGCATGGACAAATCGGTCAAAACCATTGTCGCAACCAGTGACAACCTCAAGACGCTTTCGGTGCATGAGCATGCCCCTGTGTTTGCGGTCGGCACACAGCGCCACCAGGTCAAGATGTTCAACATCAACACTGGAAAGGTGGTCAGTGGATGGGAGCCTTACTCTGGGTTCTTGAGGGACAGGAGCAGTCCGGTCACCGCAACAGCGTTCCATCCGCACAGGTTGCTGTGTGCTGCTAGTGCGCTTCACAGCAACTTCGTGAGCGTAAATGCTTGCGTAGAGCCAAGGCAGACCTTGAAGGAAAAGACGGTGAAGCTTTGGGATGGTAATGCCTAAGCTACCCTATCCTAGCGTCAATCCTGACATGCGATCTGACATGTAGATATCTTAGGAGCAATCTCGCGGCCCAAGAACGAAACCTTCATCCGTGTAGCAGATTGGTTCCAAGGCATCGAGGAGGAATCCGACGCTTCGAGCAGCAATCTTCTCGACTTGGGATTCTCAGGGGTTCCTTTGAGACACTAGCTTGCCTCGACTTTTTTTCTTTTCATGGCTCACACACGGCACGGTCATTATGTGTTGTTTCAGAGGCATAGCGAATGGGCATTTCGGGTTCGGGATTCTAGGCGGGAGTTTTATGCTGGTTAATGGCATGGGACGGACTCTGAGGAAGGAGGCCTTGTTGTCTCGTCAGGTCCTGCAGTACTGACTTCGTGCCGGATGGGGATTTCCAACAGATTCCCTATCCTTGGCGGGGTCTTCCAGCGCTGCCTCGGCAGATTCCATGTCTTTTGTTGGTTTTTTTTTTCAGCACTGCTTCGGCAGATCATATGTTCTCAATAGGGTTTCCTCTTGTATTGCTTCGGCAGATTATATGGGTCTCGATAGGATTTTTCCCAACACTGCTTAGGCAGGTTTTTCATGTCGTTTTCATAGTATAGGTCTCCTTGGAAATGGGGGGATGACTTAGGTTAATATCAATCAATTCAAATCAGAAAGTAGTTTTTTTTTCAAACATTTTGCATTCATTCCTATATATGACTTTGATGTCATTGTCTACAGGACAGAACTGTCATTCATAGTCTTTTCTTTTGTGCTGGAAAGTTCGAAAGAATGCCTTTTTTTTCTTTTCTTGTTTGTTGTCACCAGTATAGGTATAAGTTTTTTTTTCTGGTGTCGTTAGCCCAAATTTTGATCAACCCAACAAACAACTCTTTCATTCAAGCACATAACATGTTATATATAAAAAATCGTTTCATCGCGCCACAACAAGTTAAGGTCCTGTCCTGGTCAGTACGGGACGGCCGTCCTCCCTGCTAGCTAGCTCTGATAGCTAGCGTCTGGTGACCAAGATGTTTCGTCCAACTTCTTCCAAACGATGTGAAGCATATTCAGTAGTAGTCCGTTTTTTGCTCTTCAGCCAATGCACTACGGACACAGGTTCTCACAAGCGTCAAGACCATCATGGGACGCGTCAGATTATAGAATAAGCTTTGAAATTTTTGGCGTCGCTTTCTGGGGTATCGGAACGGTGCTTGGTGAATGGCTTCCACAAGAAAGACATGGTTCACTCCAAACTTGAAGCACCGGGACAAGATTCAAACCCCCGCTGCACTCTGGCTTACAAGTTACGTACTAGCCTGATTTGCATGGTATATTTCCCAGACCCAACGCTCGACATCCTCTGCTCTCTTGACCAAGTCGGAATCCTCTCGTGGATCGATGGCTGCTGCATTCCTCATCTCCGCCAAACCTCTGGCTATCTCATCCGGAGACAAAGTATTTTGTGTGACCTGGGGAACTAGCAGGACATGAACGTTGTTCACCGCAGTTTCGAAACGGTTGATTGCAGCTTCTGCGCGCTGCTGGACTGAGCTTGGAGCGTGACTTGAAGTGGACTTGCCGCTGGCAGAGAGGGAAAGCGGGGCAGTCTCAGGAATAGTCTCTAGGCTTGGTGTATAATGAGCTTGCTTTCTGCTTTGGCTGTTCGTGTTGTCTCCAGCGCAGCAGTTAAGTATAGCGTGCTCGCTTCGGTACTCGGCATCCATCCTTTCCAAAGCAGTAACGTGATGCTCCACGACATTGGAGTTGGCTTTAGCTTGCCATGGCTGGCTGGTAGTCTATCTTTGTGTGAGTGATATTGTTCGATATGATTAAGGGGACCTGTTGGCTTTGACCTGCTCGTTATTTCTGCTCGGCACGGCAGCCGAAGTTGATCTCTTGCTGGGATGCATGGCTGAGATTCGCGGACAGCGATAGCTTCGATCGATAGGCAAGTAGAAGAAAGAGTTCTATCTCGTTCGAACACAGAGCTGTCCAAAGTTTGCCCTCTTGTAGTGTAGAGAAGAATGAAATACTAGCAGTAAGTGAAGACTCGGCGGGCTATTTATCTATCGGGACACACTAATGAACAACATCGTGACCATTCTGTGCAGGACGAAACTTTCAGGCACCTTCAAGAACTTTTGAATTTGTGAACTTTTGAATACTTTTGGAACCCCTCGAGGTGGTCAGAAAATATAGACTGACTCGGGCTAGTAGGGTCCACTAGGAACATTGCAGAAGTTCTCTAAAGTTCTCGTGCTATGCAATGGAGCACACCATCCCCTTTCTGATGCGAGAGCTAGTAGCGTGCGAGCTGCAGAGTATCCAATTACCAAATGTCGTAGCCTTGCCAAGAAGTCTCTGCGAACTTCCGTGAACCTTTGAGCAACTGAGCCTATCACGCCAGCTGAGGGAAAGGCGAGGCAGAAATGCCTGCACGTATCGTTCTAGAAAGGGTCATACTGCTGTGTGACAGGCTGGAGACTCGTTTCATAGGATGCCACAGAACGCAATATTATGACATCTCGCGTAAATGAAACAAGATGTTGGGACATATGGTCAGGCGGAGTCATCTGCCATTGATCTCTATCGTCCGATAGGCTGCCTCAATACGATGGAATAAGGCTCAAACGTGCCACGACACAGTAGAGCCACACCTTATGCCGTCATCATTGGGCTAAAATATACCGCCGTGATGCAACTTAACTAAGCCCTAAAAGAAAATATTATACAATGTTATAGAATAGTTAGAAGATAGAATACTAGCCTTTAGATACATTTTAGAAGATAAATAAATCTAATTATATAAGAATATTTTCTTTAGGGCTTAGTTAAGTTTTTCTTCTTCTACCCCTTTATTAATCAGACCGCCGTACTACTGTGGCGCTTTTCCCGCCGCATATCAGCCCCTCTCGGAGAATGGCGTAGCGAATCCCAGGCTGACCAGAATGTTCACAAAGATTCGTGGCGCACACCGCCAGCTAGGCAAGCGTGCTTAGCCTACCCGCAGAAAGTTCTCAAAGGTTGTCTGTGCGAAATGTGCCACAATAGCTGTAGATAAATTCCGGGCCTGCCCTAGGGCCTGTCCTGCCATCTTTCCACTTAATTTTACTCTTACACTTCCGCTTCCACTTCCATTTCCACTTCCATTTCCACTTCCATTTCCACTTCCATTTCCACTTCCATTTCCACTTCCATTTCCACTTCCACTTCGTACAGCCATGGATTCTATCGATCCTTCAAACTTTGGCCTCGAATCGCCCGACAATCCTGGCTGGAGCTTGCCAACTAATTCAGCATATATGCCTACAGTCTGGCAACCTCAGGTAGATGCTTATGGCACGACGACCCTCCTGGCTAACGAACATCTGAACGAGCCGCGCGAAACTTCATTTATGATGCTTCCGACAGGCAACACTGCCTCCAGCGCATTGCCAGTTGCACCAGCACAAAATAGCCTTGCTACAACTGGTAAGCTCGAACCTGGCGGGCATGTTCGCCAAGGTCCCATAGGAGCAGAATTCGAGAAGCATCGAGCGGTGATTGAATATCATCATCCGCGCATGACATTGAAGGAGCTAAAAGCACTAATGGCAGGAGAACATAAGTTTACTGCCAGGCAAGCAGCCTCACAAGCGCTCCCTAAATGTAAACAGGTTGGCTAACGTATCAAAATTAGCGACCAGCAATGGAAGAGGCAGCTGAGCGCGTGGGAGCTTGGCAAAAACATTCCACATCGCGTGTCTGCATACATTGTTAAGAAGCATCACCGTCGCCGAACCAAAGAGAAAAAAAGGACTTATTTCAATTACCGGGGAAAGCCGGTGCCTGAGACTAAGGTCAAACGATATATACAGACTCAGCCAGATAATCCCTCGTCTCCGACCGGAAGTAAGTTTCCTCCCACAGCATTGCACCTCTGAAAGAATGGATCTAAAAAATGGTAGCGGTCCCTTCCGACCTTACCTTTGGTACTTGTAGATCTCTGGGTGAGACATCTAGTATCCCGATGTGCGATACCACCGGCGAGCGTCAAGCGGAACCGGCCACTAGACCAATAAGGCCGGAATTCCTCTATGGTCAAGACGTCGATAAGTACCTGGAGATCCAATCCAGCGCTGTCGATCTTGCGCACCGTGGGGATTACCCTAGAGCAAAAGTCGCCTTTATGGAGGCTTTAGAAGGACTTGAATGTCTACTGGGCGCAACTCATAGTGTGTCCCTTGACGTACTAGCAAACTTTGTCACGGCCGCCGTAAACGCAGAGGACTTCGACGAAGCTATCCAGCGTCTCCGCAAATCCTACACAGACCATCAAGAGGCCTTAGGTGACAACAACAAGAAGACTTGGCAAAGCTATGCTCAGCTTGGTATTGTGTACCGCGCACAAAAGAAAATTGGCCAAGCGTTGAAACATTTCCTTGACGCAAGGCAAGGCTTACAGGCAATTACTACGATGGATCTAGAGGAGTCTTTCAACTTCATTAACCCCATTACCGACCTGATCGTAGGCGTTTATGTGGAGGTCGGCGACTTAGAAGATGCTGAAGCGGAAAGACGTGATCAAATTTCGCAAGCAGAGACCCTAGGGGCTGCCTATAGAATGCAGGTAGCCGACTACAAGCATGAACTAGTTCACTTCTATGTCAACAAGGACTATCAACAAAGGATCATGCTTGGGCATGTCTCTCATAGTCCCCCGAAGCAGCGTGTGGAGCAGCTACTTGTTGAAGCTCTCGAGACTTATGGTCCGACTTGCAGTGGAACTTCCGCACATCTATGCTCATTAGAGCAATTACGAAAACTATATGAGTCCACAGGTCAGATCGAAAAATTGAGGCCTCTTCTTAGAAACATCGAACTCGCCCTCAGCACTCTCCAACCGACGGAATTTTTAGTCTTCCAGAGATCATTGGATCTCATGAAGGGGATTGCAAGATCTTTTTCACGATTCTGCGAATGGGGTCTTGCTGAATGGTGGCTGTTATACCGACAACAGCAGATTGAGAGATCAAGAGCTCTTGGACCGAATTGCCACGAGTCACTTTCCAACAACATGCAGTTGGCTAAACTCCAATTCGATCAGGCCAAGCCACAAGCTGCAGAGCCCTTTCTCAAAAAAGCTCGGCAAATTGCCACGGATTTGCTACCACCCAATCATCACCTCCACGGATTTATAGCACAGATTCTTGCTGATGGTGCCTGGGCACCTTATAACTTTTGCAAAAGCTGTCTAGTGAATCTTCCAAATCCGGCACGACGTGCTATTTTAGGCGGACTTGTCACATCTGACACAGAAATCTCTGGTGAATCGGACTCTGAAGAGGGATCTGGTAGTGACACCGACTTGAATGTGGCAGAGGAATCTGGTAGCGATACCGACACGGATCTGGCCGAGGGTGGAACACTTCAAGAATAGGCGTCACTCTGATGTGTGAGTTGAAGAGAGTATACCAGCATTAAGGGAGATATGGACTCGGCGTTCTTGATTGCTTTGGTGTGTGATGATATCTACTCCTTTGAGGTATGAACCATGCTCTTTCTTCCAATTCCGTGAATCAACGCGCTCCATGTATGCAATCTCAAATTAATAGACCTTAGCACCAAGGGATATATGGGTGGACTGATTTCTGTCGTTGCCGAGTTACGACTTGACCTGATGTATATTACTTTTTTTTCAAATGGTTCTAAGAAAACTGCAAACCTTTTTAGTTTGTTTTTCTTTTCTTTTCGTTTGAATCGAGGTGAGGTTCAGTTAGTTTAGTTCAGGTTAGAACCAGCGTTGATAAGCAAAAATCATCTTTGTTGATAAAGGTTGGTATCAAAAAATGGGGGCGGAGAAACGGTTTCGCACTTTCTACACTTGGGATGTATATATATATATATATATATATAAAACTTTGTCGGCCGCTTGCTTGTGTGGGCCGAGTCCGGTTTTCAAACCAAGCTAGACAGACTATTCATCATCATCTAGCGAAATAGGTCAGGGTAGTGGTGGATCGGCTGGAATAGCTGGAATATGTAGATTGTTGCAATTCGGATAAGCGGATTTATACTAAAAAAAAAAGGGAAGAAAGAAAGAAAGAAAGAAGAAGATTGGTTGTGCGAGATGGAATATACATACCTGAACTTGATCGAATAAACCAGCTTCTAAAAATGAGCGTCCCTAACTATTGCTCCTCTGCTGCTGATGATGAAGATGATGACGCATTTCTCTGGATCTTTCTTCTAGTAGTAGTTGGCGTTGAACTTCCGGTGATGAAGCAATATGTTAGACAAAAAGGAAGAGCAGCGAAACATGTGGCGGAGGATGACCTCGATTACGAGGATTTTTCAATTAAGAACTCGTTATAGTGAAGGCAAATGCTCTAGTTACCGCTAGTGACCTTTCCGGACACGTATGTGCTTGTATGCTCTACATGATCACGTTTCGTACAGAAGCCGCGTCGTCAGCCAGGATCAATCACTTGACAATGCTCTCGGAGCGGTTCATTGTTGTAAGCAAGCGCGGACATCAGTCCGTCACGCTAATCATCAGCAGCACGAGACAAGTTGTTGGTTTATTCTCCGGATTAAGGGTTTGCGGCTCTAAGTTAGATCCCGTTCTAGCGCTGCGTTTCGCTTATCTGAAATATGCATATATAAGTCTTGTCACGTTTTTCTAGTAGTCGGCGCGTCATTTATATATCGTCAGGTCTCTCGTCTTTCTAGGAGGACCAAGGACGCGATGCTTTGTTGACTTGCTGTATGAACATAGAAAATGCCACACTGTCTATCCTTATCGATAAGGTACGAGGCAATATACCTAATGCAAATAGCATGGGGCTGTTCAGCCTTGCTGCGCCGCGTCGCTTCAGCCTAACCGCTCTCCTCAGCTCCTCTGCCTACACACTACCATTATATTCTCCATGCACTGCTATGGCTGCCAGAGCATGACTTCCCACATGCATCGATCCGAAATCGACAACCACCATCCCGCTTTCTCTTCTCGTGACGACCGCACATGTCGCGCCAGCTGGGCCGGGAGGACTACACCATAGGATGGGTGTGCGGGCTCCCTGTCGAGCTAGCAGCAGCGAAAGCACTGCTTGACGAAGAACACGACGACTTGGAACATGATCTCAACAACGATGAGAACTTGTATGCCCTAGGGTCAATAGGCGGACACAATGTGGCGATAGTATGCCTGCCGGCTGGACGGATCGGTAATAACCCGGCGGCCGTCGTGGCGACGCAGATGCGGGCCACATTCAAGGGGATCCGGTTCGGGCTGATAGTAGGCATAGGCGGAGGCGTTCCTAGCGCAGAGGTGGACATCCGGCTCGGAGATGTGGTGGTGAGCCAGCCGCATCAAAACTTCGGCGGAGTGGTACAGTACGACATGGGGAAGACGACACCAAGTGGATTCGAGCGGATAGGATCACTGAACTCTCCGCCGCAGTTATTACTGAATGCAATCAACAAAGTGCAGGCAAATAGGTACTTACGCAGAAGCACACTATCTGACTACGTCTCGAAGCTTGAGCGCACCCCCTGTTTCCAACGCCGTATAACGGGTCCTGACGTGCTATTCGAGGCAGCCTATGACCATGAGGGCGGTAACAAGTGTGAACAATGTAACACTGGCAGACAGCAGACACGACCACAACGAGAGAGTAAAGAAGAGATAGTAGTGCACTACGGAACGATCGCATCCGGGAACCAAGTGATGACAAGTGGTGCTGAAAGGGACAAAATCAGCGCTAAGCTTGGCGGCGTGCTTTGCTTTGAACAGGAGGCAGCAGGCCTAATGAATAGCTTCCCATGTCTTGTCATCCGCGGCATCTGCGATTACGCTGATTCCCATAAGAATAATCAGTGGCAGGCATACGCGGCGGGAACGGCGGCCGCGTATGGGAAAGAGGTGCTGTCCGTGATCCCAGCGGCAAAGGTGATGGAGACGCACCCGGCAGAAGAGGTGATGGAGACGCATCCGACGAAAGAGGCAATGCACAGCGCGAGCAGTTAGTATAGCATCTATCTGGAGGTTGGTGGCTTGATCATACTGATATCGCGACAGAGCGTAGCTTACCATCTCGATCTCTTGAGAGTGCTCCTGTCAAGCGCAAAAGACTCGAAATCTCTGATGGCCCAGAAAACAACATTACAGAGTGAGTTATCCATTATCACCAATGACAGTACCATTGCAATACTTTGCTTACTATTGTAGACAGCAAATCGTTCCCCGTACGCAGGTTCTTCTTCCAAGAGATGTAGTTCACTCTAATCAATGCCTCTAGTTCCTAATCACCACCAGAACCTGAGCCAGACAACGGTTAACGAGGAGCAAAAGAAAGGCCTTCTAGAGTCTTTAAAATTCGATCAGATTGAATCGCGCCAGATGAATATCCGGAATGCCTACGCTAAAACATGCAGATGGCTATTAAGACATCCTGAATATCTTAACTGGCTTGATGTAACTAAGCTAGGCGAACACCACGGCTTCCTATGGATTAGAGGGAATCCTGGGACCGGAAAATCAACGTTAATGAAGTTTGCTTTAACTAATAGCCGTAAGATGATGAAGGACTATATTGTACTCTCCTTCTTCTTTAACGCACGGGGTGAAGACGTGGAGAAGTCTACGGTCGGGACATACCGATCACTGCTTCTGCAACTCTTGCAACAGCTCCCAGGGCTCCATAGCATCTTAAGCTCATCCCATCTCTCAGCCGCAAGCTCCAGCATAGACTACCAATGGAGCATCGAATTGCTGAAGATGCTTTTAGAGCAAGCTATAACATCGCTTGGGGAGTCTTCCGTGGTTTGCTTCATCGATGCGCTAGATGAATGTGAAGAGGAGCAAGTTCGGGATATGATACAGTTCTTTGAGAGTATCGGCGAGCTAGCTGTGGCGAACGGGATCCGCTTTCAGACCTGCTTCTCAAGCAGACACTACCCGCATATCACGATCCGAAAAGGCCTTATATTGGTACTAGAAAGACAAGAAGGGCATAGTCAAGATATTACCAACTACATTAAGAGGGAGCTAAGGATTAAAGAGAATGGGACTGCTCAGAAGGTTCGTGCAGAGCTTCAAGAAAAGGCATCCGGGATCTTTATGTGGGTTGTGCTTGTTGTAGGCATCCTAAATAAAGAGTCAGACCGCGGTCGTATTCATACACTCTATCAGAAACTACGGGAGATACCTAGCGACCTACACGATTTATTTCACGACATCCTATTACGCGACACGCATAATAAAGATAGTCTAGTGCTATGTATCCAGTGGGTACTCTTCGCCAAGCAACCCTTAGCTCCGGAGCAGTTATACTACGCCATGCTCTCAAAACCCGACCGAGATGCAGTATCAAAATTGGACCCCAAGGAGATCTCCGAGGATGTGATCAGGCTATTCATACTCGATTCTTCCAAAGGCCTTGCCGAGGCCACGGCGTCCAAGGTGCCAAAGGTTCAGTTCATACACGAGTCCGTGAGAGACTTTTTACTAAAAGAGAAAGGCCTCAGCAAGATCTGGCCCGAGCTTGGAAGCAACTTCCAAGGTCAGAGCCACGAGCGGTTGAAACATTGCTGTCTCGACTACATGAATGCAGAGAAGGTCAAAGCCCCAGGAATCCCTGGCGGCCTCTCAAAGGCTTCCTCGCCGCCGGCAGCAGGCATATTTCATTTTCTGGAGTATGCTGTTCGTAACGTGCTATATCACGCAGACGCGGCAGAGGGAGGCGGTGTCTCCCAGGTGACCTTTTTAGGCAGCTTCTCGCTTTCTCAATGGGTCATCCTGGACAACCTGTTCGAGAAGCACACAGTGCGCAGGCACAAAGAACGCGTCAGTTTTCTATATATACTAGCTGAGCTTAATATGGCAAATCTTATCAAAGCTCAATCATTAGGCAGCCGATGTCTAGAAGTCGAGAATGAGCGTTATGGTTGTCCTCTTTTCGCAGCCATTGCCACAAGAAGTAAGGAAGCCGCACAAGCATGCATCGAGGGTCTAGAAGCCAGCCAGTCTACGTGCAGTGATGATAGAGGACGATATGAAGAGTTTTATGATGAGGAAAGAGCACGGAAAAGCCTGGGACGCGGGTTCATATACTCTAGAAAAAGAGGTATGCTATCGTATGCCGCGGAGTTTGGCCACGAGTCGATGGTGAAGTGGTTCCTCTACAATGGCGCCGAGGTCGACGCGCGTAATGGAAAATACGGCAACGCACTTTGGGCGGCTTCAGAAAGAGGCCATGAGCAGATTGTAAGACTGTTAGTTGACTCGGGCGCCGACGTCAACGCGCAGGGTGGAAAATACGGCAGCAGCGCACTCTACGAAGCTTCATTAAGGGGCCACGAGCAGATTGTACAGCTGCTAGTTGACTCGGGCGCTGTTGTTAACCCGCGGGGTGGCAACAGCGCACTCCAGGCGGCTTCAAGAGGAGGCCACGAGCAGATTGTAAGACTATTAGTTGACTCGGGCGCCGACGTCAACGCGCAGGCTGGAGAATACGGCAGCAGAGCACTCCAGGCAGCTTCAAGAGGAGGCCACGAGCAGATTGTAAGACTATTAGTTGACTCGGGCGCCGACGTCAATGCGCAAGGTGGAGAATACGGCAGCAGCGCACTCTACGCAGCTTCATTAGGAGGCCACGAGCAGATTGTAAGGCTATTAGTTGACTCGGGTGCCGACGTCAACGCGCAAGGTGGAGAATACGGCAGCAGCGCACTCTACGCAGCTTCATTAGGAGGCCACGAGCAGATTGTACAGCTGCTAATTGACTCGGGCGCCGATGTCAACACGAAGAATAGAAGATACGGCAGCGCACTTTATGCAGCTTCAGGAAGAGGCCATGAGCAGATTGTGCGGCTATTAGTTGACTTAGGCGCCAACGTCAACGTGCAGGGTGGAAAATACTGCACCGCACTCTGCGTAGCTTCATTAGGAGGCTATGAGCAGATTGTGCAGCTGCTAGTTAACTCAGGCGCCGACGTTAACGCGCAGTGGAAGAACGGAAGCAGCGCACTCTACGCAGCTTCATTAGGAGGCCACGAGCAGATTGTACAGCTACTGATTGACTCAGGCGCCGATGATAACAAGGGTGGAGAATTCAGTAGTGCACTCCATGCGGCTTCGGAAAAAGGCCATGAGCAAGTTGTGAAGCTATTGGTCAACTCAGGCGCCGACGTCAACGCGCAGGGTGAAGTGTTCGGCAGTGCACTCCGGGCAGCTTCAGAAAGAGGCCATGAGCAGGTTGTAAAGCTACTAGTCAACTCAGGCGCCGACGTCAACGCGCAGGACGAAGTGTTCGGCAGTGCACTCCAGGCAGCTTCAGCAAGAGGCCATGAGCAGTTTGTAAAGCTACTAGTCGACTTAGGCGCCGACGTCAACGCGCAGGACGAAGTGTTCGGCAGTGCACTCCAGGCAGCTTCAGAAGAAGGCCATGAGCAGGTTGTAAAGCTACTAGTCGACTTAGGCGCCGACGTCAACGCGCAGCATGAAGTGTACGGCAGCGCACTCTACGCAGCTTCAGAAAGAGGCCATGAGCAGATTGTGAGGCTACTAATTGACTTAGGTGCCAACGTCAACGCGCAGGGTGGAGAATACGGCAGCGCACTCAACGTAGCTTCAGAAAGTGGCCATGAGGATATTGTAGATCTGCTAATCGGCTCGGGCGCGCATTGGAGTAAAGCCTAAGCTTCGCAACCTACCACCTCTACCCACCTCCTCATCCCATTACCTTTTGTATATACTTTCAATAAAAAGTCCTTCTAGACCCGAGCCGACAATCTGATACTTGTCATTACAATGGAGACGAGCGAGCGCGTGCTCAGGGAGAAGCATTATCCAGACATACTTCTCAGCATGACCCCAATATTGCATCGACATTTGAGTCCCGAGGCTACGATAAGGAGGTCCATCTCAACTGACGGGAAACAAGCCTTCAGTTGCGGGAACAGGGTTCTCGGGCTCTGGTCATCCTGACACGGTATCCTTCCCTTGAGACTTTGAATTGAGTGGCAGATGGAGAATATAGAGATTGGTGTTTGATGCTGCATGAAGCGTAAAGTACGGAGCAAGTGCAAATATGGAATAGCATCGAGTAGTGTAAGTATAGGTACGCAAGACAGGTACAGTAACAAAGGTGACTCGGCGCCATACATCGCCACCAGGTGCATGGAGGACGGCCGACCCGCACCGGACACGGGTTGTGAAGTGACGCACTCTGTAAGAGATGAATTAATCGATAGGAAGCATAGATCAGTCGGATCACAAGTTTACAGTGTCAAGATCAACCCTATTTACCAAAACCAAACACAGCCACAAAGGTACCCACCAGCTACGATACGTAAATCACACTATAGATAATAATATAGCCATCTTACACTATCCAGGAAAAGTAATACTAGTAATATACCAAAGACACATTAATTTCGCCTCGATACCAAGCTTCTCCACACACCAGACGCAAAAGGCATTTCACAAAATCGTAATTTTTTTTTTTCGGTGTTGAAGGGTATCTGTACATTTCATTCTTAATAAACCACCTACCCTATCCTATAGTATACCAAGCACATAGCCAAAACACTGAAATTGTAGTTAGGTTAGTATAATAAGTATACCCAGAGATCAACTTGGTTAAAAGTCAAAAAGTATAACCCCCTCTACATTTTCCAGCACACGGTAGTGTTTCCGGCTATTTCGCAGGGATAGATGTTATATTGTTTTTTTTGGTTGGTTGGCTGGCATATAAAGTGCCATACTGCGATGGTAGGAGGGGCCAAATTTGAAACATTATATGCATGGACAGACTGAAGGCTATTCCGATGGTGTCCCTTTGATGGAAGCGCTGCGCTTTGATCCAAGTCGGAAGCCCTATGGTTATCGGCGGTGCTTCCCAAACAAAACCCCTTCTCGTCCCTAAGCTGCACGGCACTGCAACAAACAAGCACGGCAATCTGCACACACGAACGAGGTATAAAGAATAACTCCGCTAAATTGAACAAGACGATAAAGAAGTCAAGCTACTTGGTACCTTCTATCATACACTGTCGTCCCCGTTTGCTTGTGAGCTTCTTGCAAACACCCACTTGGTTCCTAACCCCCCATACCACAACACTCCCCTACACCCACACTTCGACATACACCCTGCACAAAAATGAATATCACGATAAAGACTTTCGCCCGCGAGAACAACTCCGAAAACATTGCTATGCTCCATACCCGATGCATGCAACACAGCGAACTCACGCCACCATCATGCGACAAACAAACGCGTCCTAGCTGGGAAGGCTAAAGCCTCATATGTGTGAAGAAAAGAAGGCCAAAGCCCTCATACGTGTAAAAGAAAGAAGGCCGAAGCCCTCATACGCGTTGAAAAGTGTTGCTAATTATCCGCATATCTGCGAAGATGTTGAATAAATAGAAAAGCCGCCATAGGGAAAAAGAAGAAAGATGCATGATTATTGGGACAAAGTCCAGTAGAATAAACCGCCGTCCGGATCGCTCATTTCTTCTTGCTGGATGCACCTTTTGACTTCGTGCTGCGAACTTGTTTTGCGGTCTTTGTAACGCCGGCGCCGGTCTTGCGGATGCCGCGGGGCGCGGGCATAGAACCTCGTTTCTTTCCCTTGACTTTTGATGTGGCATAGGTACGTCCTACGTCTTCTTCGCTATCGTCTATGTCCATGGAGTCCGAATCGATGACGATGGCTGAGTTTCTCTTAAGGTTCAATGGCTTAAATGGAAGCTTAGTTTGAGTCAACTGTTTCTTGTTTGCACTGCGGAGCGAAGCCGGCGTGATGTTGGGAGAATCGTCGTCAGAAGATGTCTCTGGCGTAGTGCTGCGAACAGGAGTCTTCGCGGCCTTGGCTTGGCGTTTTGGCTTTTTAGCTTTGGGGACGGTGGCAGGGCGGCGGATTTTGCCAGCAGGCATTCGCTTCACGGGTTTTAGGGCGCCTGGCCTGCTGACCTTGCGTTGAATACTCAAAGTTGTCCGCCGGGATGACTTCAGTGTGGCTGCAGAAGAGCGTACAGCCCTCCTAACCACTGTAGAACGTCTGGACATGGTCACCGTCTGGTGGCGGTTTTTGGCGCGGTCTTGCCGCGAAGCGCGTTGAGCAGCGATGGCTGCAGCCTCCTTCTCCGCCTTCTCGCGAGCCGCTTCGGACTCCGCAAGCGCGTTCCTCGCCTTGGACAGCAGGCGCTTCTTGGGAGAACTGGGGGCGCTTTCTGATCCTCGACCGGAACCAAAGACTTCTTGTAGCTTGCGCTTGGTGCCTGCAATAATAGTAGATGTCAGAGACTTTTCTTCCGAGACTGGCTTCTTCGGTTTGGGGCCCAGGACGCCGCGGCAGGATTCCGTCCCGCAGCGACATTCTTGGATGTTCTTCGAGGAGAACGGACTGTTCTGTATTAGCTTTGATACTGTAGGTATTTATTGCAAACGTACTCGAAGTTATAGTCATACGTCAGTTCCTCTCCAGTCGTTATCCCCCGTCGTCCGGCGAATAGCGCCATCCGAGGCTCGTTGCCAACGGTCCACTTGATCATCTCGCAATTAGGTTCGCAAGAGTGATTGACGAAGCGTGCAATGGTGCCCCGGGTTGCATCAATAATCATCTTGTTGTCGAAGCTCATGAGATAGTAGCACTGCGGATAGTCAGCCTTTGGGAGCCTGAGGACACGCTGCAGAAACGGACCTTGTCTTTCTTATAAACCTGCTTCATCCTTCTCTCGCACTCAGTTTGCGTAATGATCTCTCCCGCGTATTCAACGATGATTTGGTGAGGCTCGAAAGACCTCATAGCTCGGACCCCGTAACCCTTGTCGTCAGTGTGCATGACCTCGACGCCATAATCGTAGCCATTGCCTTTAGCACGCTTTTTGAGCTGCGCGAAAGGACGATTATTGCACTGTTCGGCCGAGAGTGGGCAGTTGGTATCATCGCACTCGTAAGCCATTATGCGATTGTGGCACGTTTCCCCGCACCCATCTTCCGGTTCGCAGTAGCATTGCGATGTATCCTGCTTGTCCCACTTCCATAGAGCAGCAGCGTCACCAATAAACCGATCTGCAGAAGATTAGGGAGTGATCTTCACATGCCAAACGGGTAACTCACTCTTCGACAACTTTACCCAGCCGTCTGCCTTGACCTTGCGGGGCAGGGGGTTGTAGGTGTCGTAAGGCAACTTGAAGTCACGGTACTTCGTCCGGACGTCGCCGCTCAGCATGCGATCTCCAGCAAACATGGGCAGAGGAAGGATGTTCTTTTCCTTTGAGTTTCGCGTCTTCCTCTTTGCGCGATTCTGGCTCTCGGAAAGACGGGCGTCAAAGTTGCGGTCCTGGCCCACGTACAAACCCTGCTTCATCCATTGCTTAGTCTTGGGCTTCACGAATTCCTTCTTTTCTTCCTCTTCTTCCCATTCATCTTCTTCCTCACTATCAGCATCCTGCGCAGCGCGTGATCGTTTGGATGACGTCGGCAGCGCCGTCTGAGTGGAAGAGCGCAGACGCGAATCCGATGCGCTGCGCCTGAGTACGCTCTGCACAAGGTTTCTTCCGCCAGAGATTGTATGCGCAACAGCTTCGCCTACGCCGCTCAAATTCCGGATCGCTTCGCGACGCAGATCAGTCACGCGCATGGATGTGCGGCGCCGCGCTGCCTGCGCCGTCTCCGCAGCGAGCTGCTCCTCCGCTGGGTCGCTCTCATCGGTTTGTTTAGCTTTGTGCCGGAGTGTTCGCCTCTTCTTTTTGGTGGGGCTGGCTTTGATGACAGGCTCCAAGGGGGCGTGCAACACACGATTATGATGCTTCTCTAGGTACTTTGTAGGGGTATGGATCGCAGTGCCGGACAAAATCGACACGTTGTACGTGGGAACCGCTTTGGTGGAGCTTCGTACCGATCGTCGGCCGTCAGTGTTGGACGCTTCCGCAGCAGGCGGCGGCGGCGCAGTCGAAACTACGGGCGTCGACACCTCTTCCTGTATATCCAACGTGTGATCCGTCTTTGTCAACTCTGAAAATACGCTCGTCTCGTCGCCTAGGCTCGTCGGGGGTGTGGAGGTCGGAGGCGACGCGGTCGAGGAGACGCGGGAGGTGGGTCGTTTGGGTATTTCGACGTTAATGGTGGACAACATGGAGTCATCCGACGCGGGTGACACGTCTCGGACGACCATGGTTGCTGGATGCGACGTCCGTCAGAGAGGGGGTGGAGTGTCGAAGGAAGGGTGAGCAGCGGACGCGCTGGGGGTTCTCGGTTTGGGCGGATCCAGGGCGCTCGGAGGAAGACACTTCCCCAGTATGGGCGCGGATTACGGGCAACAAGACCAGAAAGCAGTGCGAACAATCCGTTGCAGCTGCACGGATCGATGCACCACGAATTGACAGGTGACAGGCCCCCGGAGCGAGGTCTCGTCTCCGATATGGGCGTTGAAGGGCGGCTTGAGGAGGGAGAGGTAAACATAACCGCTAGTAGTCATCAGCCAATCGCGCTTTCCCTAATCTGCCTGTGCTACCACCCCTCCCAGCAAGCTGCGCGAAATTTGCCATTTGGCCTTGACACTTCATTCTTGTTGTTATGCTTCATTTCAACTATCGCTGGCGACAAAATTTATGGACGGGCCTCCCCAGCTCACGAGCCTAACGCGCCTGCAGCCGTGGCGCTCGCCCCTCTCCCGCGATTTTCTTTTTTCCATACAGATGGCGCAACCACCGACGGCTTGTCATAGCTATGTACGTACATGGAAGATTAGACAAATAATTATGATTACGAATGTATATCCACTCGTGAAGTAGCTACTAGACATCGCCCAAGCAACTACCTAGACTGCGTCGACACCCGCTGCGGCGCGTGGTGTCCGACCAGCTGGGCCATGGAACCCCTGGCTGGTTGTTCGCACCGATTGCATTTCTACGCCTCCGCCTTGCTGCTCGGCTGTCAGAGGCGCACTCCGTTTCCCTCTCCTCGGGCCAAATCTTTGGTCCCCTTCCTCGTACTTGTGCTTGAAATGCAGATACGTCGGAGGGCGTGGTCGCTGCAGAACGGCAATCCAGTTCCGGAGCATGGACCCTTGTGTGAAGGGCCGGTGCCGGTCTTTCTTCAGGAACTTGTGCGAATTCAGATATTCGCGAGTTGTCTCGCCACGCGCCATCAGGAAGAGATGGTACACCCCCAGACTAAAGGGATACGGCGTGCCGAAAACTGCATAGATGCACATGGCGAATGGGACTCGCCATTTGTCGATTGCTTCGCCAAAGGTCGCGCCATTTTGCTTCCGCCATTCTAGTATGTGCACTAGACTGGCCGCGAGCAGGAGAATGCCGAGGAGCGTGGCTGAGCAGACAAAGGCAAAAAAGTAGCGATAGTTTCGCCGCCCAATGCAGTTGTTGAGCCAAACACAATGATGGTCTTGTGTCTCGACACAGTTGTCGCAAACGCGACAATGATGGGCTCGAGGGGGTCTCCAGATATTGCAACTCTTGCAATACTTGGTTGGTACTTCCATGGCCGCATTCGCACCTGCGGCTGACACAACCATAGTCCACTCAGTGGTGGCTGGACCAACGTTGAGCGGGTCTTCATTAGGATTAGGTGGGGGAAATGGGTGTAGGTTGCGGGGAAGAATCTAGAATCGTCAGCACACGTGGAAGGCAGTACTGTCAAAGAACTTACGCCCGGGTCGGAAGCAGTAGCATGAACAAAAGAAGATATGCATATCAAAAACAAGTAAGCAAAGATGATGGGTATCGAAGGAGAAACGTGTAGCCAAAGCCATGGCGCCCTAGCGTACAGTTAGTCATGGTGCAAAGTTGTGGTTGGCATGGGGGTGTATCGTACGAGAAACCAAAAAATAGGCCCGCGGGAGCTGCAACGAAAAGTCCAGTTGCAATGTTGACCGGTCGGTCGCGAGTGTTCTGTAGACGCCCGCCCCAGCAAAAGACAGTATTGCCCGAAAAGTACTGGTGGTTTTTGCCCAGCTCTTTCTTCACAATTTCCTTTGTGAGTTCTTTTCTTGCCATTCGGGGGGAGGACTCGGCCGATGCGAGCTTCTCGTGGCCTTGGCCCGGGCGCATCTGGGAGGATTTGCCTTCGCGGCTGGGTAATATAAAGCTGGATTTGAACGAGCGAGGAGATTTGCTTGGTGTGGGGAGTTTTCCCGAATCGGTTTTGAGTGTTTTGGAGAGGTCCAGATGCTGGGGTCTGGGTCGCTGGAGAGGAGTTATGCTCTCGCCGCGGCTGCGCACCGTCTCAGCACCTGTAGGAGTGGTATTCGCCGTGGTACGGTCTGGTATGTCTCGGTCGGTGATATCTGTTCCACGCGATGGTGGAGGGTGGTCCAGGTCATGGTGAAGACCTAGGGGCTGTTGTCCCCGAATCGTGTTGTTTGAGCCGATGCTCTGTCGATGGGGGTTACCGCCAAAGTCGGAGATGCCTTCTGAGTACAGCGACGAGTGGCCTAGGAGGGAAGTCGGGCGCTGGTTGCGCTGCTGCTGCAGGCGCTGCGAACTCATCGGGCGGAAGAAGCCATGAGCGGCCAACGGGACGTGAGTCCTGCTTGCGGATGTTGTCGGTCGGCTGTGGCCTCCCATGCTTCCAGCGACACTGCCCGTCCCTGCTCCGCTCTGTATGCCGGCGCCCCGCCGCGAAGGGGGTGCCTGCGACCATCTTCGCTGGTTCCCCGACTGTGCGGTCGCAATCGATGAAGGCCGCGATGGCGGAAGGCCCGGCTCTCCGGCAGGCCCTGTCATGCCCAGTGTTCGACTCCCGGTAGAGTTGCGATTGTGCGCGAGGTCTCTCTGTGCGGGTGTGACGGTGTGTTCGTCGGCGGTGGCGGTGGGTTCGCGTGGTACTTGGCCATCTTGTGGCACCATGGTGGGATTCGAGAAAGTATCAGTAGGCGTAGGTGGATCGGAGGGCGCCGTCATTGCGTAAGTGAGGCGATGGCAGTCTCAAGAGTATTCCTTAGAAGCAACGGCATGACACCGGACCGGGTAGGCGCATTATCTAGGGAGTGTTTCGAAACTTTTTCAAGGTTCGACTAGTTGTCGAGTGAAGCGTGCGAAAAGCAAAGGCACCTGCAGAAGCGAACGGCAAAAGGCAAAAGCCAATCTTAGGGGCAAAATGAGAGCGAGAAGGGTGCGCAATGGCGGACGGAGGGGGACGAGGTCCTCAAATGGGGCCCGGCAGCAGAACCGTGGGCGGCCAGGACTAGGCTTCAGATAATATTGTCGCGATTTAAAAGGGGCGCCCGAGTCGCGACCGTTGATGCTGTCCTGGCGACGTGCATGGCGGCATCACCATCTAGCCGCTTTGGGGACTAGCGGCCCCTGGCCCAGTTCCTGCCGAGGCGGCCAGTCACGGGCGCCGCGAGTGCCTGACATAAGCCGGGGCACCGCTTGGCACGCAGAGCTCGATCGAACCACCAGCAAGCTCAGCACGTCACCACCACGACCGCCGCACCCTCTCCACTCCACCGCCCCTCCACGAACCTCAATTGCATCCGCCATGTCGAGCATCATCGGCCGTACCGCTTTCCGCGCCGCCCCGCGCCTCCGCGCCACCCCCGTTCCCCGCCGTTGGGCCAGCTCCGCCGCCGTCGACGAGAGGCAGGCCAGCAAGGAAGCCCTCAAGACCGGAGCCAAGCGCGACCCCGAGCTCTACGTACGTTGCCACAGACTGCCCCTCCCGCTGAGATGACGGGGTGTGAAGGATATATTTGGAGACTGGAGATTGAGGCTACCTTTTGCGGGTAGAAGACCAGAGCTAATACCGGATGCAGGTCCTGCTCGCCATCATGAGCGGTGTCTTTGGCCTTGCCGGATGGCACTTTTGTAAGTTGGACCGGACCACTCGAATCTTCTCTCGGGATTGAAGGACGTCGCTCACGCCAGCAGCCCGGTCCCCGACCAGCGCCTCCTCCGAGCGAAGCGTTGCCGAGGCCGCCAACAGCAAGCCGTGGGAGGAGGGTGGAGGCTCTGGCAAGTACCAGTACCACCCCGGTGGCGACCCCAACGCCCCCAAGAAGGACGCTCCTTCGGCCCTGAACGTGGTCATCATCCCGAATGTGACATTGCCCAAGGTATATTGATGTCCTAGTTGGTCAAGAAGCGCCTACTGACGGCCTCAGGAACTGCACGATACCTACAACAAATGGGGCAAGGACGGCTACTAGATGACTCATCTCCAGCATATTTCCTTCGCTCATAGACAAATGCACACTGGACACCCCAGATTTCCTTGCCATGGCTGCGCACCACCCTGTAGATAAGCTCAAGCCGAGACTGTACCAGGTAGAAGAATTGGACTCTTTCGCATCTTGTTCTCGAGTATTGTATTTCTCATTTCAAGGGCTGGTATAGCTCCATGCCTTTCTACATTGTCCTCTAACCCACAGCTTGCTCGCCGTTTCCCGAAAACCCATTTCCAACTCACAAAAACAATACGATTACTCGAACCTCTAATAAATCAAGTAAACCGCCGCCCAAAAAAACCCGCTTATGCAAATGCAGATACGAACGAAAAAGAAACAACGGGCCGTCTCCACCTCACAAAAACATGGCCATCCCCCCAAGCACCGCCCCGATGCCCAAATTCCACCCCCAAACCTGGCCATCCAGCCCCCTCGAACTCAACCCAGCCCCAGCCGTAAACACCGGCTCCCCCGACTTCGTCGCCGACGGACTCGATGTAGTCGGCGGCGCTTCCTCCGTCTTGGATGCCGACCCCGTACTCGGCTCAGGCGAATGATACGTCCCGTTGCCCGCACCCGACGGCGCGGGAAGACCGCCCGAACCGCTAGGCACACTGCCCGAACCGCTTGGGCCCCAGCTGGGCGTTTCTACAATGTACGTCCATGGAACGGTGGGTGTTACTGTGGGGTTTGAGATGGTCATCCAGTGCGTGACGGTCTTTGTGCATGAGCCGGACGAGGGTGTGTGTTTGAGCTTAGTGTGCGAGGGTGTGGTATCCGGTGAGGCGGCGGCGTAGGATGCTGAGGCGATGCTCAGGAGAGAGCTGCTGACTGCGAGGAGAGAGAGTGGGCCGAGCATGTTGAACGATGGGATGTGGTTGTAGCGATGGTAGCGATGGTAGCGATGAGTAGCGATTATATATCGGTCGAGTGTGTTTGTATTTGCGCAGTAGAAATGTAGTACAGTGCGATCTTCCCTGTACCCCCGTTTCGTTCCCCTTCCTTTCCGTCCTTCGAATGGACGGTAATAGCGATAGTAATATCAACACCACCAAAGGCTCAAACCGAAAGAGTTTACCGGCTAGATCTACCCTTTACGCAGCAAGCAAGCAAGCAAAAACCCTTACAAATTAACGAATGTCCCTCCAAGCAAGTAGGCAGGCAGGCAGGCAAACCGTCAGGCAGTTAAAAAAAATCAAAAAGATTCAAACATCACCTAAGAAGGGGGCTCAGTCTGCATTTAAACAACGCAACACCGCAGCTGCATCCACACACCGGAACCCACCAACCTCGCATTCGTCCTTCGCGCGCACCACATGGTTGCAAATCCGGGCATTAGGGCTCAGAGAGGCACAGACACAGGCACACATGCAGGCACACAGCCCAAAAATAAATAAGCCCCGACCCAATGACACATCACGAATGTGGCCCACGCGCGCCTACCAGCCAGCCCAGCAAGCAAACCATCTACTCAGCAAACGCGCTCGCCCGTCCCGCCCACCATGGGAATCGACCACGTTGCCTAACGAGGGTACCACGGAATCAACGAACACGAACACACGAGCGAAAAAGAACAGGATCCCCGCGAGGTGCCCAAGTTTGCCCTATTCAGGCGACTCGCGCGCTGGGCTGACACCCGGGGGAGAGGATTCTTTTCTTATTTTGGAATATGTATGATGACCATGTGTACAGAACTCACTGTGTACATATATCATGTTGGGGGGCGGGCGGGGAGGTAGGCGTTGAGGCGCAGTCGTGGATCGCCCTGGTTGGTTTGGTTGGTGTGGGTTAGTTAGTTTTGGGCGTTCGCGCGAGTTGGGTGTGGACAGCTAGGTTTGGCAGGGCTGAGTCAAGGCTCCAGGTGCCCCAGTACGGTAGAACTTTTGGGGCGGAAAAAAGAATGGGGATGGAATGAAGTCACGGGGTGGGTGAAGGAAGGTTATTGGTGTCAGCTTTGATGTTTTCTTGATGATGGGGTTCGTGATTTGCTGTGTTTCTTGGACGTTGTTAGGGGAAAGTATTGGTTGTCTCGCGCGAATTATGTACATAGCTCCCTACATATGTCTTAGATGTTCACGGCGATGGCGCTAGGCTGTTCGTTTCCATGCACTTTGTGGAAACGTGATGAGGAATCTTTCAGCGAATATAGCTACGAAGAGTCATCAAGTCGTTAACGTATTAGGTACCTATGTAGGAAAGTCTCCATCGACTTTCTCGACTTGCACGGCCGTAAGGTCATCCAAAGATAATTATAGTACACTGGATCTTACCGAAAACGCACAACCCAACAGACCTAACCATGCTCGGTCCATCCTACCACTCATTAAAAACAGCACTTTTGCCCTTATTTGTCTTCCTAACCGTACTCGGTTCATCCTACTACTCATTCAAAATCAGCAGTCTTGCCCTCATTTGTCTCCCCATGGGAGTCTTGACCCACTCCGCATAAGACAAACCCCGCTTGTCCACGCCACTATAGTGCCATCGACTGTTCTCAAAGTTCTCTTTGTCCAGCTCATCCACGAGCAAGGAGATCAAGGCCTCCAACTCAACGTCATGCTCAAACTCCCATCGCGTGCTCGAAGCGATCCCCAGCATTCTCAGCCTGCCCAGAAATCGCTGGTCGATCAGATGGAAGAGGTCGACTATCTCGAATCCCCTCTCGGGATTGTAGTTTGAGGGCATGGGAGATGTCACCAACGTCAGACTTTGTAGCGGCTTTGACTGCTCCCAATGCGCGGGTTCAAAATCCCTAGGCATGAGCCCAAAGTATTCGTCGATGTAGTAGATAGCAACGGTCATGTGTGTTAACTTGGGTAGCCAGTTGAAGATGTCATTAAGTTGCCCCTGCATTATGGCCGGTAGGTCGCGCAGCTCAATAGTCGTCAAGTTATCCCCGATGTTGCTCAGCAGCATTGGAATGTCCCAACGGCCAAATCCAGGACAATGTAGAACACTCATGGAGTGTAATGTCGGCGGAAATGTATTGTCGCGCCAGGACATCCCATTCAACGACCCGGAGAGTGACAGGTGCTCTAGCCGCGGAGGCCAGACCAACAGCTTTCTTGGGCCTTCCTCGTAGTTTCTTCTGCACCGTGGCATGTACAAATGAGTCAACTCATTCAACTGCCTTAACGTCTGGTTCAAGCTCTGGTAGCTGATTGCCTCGGATATCAAACTCAAATCCAAAGTCTTCAGCTTTGTGCACTTGCTCAGACTTGCCCAGCAATTTATCGCAAAGCTTGCCTGGGGAGCCACAAAGAGCTCCAGGCTGGTCTTCGTGCGGCCGAGAAGTCGCGCTGTTGTCGACTTTGTGCCCTGATGAACGATTCTGGAGAGATCGAGCTCCTTCACAAGACCTGCAAGCTCAGATCTCTTGATGCGGGGGATGACCGAGGGACATATTGTGCGCACGAACAGCGTATAGGCGTGACCAAAGAGGAAAGGAGCCTTGTAAAGGCCGGCGATACCGATGTCGTACCACTGTCTGCGACTGTTAGGTGAGGCTCATCCGGTTCGCAAACGGCGCGCAGACGGGAAGGGAAGAACTTGTAGCTCTTGAAGTCCGGGTATGTGATACAGGAGTATAGTAGAAGACCCGACTCACCTATTCACCCTACAGAAACTCGCCAGCGTAGACTGGTGCTTCGCATCTCTCAGTACATAGCTTAGGATCGCTAGCAACAATTCGTCCGGGAGGTAACTGGCATATCGAGGCGGTAGACTGCCCATCACGGGCATGATACAAGAGTTCGGATCGTCCATCTAGCGCTGAGCAAGTTGCATGCGAAGGGCGGATGTTTGGTGTTGTATATGTTAAGGCGGCCAGCGTCGAAGGTATCGTAGTGACGCAAGTCCCGCACGCACCTAGTCTTATCGCTAATCCCCGCCAAGAGCCGGGCTACTACCCCACGCAACATCGCAGCGTAAATGTTACCGTTGCGTGCAAATTGCAACGCTTTGTGGAAGACGGGGCACAGGAACAATTCACGATCTCATTTCGTGTTGTAGCAAGACAAAGAAAATGTACGGGCATTTTAGCTGATCACTGTTGATTCTTAATACCTAATTTCGCTAGCTATCGTGGGCCCCTGCAAACCCTGTGCAGGCATTTCCAGCAAACCCTATGAACAGACTATCATGTTGACTTTATATCAAACCAGGTCATAATCCATCTCGATATCTCCGTCCCCAATAACAATATCCGTGTGAGCCATTTGAGGAGTCATTAGGACGAATGCCTACTGTATGCTGTCGATTAAGATACATGGTGAATGCCGTAGAAACGAGTGGAGTACGAAAGGTGTCGTCACCGTGGAGATGCGCTCATCCCAACTGCATCGACATTAGCGTAAACGCCAAAGGGGTAGAACGGGGATCATACCTGGGCCGGTTGCGGAGCAACTTTACCTCTTCCTAAAACATAGAGGGTGGATTGCTGAACCCACTACCGACAACAGGTCCGTGCCTAGCTCCGGCTGCTGTGGCACTTGCAGCTCTAGTACTGACATGGCTGTTTGACCGGTTTCCAATTCCTCCCCAAGGGCTTGGATGAGTGTTTGGGAAGCGAGGGCCAATCGCTCGGGTCATTTGAGGAGTAATGCTAGGCTGAAGTACGCGAGGTCCACGAGGTGCCCGAGGTACGATAGGTCCGGCAGGTAGGCTAGGTCCAGTAGGTAGGCTAGGTCTGCTGGGTGCGCTATGTACGGCAGGTACGCTGAAGAAGCTGTTGTTAACTTCCGGCGACATTTCGCGCAGGTGCAATGGCGCCGGCTTCCAGGCTCGTGTAAAGTAGCTGGAACCACCACCGGCGCGAGACTCCTCCATGTACTCAGACATAGTCTCGTACAGCCGTGTAAAGAGGTGTGTGTTCTCGTACCTAGCATAGTCTCGAATGCGGGATGGAGGGTCGCCAATTGTTCCGACATTCCAGGCGTTATTGCTTGCCGATGCCATATTGATCAGGCTATGGGCATACGCCTGTTGTCTAAGAGGTCGCTGGCCGTCGCGGAACCAGTCAACAAGTCTCTCTTCATCGCTGAGCTGGGCAGCAAACAGAGCTGCGGGGTCGTTCGTCGTTGGCAATGTATCTGTGAAATATGGACCGTTAAAGTTCTGACGAGTAGGCGGTAGTTGACCGAGCCCAGTCACAATCTCATGTTTTCGATCTTGGCGGGTACTGTCAGGATCACTGATCTGTAGTTGCATTCTCGGGAGGACGTTGATAGCCGTCACTTCTGAATCTGTATCTTCAGATGGCGTTGCCCTTCCTGAAAATTTGTATTCAGGCGCCCTGGCGTTGAGAGTGGACTCTTTGGCAGAGAGAGCAGCAGGTCTAGTGTTGTGAGTAGACACACAGCGATGTGGATTGGCGACTGTTGATCCTGGAGGATGTTGAGGTCGACCAGCTTCGAACATTGCGCTCAGCTTGGGGCCAAGGGGGATAGCAACCCTCGGCGCGACAGATTGGTTGGGTCGGTTCGCTTGGTATCCAATCTCTTCCGGTCTGATGTTTAGCTGTTGTCGATTGTAGACTGGCGGGAGCGGATTTCCCAGTCCATTGAAGTGCGTCGTCGCACTGTAAGAGTCATATGTGCCGAAAGCTTCTTCACCAAAGCCAATATTTGGGAGATTGAATCCTGTCTGGTGCTCGTGTTGCGCTTGTGGGTACATTGCTCCCATAGGCAGATGGTCTCGATTCTGCTGCGTATACAATTGACTAGCATCCCAAGCCGCATACTGATTTTCGTATGGTGTAGGGGTCGCTCCATACCCCATGGGAAATTCGAAGTTGAAATCCATAGAGCCCATGTTGCCAGGACCACCACCGCGGAACTGTACAGGCGGTGGAATAGCGGGTTGTGACGGCCTGCCTGGGCTCACGAAAGGATCTTCCAGATGTCCTTGAGTAATGTTTCCGGTTGGTGGCATCGGGGTTCTCACTCTAGAAGTGTTGCGCGGCCCAGTGGGAGGTTGATGCCCCGGGAACGTTGAACCAACAGCGCCTGGCGGCATCGCGAATGAAGCGGTGATGTTCACATCCGTGGGAGGGAGAGTTCCCTCGTCCATCTCGTGCACGCGACCATGCTCCTTTACATACTTTTCGCGACTCTTAGCGACGCATTTGAAGTTTTCAGCGGTATCAAAGGAATCACCAGTGTAACGTATACGATCCGAAGCTATACGGCCTTCGATCTTCTGACGATTCTGTAACCAAGTGCCGATATTAACCCACTGGTAGGCCTTTGATGACCATTGATGTGCGGACACATCTCGAGTTGGGTGACCGATGAAGACGACCTTACCATCAAAATCGCCGGTCTGTTCATGCAGACGGATCATGTCGGGGAGCGGTCCGAACAGTTGAAGTTGGTACTCGAGAATGGCTAGATGATTTTCATTGATGCTGAGGTCCTCAGAGCTTTCAGTCGGCAACGCATTCGAGGTCTCATTCAGCGTATCAGGTACTGTAACGTCCTGATGTACTACTGACTCAGTCGGCACATCCAAAGTAGTCTGTGTGGCTGGGTCATCGAAGGCAATTGGGTTCTCCAATGTAGATGTGCTCTGCGAGGCAGACTCATTATCGAAGGCAGATGGGTTATTGGAGGCAGTTGGATTCTCCGTGGCGGGTGTGCTCTCCGAGGTAGGTGCATTATCGAAGTTAATTGGGTTAGCGAAGGCAAGTGCATTCTCCAAAGCAGGGGGGTCGTCGAAACCTGTTGGGTTACCGACACCAGAGGTTCTATTGAGGCCAGTTGGGGTATTGAATACAGTGTGCACATCGGAGCCAGTAGCAGCCTCGAAGCCAGGTGGTCTATTGAGACCAGTTGGAGTGTCGAAACCAGGGGGTATATTGAGACTGGTTGGATTGCCGAACCTAGGCCGTCTATTGAGACGAGTTGGAGTATTAAATACAATGTGCATATCGGAGCCGGTCGGGGCCTCGAAGTCAGTAGCATTATTGAAACTCGTGAAGTTACTGAAGCTTGTGGGGTTGTTGAAGCCCATCGGGTTACTAAAGCCAGTGGTATTACTGAAGCCAGTGGTATTACTGATGCTACTCGGGTCACTGAAGCCAGTCGGATTACCGAAGCTACTCGGATTATTAAAGTCAGTCGGATTACTGAAGCCAGTCGAGTAGTCGGAAGCAAAGGCTGTTGGGTGAGTGAGTTGACTGGACTGCCCACAAGGCGCGTCGAGAGCCGACTGGTTCTCCTCAGTAGAAGAAGACGAGACATCACCGTCATATGTCTCCATACTGTCACATTCCTCGAGGTCGCTCAGCTCCATTGGTCTCCAGTTTTTGTTACCCCTCCTGGTGCGGCCAGACGGAGGTCTGAGCAGGTTCACCAGCGATACTGGCCCAGAAGTGGGCCTCTCCGTGCCCTCGATATAACGCGTACGAGATCTACGAGGCATGTCAGAGTACGTATGGCCCTTTGCTGAAGTTTCGCCGACCGAGCTTCTATTTGATTGCAAGCCAACGTCTGACGAGACGTCAACCGGGCGTGAATGCCGGCCAAAGTCTAGCAAGATTTGACGCGGGAGTATTGGTTGGTTCAAGAGGGCCGAGACTCCCAGCAATGGTGCTTGCCGTTCAAGGTCTGGCGAGAGGTCAAGCAGACCAGTCAAGGAAAGTGGGACTGAAAGTGAGGGTGACCGCGGATCAAACTTTGGCAAAGTTTGAAACCCGCGTTTTCGCTTGACCGAGTACCGTGAGCCTTCGGAGGAGGAAGAATCCAGAGCAAAGATTTGAGGGACTGAAAGCGAGAAGGATGGATGCCGGTCAGAGTCTGGCGGGAATGGTTGCTGAATGAAGGGAGTTGACCTGACGGCAGGAGTATAATCTGCGAAAGAAAATACTCCCTCAGTAGCTTCACCTTCAGCTCGCTGCACACTCTGATTGCGTGACTGCAAAGCGGTGGCGGGTCCTTGACTCGCAGTTTTGTGAGGCTCTTGTCCTCGTGGGCGAGCTGGGACGTGTTTAGAGGTAGTAAATCGATGGATGAGGATGAATGCCAGCGGCAGTGGCAGTGGCAAGAGAGACGAGTGCAAGGGGAGATATTGGATACTTACTACGTCGGCGAAGAAGATATCTTCGCTTCTTCTTCTTCGCTGGCTTGGGCGATTGCGGTGAGTTGGGTGGTGGAGGGGGGAGAGGAGGAGGCGTGGGAGAAGTGGGACGAGGGCGACTCATTCTGGACGACAGCCGCACCTTCTACGGGCCGGGAGTACGTTAAGCCGCGTAGTCAGGTGAATGGCGATAAAGCCTGTGAATGCAGAAATCGCAGTCTGCGGGGGAAGCCACAATGTTTTGGTGGTGAAAGGAAGCAGGTGGCCGAAGGGAAAGAAGCAGAGAACCGGCGGGCACAGGACCTTAAGTAGGCCGGGCATTCGACAGCCACCCCGCCCGCAGGTAGGATACTTCACCGTTTTGCACGTCGATCGAGCGTCTACCGTAGAATGGCAAGCATAGCGGTAGCCCACTAGTGGACGCCCGCACGAGCCTATCTCGCGATGCTGTCCCAGGGTTGGCCAGCAAAATGAGCCGCCCAAAACGGCCGCTGCAGCCTGCACTACTGTGCACCCCCGCCCGCAACAGTTGTGGCGGCATCGGTGTGATAGAAGGCATGCCCTCTGCCCGTGTAACCGCATGACCGCCGACCAGACACAACTCTTTGACACACGCACCTGTTTATCCCGCGCGTGTACAGCTTGTCAGCCTCTCAGCATCGAGCAAGCACAGTTTGCTCTCAGTCATGTGAGCCAATCTCTCGCTCTTTCCTGCAGGAGCGTCCGAGCAACCTCAACTCCCCAGGTACCACAGCGACGGCCCAAAAGCAGCCCAAGACATGAATCGATCCAAAAGGGTTGTCGGTACCTGGGCCTCGAACACAACAGCGCCTTCTTCCAATCATCGTGCGGGCGTGGGGCGTCGCAGGTACCGTAATATTAAAAAATGACATGGAACTTCTCTCGTCGGCCACAGACAGCCAACCGCCACGCCCCTCCGACGCGATCACATCAGAACATTGGTCACGCATGAAGACTAGGCGATGAAGAGCACATTAAGTTGCCCTATTTCCAATTTGTTGCTGCTGAACCATGGAATCCATAGTATTGAGAGACCACGATGAAGGGATGGGAGGACGTTGAGCGAGAGTAGTTCGGATGGCTCGCGCTTACTCGTTGTAGAAGGGTGCATGGAGCTAAGGATGCATCAGCCCTGATTAGTGTAGACCGTCACCACAGAGAAACGATAGATACTTTGACAGACACCTGACGGGATAAATGATAAAACTGTGAAGTAGGTTGCTCCAAAATATAGAAAAATGGACTGAGATAATAGGAGCTCACCGTATGGTGAGCATCTCGCAAAAACCCCTTAACCACGGCGTAAATGCCAGCCACCCCAACTCACCAGCCCGCATCCCCGACCGAAAACCCGGCCATCGGAAGAGGCACCGAAGCAGCTTCTTCAGCGTACTCTTTTGGCTTACGTTTCTCCTCTACAATCTTGAGGTGCCTCATGCACGAAGGATCGTGAGTGCAAGCTCGTCGAGCAGCCCCACCCTCTGGCTGACAGCAACTCTTTCGATCCTGATTCACGGCACACGGTTCCACCCATCTATGCCAGGCGTTCAGGCAGCGCCAATTGCCACACAAGTGGCTCGAGTGCCACCTCTCCTCGATGATCCCCCGCTTGTGCTCTTCCGTTAGAAGTCCTTCGAGGAACATGATGACATGGCCCACGTTGACGTTCAACGAATAGCTTTGACCCACGTCTGAGAACCGAATACCCATGTTGATGCTCTGACGTTGTCCATACGTTGATTGGCTCCTGTAGATCCAGCATTCGCTACGGGAGTGCCCCTCGAATTGCGACAAAAATGTCCGTCTAATCCTTCGCTCTAGCTTGATACGCTGTTTGTAGATGTGATTAGTAAAAAATTGTCTCTTCTTCCATTGGGTATGCTCTTGAGGTAGTGCATCCTGAACCGAGATCTTGACTCGTTTCGTTGACGAGTCGGCGCTGTTCTGGCTAGCGTCTGGGGTGTTCGGATCCATGGTACTTTGGGTATCTTGACTATGGGTGAGAGCAGGCAGCTCTTTTTCGTTATCTTGCTCGGCATCATCTTTAATGTCTTCTTTCAAGTTATCTTCGGGTTCGTCATCAGAACTTGATTCCAATGATACCCAACTTGACCAACCGTGGAACAGCAGGTTCGGAGTGGCTGTGGAGGGAACATGTCCACCATCTTTCTTTCCAGTGTCAATCGTGCTGCTGCGGACCGTGACATCTCCCTCTTCGTCCTCATTGTCCGGAATCTGAAGCTCATCATAAGCCACGCTGTGGAGATAGTGGTTTCTGTACTTGTGATCGGATCGATATTCTGATTGCGGCGTTGATCTTGCGCTCGGGGATGCTAGTCGCGGCAAAGGAGGCGACTTCCTTGTCCAGTCCTGCCGTTCGTCTGTCACGTTGTCGTCGTCATGGTCATAAGCATCCTCTTTCTCGGCACTCTCAACCCCTTCGTCATCCAATAAGAAAGAAATCGGCTCCTCATCCCTACCTCCTTCATCATCCGATACCACCCAAATTGGCTCATCATTCGACCTAGGAATGGGGCTCCCGTAGGTAACATCATTTAGCGTAATCGGGTCATCTCTGCTACCACCACCTCTCCGTAGGGTCGCCGGCTCATTATCGTCCCCAATCACAATGACTTCTCTTACTCTGGATGTAGTGACGGACGAGGGTCCACTTCGGTAACGCTTAGCGGGATTTTCATCGTCAGCATCGTCTGACCTTCGCTCGCTCGATGATCGTTTTCCCAATAATTTCAAGGTTTCAGCGAGCCACCCCGAAATGCGAGTTCCCATCGTATTGTCGAGGTGTTTTAGAGGATTGGCCTCGATAGCAGGACCTCACCGCGTCAGAGATGCTGGGGAGATTTTTGATAAATTGCAAATGTAGTGATTGAGAATTTACGGTTCTAGATGGTAGTAAGGACGATGATGGAAACTTTTTGCAAATGAGCGATGTAGATAGACCTATGCATGGAGATTGATTGAAGTTTGACTTGAGCTCTAGAAGATTGTAGATTCTTGTATAGAAAAACTGGTAGGCTTTTGAAGCGGATGGAGGACTGAAAAGGGAGACAGGCTCAGATAGCGAGAAACTTCGTTCAGGTGAGAGTATAGCGAAGTTGGGGGTATACCCCAGGGTCACAAGACCCATACTTCCGGGAGTCTTGATAGTAGTGAGAGAGCCTTGCATGGAGGGCTGAGTGCTGAGGATCTCATCTGTTCTCCACATAGTAAAGGACGGTGAGGGATAACACGTCCTCAGTGGAAGAGTCGAGATTTTAAGCATTATTTGACCGCTGTCTTCGCTTTGTCCTTGGTGTCTATTAGCAGTGTATTTCTTGTTCTCTAGATCAACTGCGCAGTATGCTTTACTGTGTCAAGGTCTAGCAGTTAAGTCTAGGAGTCAAGTCTAGATATTTATAGAGCCTCTGACTGGTATCATCAGGCGTGACTCGACTGAGCGAGACCTGCAGCATCGTTGTTTATCGTCAAACGCTCAGTTACAAGATTCAAGCCTGTGAACACACGATAAACGGCTTTATGATGGACCTAACTGATCCCAGGAATCCATGGCCATAAATGTGTGCATCCTTTCCGTATGGCCATCCTTTGGGGTGCCCGACCTAAGAATGCCAGCAAATTGCTACAGCCGCCAGCCTTGGGGTCATCGGAAATCTTACGAAGAGGAGGCTTCGAAAAGGCACAGTTTGTCATCTGGCGTAATCTCCAGCGCGACGCAGTAGGCATATAAAATCTAAACGCCGCCGTATGAATGATAATTAGTATAAGAGTAGCGGGGGTCGGTAAAGTAAGCAAAGCAAGGACCAAGAGCTGACGGGGAATCGCCATCGCTCGCCTAATGCCGTCATCTATCTTATACAGCTCGTATCTTGTGCCAGAGGAGTTCGCTGATGAAAGTTGAGTAAGAGAACCGCCCCTCCGACGAGGTCCTTTTGCGCTTAATAACAGTGCCGTACGAGATGTCGCTGCGGACATTCAAATCCCTAATCAAACGTCCAAGACGCGCCCGGCCATGTTGGTCACCTAAGGCTTTGAAACACGGGAGGGCTGACAGAGGGGCAGTGATGCGGCGATCGCGCTCTGATGGCCTCTCGTTTGTCGTTGTGTTTCGTGGCGCTCGTTTCAGGCGGCCCGCACAGGCGGCGGATCGCCAGGCACAGTCGCTCTAGCGTCGCTACCTTCGTCTACTTTGAGCCTCTCGTGGGTTCTTCTGCGCAATATCTGGACGTCTCCGCCCGCCCGCCATGTCCTGTGGTGTTGCGCCGCGAGGTCGGTCTCAGAACGGATGACAATTATCCGTGGTATGAGTGCAAGACGCCGCGCACACAGTCCGCCATGCGCCTATGCGTCTTTTACATACCGGCTGTCAAATTCAATGCATTTGTCGGACCCCGGGTCGAGGCGTTCAATGCGAGCCTCTACAATGTATTTTAATATCCAGGGGCCCCAGGCTGAACGGCCGGCCCTTATCCCTTCAACCCTTCTGTCGATCCCCCGCTCATAAAATCCTCCAATCGCTCCTGGCTCCGCGCCGGAATTGCTGCCTCTTGCGCCGGTACATATATGACTCTCCGCTGTCGGCTCGATACCTCCCTCCGCTACGCCCCAGCTTCTTTTCTCTTGGTGCGCATGTCGCCCTTGTCCACTCTTTCTATTTAGATTGCTTCAACGTGGCTGCTTAGTTCTCTTCACTGCAACCGACAACGTCGCTTCACCGTGCCGGATCACAAGACGCCAGGCGCCGGGTTCCTCTCAATTTGACATTCAAGGGTGTGCATCTGCACGAACTGGACGAGGCCTTTTTGGTTGGCTTTTAACGAAAAATTCACCTTCATTACTTCACGGCACGCTTGCGTCTTCCTATATAGCCTCTGGCTCCCCCCGTGTCCCACATTCCTTGACGCACACCCGAGTACCGTAACACCGCAATGAGTCTCCGCAATCTTCTTCTCGCCTCGCTGGCATCATCGGCAGCGGCTGTAAAGCTGCTAGTCACCTCGTACCACTCTGACGACGTGGCGAATGGTACCATTACCACGCTCGACTTCACTCCAGGGCTAGCCGAGGGCGCATCTTCCGCATCGCTCAAGACTGTCGCAACCAACAATGATTGCAACAGCGCACCTACTTGGCTAGACTTCTCTCTTGGTACTAGCAAGATCATCTGTCTTGACGAAGGCTTCGCAACGCCGAACGCGACGCTCGTCACGCTCGCCCTTCAGAGTAATGGAAGTCTGAAGGCTCTCCACACGCTGCCCACGATTCAGGGCCCCGTGTCAACACAATTCTACAACAACAATACGGCGCTTGCTCTAGCGCACTATGGCGGCTCAGCAATCTCGACTTTCAGGGTCAGCTCGGAAGGCGTTTTCACACCTCTCCAGAACTTCACGTACGACAACTCCACCCGCGGTCCCCGCCCTCAACAGGACACCTCGCACGTTCACGAAGCTATCATTGACCCCACCGGCCAATATCTTCTGTTCCCCGATCTCGGCCTTGATGCCGTCCACATCTACCGCGCTGATCCCAAGACCGCCATTTTGAGCGTGCTTCCCGATCTCAAGTCGCCCACGGGCTCTGGGCCGCGTCACGCCGCATTCTGGAAGACGGGCGAAAGCACCTTCCTCTTCATCATCCATGAGCTAAACAGCGCAATCATTAGCTACAAGGTCTCGTACCCCACGGCCGGCGGCATCAAATTCGATGAGGTGGATAGAACCACTAGTTACGGAAACAGCACGGTTCCCGCAGGTGCCGCCGCCGCCGAAATTACAATCTCCCCGGACAACAAATTCCTCATTGCGTCTAACCGCAATGCCACGCTCCAAAACGTCCCGAACCCGGATCCCAAGAACAGCACGCAGGTTCCCAGCGACTCCGTTGCGACGTTCAAGCCGTGTGCCGACACCGGCAAGCTCACCTTTGTGCAACTTGCACCCAGCGGCGGAAAGTTCCCTCGACACTTCAGCACGAACAAGGATGGTTCCCTGATCGCCGTTGCGAACCAGAACTCGCTCAATGTGGATATTTACGCTCGGGATGTCGCATCGGGCAAACTTGGCAGCAAGCTCGCTTCAGCCTTTGGCCTGCCGGGATCGGGATTGACCAATGTACGATGGCTAGAGTAGACAAATTGTACAAAAGTAGAGTGCGCAGTCCCAAATGGCCCGCGACAGTAATGAGATACCCTCTGTTAGATGCAAATTGAGCCTTGAATTGATGTGCTCAGCTCGCGGGCTCGTGCGCCTGCACTACGTGATTAGCAGCAAATGAAGCCTTCATGAATCCCAAATGATGAGCCAAAGAACACGATGGTCCGAGCGAAGGTTTCTCTGTATGTGATTGATTGATTGTGTTTCGCCATCCTACCCGAACGCATAGAGTAAATATCGCTGTGGTACATATTGACATGATTAAAAAGGACACGAGCGGCGCAGCCGCCTGCGCAGTCCAGCACGCCCGGCTGTGCGGTTCTTCCGTGCCCGCCCCGCCATTCAACAGTACTACATTGTAATGTACGTGGTCCCACTATTGACTCCTACCTTCGCCCGTAGATTCTCACCATTCTCCGTTTCTCTGGCGGTAAGCCATTCTCGTCACACAGATTGCGATTCCATCGCCCCACCTTCCTCCCTATCTCGCCTACCCCTGTCGCAGCTGGTGTATCGTCTGTGTCCCCGTGAATGTACATACATGTGCAGTACTACCCTAGAAATATTGCCTTGCCTTCTCGTCATACAGCTCCACCGCTTCGTTTTCTTGCCGCACGCCTACGGGAGACTTGTAAATGTGTAGGTGCAATTTGATGCAATACAGTAGCCTCAGCCAACTCGTCGCGTTGCAGGAGAAGCCGGGAAATGAGCGAGACAAAGCCGACCCCGGCAAACATGTAGCACCTGCACAACATACTATTGTATAGCTGTTAGTTGAGATGATTTGTGAGTTCATTGCATGAAAGAATTGGTCGTCATCAGTGATTTGTAGCTGAATAGAGGCAGCAAAGTATTTTGGGAATGATCTAGCAGTCTCGCTGATTTCCTACTTCTCCTATAACACGAGAGTCAACAAAGGGAATATGTACCAAGTATCCTGCTCTGAACCCTTTTCGCGACGGACTGAGCTGTAGCTGTATGAGGTGCACAAGATTGAGCCCAAAAGATGGCCCCAAACAACTGTGATTTGCTTCTTGACTGTAGTGACGACCTAACTTATTGCAAGAGCCCAAGCTGATAGTTGAACGGTCGTGACATTTGCCCATAAAGTCTCTGATCTGGTGACAATTTGCTGAAGATCTGCCTCGACGACTGCTCCTGGCGTCCATTGACTACGAATCAAAACTGACAACTCTGATAGCCAGCAATGATGGCGCAGCCCATGGTGGACATGAGGCACTGCACACTGGAAAGCCAATTAAGAAGTGTATTAGTACACAAGATGAATCCTTGGGGAACTTAAAATTTTTGGTTCGCGGGAATTGGAACCATGTAAAGGTCGTGGCGTAATTGTAGGTGAGCCGGCTATGTTCAAGAGGGGGGATGTGCGACAGCCTTTGGAATGCCTGCTCCACACTTCACCTATATTCCAAGTGTGCAAGTATTCTGCTTTTAGCATCATGTGTAGGCAAGGTCCACCTAACATTCTCGGTAAATCCATCTTCAGTTGGATTCTTACCTGTTTGGGCAACGAGGGCTGACATTGACGATCCTCCTGACTATGAGGGCGGGGGCTCATCTTGATGAGAGCATCGAGAAAAAGAAACATAATTTCCAATGCAAAAACCAACCATATAAAATATAAATGATGATTTTTACTAACCCTCTGTCCCGTTTTTCCTTCTGCAGCATCATAATTTCTATTCCAGTATACCTTTCATTTCAACCCCATTGACTGAACATCGCTCCACGCCCACATTCCACAATGCTCATCACCACACTCATCCTCCTCAGCGCCCCCTTCCTCGCCCTCGCGAAACCCGTCCCAGAAACTACATTCGCCGAGCTGGCCAAACGCTCCACCTGCTGGCAAGGGGACGGAAACTGCAACCAATGCATCGTCAACGCCGTCGAAGAGTGGAATCGCCACGAGTCGGGCCAGCAATTCCGTCGCTGCTATTTCTCTATGGTCGAGTCTCTCAACGGCCAACTGCAATGGTCGCCGCCGGACCAGCAGTATAGTGAAAAGCACAAGATACAGTTCAGCGAGCCGCTTGTCGGCGCCAACTTCATGGTTAACAAAATCACATCATGTAAGTCGCCAAGAGCTTGCTTGCCCATCCGGCACGTCCGCGAGGTAGTACGAGACTAATTGGGTGCGTAGTTTCTAATGAGGTTGGGAGGACTGGCGGTCCTTGGTGTCATACTGAAGATGGGCTCGATGGGGGTCCGTTTTGCGAGACGGCATTTTATCTTGGCCCGGCGGCTGATGAGCTTTCAAGAAGCTCTTGTTCAAAGGCACTTTTGGAGTGGCAACATTCCACCAACTGCATGACGGGCTAGCTGCCTCTGTAAGCTTGATACATATGCCATGTAAAATTAAGATGTTCGAACTGGAATACAATAGAGACAGGAATCTTCTTGATGTGTTATATCACTGAGCTGCGCACGGTGCTATGCTAGGCAGAGTAATGCTCCCTTCGATTAATGGATCGTACCTCAGCAACAGCTACGCAAAAACTTTTACATTACAACTTTTCGGACCCATAAGCCCGTACCCTTATATCAGTTCTAAGTGTATAGTGTAATTGTAAGACGATTCGGTGGGAGGAAAATCGTTATATGACCGTGACTTTTGTGTCTAGTCCACTGGGCATCCTTCCTGCTTACAAATCCATTCCACCGCGTCCCATGCATCACCAACGATTTGTCGGGGTGGATGAGCGGGCACCGTACCCTCTTCATAGACTCCCGTCTGCACCAAGATACTAGTCCAATCCGTTCCGTGCGGGCTCCGATAGCTATTAGCCCCGAGAATGTCACTCTCAGGATTGTCGCCGACCATGTAGACGCGCTTCAAGGGCGCGAGCCTGCCGTCAAACTGCTTGAAGAGCTGTTTGCGGTGCGCGATCAACCGCTTCTCGGCAAACTCGAAGGTGGGCTGGTGCGGCTTACCCATAACAGTCTTGATAAGTTGGACACCGTTCTTTTCGCCGCCTGTCAGGGCTGACCAAACGCCTTCGAAAGCTTCGCGGAAGCCACCTTGGCCAAGGCGTGGGAGTTCGAAATCCCCTGCCCAGAGGAGGTCAGGATTAGAGAAAATGAGTGGGGGTTGGCCGTCTTGCTGGTAGCCCTTGTTTGGTAGCGACGCATCACCGTTCTTCGGGGAGAGCGTGGCTAGATGGCCATTGTGTGAAAGGAGTAGATCTTTTATGATTTGAATATCGAGGCCCCAATCTCTAGGATCATTGTACACATGAATAGCATCGATCTTGAGCGGTTCTTCTGCCTCGCTACCGAAAGGAAGGGGAAGTGCTCGCTTGAACTGGTTGTAGTACGGGAGGAGATGCTGCGAGAACGGCCATATGCGTGGACAACAAGCTAGGATATCTGCAGTCGTAACCACGGTCTTGTACCCGTATTGCTCTGCCACCTGCCTACACCGATCACCCTCTCCCCCCACGACCAAAACTGTCTTATTCTTAAGCTCATCCATATCGGCGAAGGGCGTGTGGCTTTGAATGAACATGTCGGTAGATAACGGCACGCTGAACCGCTTGCTCAGTTCGTCCACGCGTTCTTGCTCTGGCTTGCCGCCGCCATTGGTGAGGAACGCATGGGGAATGCGATGCTGGTGCAGGTGGGTGAGAGATAGGCTGGTGCCTCTAAGCGGTGATTTACCCCGAAGGAGAACACCATCGATGCTAGAAGCTATCAGTGAGAATCGTAGAGTCAGAAAGTCTAAGTGTCTGCTTGGCTTACTCAAAGACCACGCCAAACTCGGGGACTAGTGGAGGGGTAGCTTCGGTCTGCAAAGAGCGATTGCCGATTGCACGATGGGATTTGGATTGCGATGATAGAATCGATGGTGAGAATGATAAGCGAGCACTATGAAGCGACTCGACTCTACGTGCACAAATCAACAAGGCTGGTGCGGCCATGACGGTGGTGTTGACGATGGTGTTGATGATCGTCGAGATTAGTCTCGGTGGTCGGACGATGGAGGCGTCTGAGTGGTTGGCAATATATCTCGCTCTTGCCTAGCTACGGCAGACCGTATCGCGCAGTCACGCACATTTAGCTTAGTCAGGAACTCCCGACGACATCGCTGATGCGGTCACGACTTGTGCAGCTCGCTCCGGATACGCGCGTTTCACAACGTTTTCGACCCAGGCTTTTACTCGACTGAAACTCAAATTCCTGCGGTGGAATGAGCTTGGCGCCGTGCTAACCGACTCTCTACTGGCAGTTTGGATGATTTTAGCAACCCCCACCTACTCTGGACAGTAGATCAGCTGCGCCCAGAAAACCTCACATTTCCAGCTTGCTTCAACGTCCTAGTGCTCCCGGACATTCCCCCACTTCTAATCTCACTTCACGACCATGGCTGAGACAAGTTCATCTGCGGCCAGCGTTGCGGCTGATGGAAATACCCCACCCTCCGCTATAGATATGCTCGGACGAGCACCCATCAAGCGGGCTAGGCCACAGCTGAGCTGTACGCCATGCCGCCAAGGGAAGCTGAAGTGTAACCGTGAGCATCCCGTGTGTGACCAATGCGCAAAGCGAGCACGACACGAAGCGTGTCAATACGTACCACCTCCGCCGAGGAACAAGCAAGCACAGAATATGCGGGGCCGTATCCGCAACCTGGAAAGTTTAGTGGTCAATCTCATTAACCAAAAAGACCAAGAAGAGAAGACGATTGGAACACAAAGTGGGGAGACGGGTAAAGAGCCGGAGGAACTTAGCCCAGAGACCTTTGGGCAGCTCCGCATCAGCAGCTCCGGGACCGAAACAAACTATGTCGGAGCAGGTCATTGGTCCGCATTGCTGAAAGAGATCGAAGAAGTCAAAAATGACCTTGAAGAAGATGTTGAAGAATCGCCAGAAGAAGAATGGGACAACAATAATGCACGCTCGACCGTTACATTCGGCATACCGAGGCCTATTACTAAAGCACAGCTAATTGAGGAGATGCCGCCAAAAGCAGAGGTGGATCGCCTCTTACCGCTCTGGTTCAACAGGTAGGACACCTGTACTACAATGATGCGACAGCGTAACTAATCGCACTGTAGCTCTGACCCGCTTTTGTATATTATTCATGCTCCTACTTTTCAAGAAGAGTATAGGCAGTTCTGGAAAGATCCCTACTCTGTCTCCACTATGTGGCTAGCACTGTTATACTCAGCAATGGCACTTGGGATAATTCTAGGTCCTCGGAATCCCGGCATGAATGCCCATGCTGCTGCATATGACCGCTCCTCTGGGTCGCCGTTCGACCCCCACGAAAAGAGCGATTATCTATCTAGCTCAGTCAACAAGTTTCAACAGCTCGCGTCCTCGGCTCTGGTCTTGGCAGACGTTGTAAAGTGCCAACCTTATACCCTTGAGACAATGATGGTATACGGGGAGTGCGAGTTCTTGAGACGGGACGATCACCATGCCAAGATCTGGCTCATGAATGGGGTAAATTTACGTGTTGCCATGCGCATGGGCTATCACAGAGACCCCAGTAATTTTCAAGGCATGACACCCTTCCAAGGTGAGATGCGACGAAGAGTCTGGCATGTTATCAATATGATGGACACTCTTGTATCATTCGCCCTTGGTCTTCCTGCCCTCCTACGTCGCATCGAAAGTGATGTCCGGGCGCCGCGGAATCTATACGACGCCGACATCTCACCCGACATGCCCACAATGCCAAAAGAACGGCCGTCAACGGAGTTAACACCCGCAACGTACACGATTTCAAAGTCAAGGGTCTGCGCTGTGTTTGCTGAGGCTGCAGAGTTGTCCCAAAAAATCACGCCCCCCCGGTATGCGGCCATTGTCGCACTCGAGAAGCGGCTAGAAGATGCACATGATCAGATACCCGAAGGGATGCGAGTCCGTCCTATCGAAGATTGTATCACAGATGCACCTGTCTTGATAATGAGCAGATTCAACATTGAACTCTTGTATCTCAAGACGAAGCTTGTCCTTCACCGCAGCTACTTGACGGCAGGGCAGACTGACCCGCGGTTCACTGAGTCCCGTAGAATATGCGTGGAGTCAGCATCGGAAATTCTCATGTATAACAAGACTGTTTTCCACGCTTGCCAGCCTGGTGGTCAGCTGAACAAAGTCTGGTGGTACATGGCTTCTTTGCAAACTTATGACTTTCTCCTTGCCGCAATGATACTTTGTCTTGAGCTAAATCACCTCAACAAAGTTGAAGCCTCTTCACCAAAAGCCCAAAAGTTGTACAGCATCTTGGAAGATACTTACGGCATTTGGGCTAGTCATCCAAACCGCTTCCGGGAGTCGGTGAGAGGAGCGGAGATCTTGAGGATAATGCTGAAAAAATGCTCTCCATCTGGGCAGCCGCAAGTATCTCTAGAGGATCCCGTGCCCAATGGATTCGAAAAGAGTACGTATATCTTGATTGTAAAAATGGAACATGCTAACCACTTGCAGATATCAGTAGTATGCCGATGGAAATGACCCCAGAATCTATCCCGGACGAGCTCCCACCTCTAATATGGGGTGCATGGGCCACAAACGATATGCAGTCGCTTGATATGCCCGCTGTTCCCTCCGAGATTGATTGGGTACGTAGTTGCGAGCCATTGACATGAAACAAGTCTAACTAGGGATTCAGACCTTGTGGGACTCTGCCATGCAAAATCAGGATAATATGCTTCCACCGCAGAGTTGGGCAGCATCGAACAATACAACAATGGAGTCATGGTTGGGAGCGACCTCAAACGTTGACCAATTAATTGCTGGTGGCTTCGAAGGATTTCAAGACCTACGCGACCCGGTCAATATCTACGGCCCGACATTTTTCTCACCGCCTCCACCGCCGCCGCCTGGCTCAGCTACATGAACAATCAGTTTACTGTCCTAGGAAGATAGTAGCGGGGCTTTGACTCGTACAATAATGACAATCCGTGGAAGCCTCCTTTCGCATTGATCTTGTTAATAGTTCGTATAGCTTTCTCGACCACTCGAAGGCAGCATATGGGTCCACACAGTGCATGAATAGTGAAACCACCACCGTATTCGGAACACTTTCGCTCACTCACTTTGTCATACATCGGAACTCTAGCGCTTCAGCTGTGTGGGTTTTGTGTTCAGTAGATGCCAACATGACCTAGCCTACCCGACAGCCGGAAGAGGCAATCGGAAGCTAAGGCTGGTGCTTCATCACTCTGGTAGAGTCTGGCTCTTCCCAACAACATCCACTCAGCTGAATCGCCCACAGCTCGACGTCCAACGCTTCCTTGAGCGTCTTTCGGGAAGATTCGCTAACACGCAGTTAGTGCATTGGCGGGCAAGGCTATCGATGGGAAGGTTGCCGCCACGTTTAGCCATATCAAGGCGACCGACAACTCTTGCCCTCATTGTTCTCTGCGCACGGCCGCTTGAACAGGCACTTAGTGGATGAGTGTTAGTGCTGTGTATTTCTTACCGCAGAGCATGACGAGTCATCCTCTACTCTTTAAGCTGCTGTATTAATTTAACGGGGTCAATACCGTAACTTTCCACATGTACTTACATGCCGCAAAATGAAGGGAACAGGCAGTTAGGCGGGACACTGCCATATATATTTCAAATATTTGACATTCTAGCTGTTGCGCACATAGCGGTGGCTCGTCTTGCTATGGCTTGACTACTTTCTAGCAGTTTTGAAGCTACACAATCCTATATAGTCTGGCGCCGAACTCTAACAGCAACCTCAGAAAACTGTCGTTGAGGAAGTTGAATCTTGCACTATTTTACGTTACTTCCAAACTGCATGAATGCAAGATATCTACCTATCTAAGTATGCAGATGATGAAGAAAATTAATAAGATGCTGCGCGAAAGGTAGAACAAGTCGATGAAAATGCTTTGGATGGAATGGTTGTGGTTGTGGTCAGGGCATTGCAAATTAGAGTCTGCAAAGTAGGCAAAGCATGAAAAACAGCTAAGCAGCTATAACTGATTAAAACAGTTAACGATAGACGGTCATTTTATTCCGTTAGCCAGTTTCTATCATATCGAATGCGTCATGACCCATGTTGTTCTACGAGGCATAATATTGTAGTGTGCACAAACCTGACACGCGCACGCCACTGTGGAAGAAAATGGAGAAAGAAAGCTGAGAAGTGCAGGCCACCCGACGGGACCACCACGATAAAGTTTGTTAGACCTATAATCACTTTGGGATGACCGTGTTGCTACTGTGCTGCTATTGGACTAAACTGTCCCGCGGAAGTTCGGTGTTGAGGGAACTGCAAAGAGAACAATACTAAGCACATCAGCTGTACCCTACCACGGGGTCCGTCGCCACCAAGCCCCCAAGACCGTTCCAGCCAAGTAATCACCAGCTCATCACTGATCTTCTTTCTTCTCTTGCTCAAAGCACTTCGTGTGCTCAAAGAGCTCGCCTCACGATAGAATCTCCTCGCAGCAGTGTCCTCGAAGCATAAATACCTGCCTCGACCGCCTTCCTCTTAATTTTCCCATCCCACCGAACATACAATCATTAAACCATATCTTCTAAAACAATCAAAAAAACTTCTTTCCTCTCACACACACACATCACAATGAAGGGACCTACTCCAGGCGGAAACTGCACAGTCATGCGCGGCCCCACCCCAGGTGGTAACTGCACCGTCATGAAGGGCCCAACTCCCGGCGGCAACTGTACCGTCATGAAGGGTCCTACTCCCGGAGGCAACTGCACCGTCATGAAGGGCCCGACGCCCGGCGGAAACTGCATCGTGCAGTAAACCTCTCGTCGCCCCTCTCCCCCCTTCGAACCTGAGATGCTCGCTTGGGACCGGACGAAAGCACCTCAGGTCATACGCCCGTCAGTTACCATTCGCCTTCCGGTTCTACCTCCTTCGACAACACATTTTTTCGCTTCTACGGTGTGGATAATTCTTTTTTGGGATTAGAGAGGGGCTATCTATATGACCTTGGTTACACTCAAGGGTCTTTCATGGACATGGATTGGACTTCCTCGCGTGATCTTTTCACTACGGCTGCTTCTGCACTCTTACCCTTTGGGGCCGTCTTGCGACAAACCGGCACTGATGTGGGCGTGTTTGGGATGATGCTAAGGGGATAGGATGTAGGAGTGGGACTCGGGAAATATGTAGTGGAGATTGCTTTGTACTGGGTAGGATAGTCGAATTTGACTTCATCCTTTTAATTTACTTGACTTGGTTGCGACCAAGACTGCATGTGCTGAGTGAGTTTGTCTCATGTTGTTTCGATTGGAGAGGGGTGCTTAATTAGGCTTTTACTAAGAGTTCTGCACCTGCACCATGCTTGATGCTTGTTGAAAGCCCGGAACCTACCGACTGAAGATGGTGAAGCATGAATGCAAGAATCCTGTTCTCGTTTCGTCAAGTTGAGTGCGTTTCCCGATGGTTCATGACCGTCGCATGCACGTGGAGTGTGCCTGGCTCAGGGGCTTTGTTGACGCGTCGCCGGTGCCATTGTTGCCGTTAATATTGTTCCTCAACCCAATAAAGAATCCAAATTCAAGCGTGCCAAGTCTCCCCGCATGCGTAACGAAGAGTTCATGATATTGAAAGGAAAAGCATTTTGATCTATATGTAATGGACTCATTCGTCGTCTGGGTGGAAGACTCGTGTATCTGCTTCATTACCCACATAACATTCACATACAAGACTCCTGTTCGCTGGCTTTCCCTATCTATTCGAGCTACGCTCACCAGCATGCTTGCATGAGAAATATTATTCTTGCCAAAATTGTCCACCGATCTATAAAGAACTCAGAAAAATCCCACATTCGTCCAAGATTGCCGTGTCACTATTGTTTTCCCTTATGCGCTCCCGTTCTGCGTCACCTTCGAGGCCTGTATTATTCCCCGCACACCACCTTTACCACCGACTTCCCTGTAGATGGCATTAACGCCAAGATCCGCACTGATGTTGATCTGCACCTCGACCTTGCCTCCCTTCTTGATTCCCTTGATAGCTGCCTCGCTCAGCACATTGCCAATCTTCCATGTCTTTTCCCTCAGCTCTTCTTCTTCCTCGTCGCTGAAATCTTCATCGCTGTCTTCCTCATCATCCTCACCCTTTTCTTGCTTGGGCTTAGGCTCAGGCTTGGTGACCTTGATGTGTCGCGACCCTTCCGCCAGCTTGATCAGCACATCACCACCTTCACGGGGTGTAGCAATGATAGCGGTCCTTCGAACAGGAAGCTGAGTTTCGGCGTCGACAATGGGATGGAAGATACCTGACGACTCCTCGCCAGAGATGCAGAGTACACCGACGGCATGCGAGAGATGCGGGGTTACGGTGACCATGGGATGTGTGCTCTGCTCGATGTCTTCCACGTCGAACTGCTGGATGAGACTGGCTTGAATAGCAGCTCCGCGGACAGGAAGCTCAGATGGGTTGATGGCGGTAGTAGAGGTCGAAGGAGCCGTGATAGTGGTAGATTCCGGGAAGGCAGCGCTTATCGTAGAAGCAACCTTGGGCGTGCTGGCATTACCACCCGCGAGTATGACTTCAGTGATATCCAGGGGGTCAAGCTCCGCTTTCTCGACAGCGTGCAGGACTAGCCTTGAGAAAGCCGCGAAGAGCTTGTTGCCGAGCAGATCGTACCGTGTGCGATTGATGGTGGCTGTGTAGTCGACACCTCCCACCAAACTCTCGACGGAGAAGTTTGCGCTTGAGCCTATCGAGAGTGCTTTCTTGACTGCTTCGCACTCGAGCTTCAGCTTAGCTAGCCCGCGGTCGCTTTCTCGTGGGTCTCCGGCTGACTTGTGCTTCTTGATGAACTCCTTGGCAAAGTAATCTACGAGCACTTGGTCGAGTTTCAAACCAGTTACTTCGTAGTCGTGGATCGTCGCCAAAACGGTGTAGATGCCACCACGAGACGCAACAACGGCAACATCGGAGCGGGTTCCCCCAAGATCGGCAACCACGACAATCTTGTCTGCCAACTTTGCGTCCGGTCGAGCGTCATAAGCTAGGACGGCGGCGACTGGCTCGTTGATGAATTGCAAGACCTCAATGCCCGCTTCCTTCGCAGCTTTGTTCAGCGCCTCTTTCTGAGCGTCCAAGAAGTTGGTCGGTACGGTAATGACAGCAGCGTTCACAGTCTTTCCGAGGTAATTCGACGCTGAGTTCCGTAACCGCGTAAGGTGGCGGGTTGTAATGTCCGAGACAGTAACCTCGTTCTCCTTCTCCTCCTCAGTGTCGCGGATCTTGAAGGCGATGGTCGACTCGTGTTGCACGGGATGCGCGGACTGGTGGCATGGGGTCGGATCTATTGACTTGAACCTAGCGGGCGTCAGAAGCGCTTCCTCTTATAGCACACGAAATGCCTTACTCTTGCCCGAGAAAATCTCTGAAGAACGCGACGGTGTTCTTTGCGTTGCGCACGAACTGCGTCTTGGCCTGACCTCCATGTAGTTCTTCACCTTCCACGTACGACAGTATTGAGGGAATCTGGCGGTCTGCTCAACGGTCAGCATGGGTTTTACTGCAGCAGAGTGAAACGCTGACATACCTCCGTCTTCGTTTGCAATGACCTCGGCCTTTCCATCCTACATGTGCCCGTCAGTGTCGTCCTACTGCGAAAGATCCCAGCACATGTTGTACGTACGCCGGTGGTAAACGCGATCGAGCTGTAGGAGTTCCCGAAAGAGATTCCTATTGCGACGCGCTGGGCCGCTTCATTTTCCGCACTCATTGCTGCGTATGTATGCCTCTGTGGGACCCGTTCTTGGAGTTGTCGGTGTGCCTTGTAGCAGCGGTGTTGCCAAAATCAACGAGCGCAAAAGAAGACGGCTAGAAAATTAAAGATTCAGCTCCCCGCTAAAAAAACATTCGAAATCTTGGCGCCAAGACCGACGCCATCACACCTCCAGTTGCGCACTTGCTTTGTACGATTGACCACCACGCTCCCTCGCTATGGCGTCTCCAGTAGCTGTCGTCCTCCCGGGCGAAAAGATTCCCCAGGATGCCCTCCCGAAGCCTACCCACAAGAAGAAGACCCTCACACTCGGCCCTGGTCTTCAGCACATCCCACCAAATACCATCCAAAGCACAATTGCGGGCGCATTAGCTACCGACAATAAAAAGAATGCCGCCTGGATCGAATTCAACAGTGGCAGGGTAGGCGCTCATCACTCCTCTTCTTCCCCGTCTTTGCCCAGGATTACCATGCTAAAACCCAGCTTTTAGTATCTACCTTCCACCGGCGACCTCGTCATCGCAGCAGTCCAAACCTCGACTGCCGAAAACTTCAACTGCCTCCTCACCCCAAACACACCATATGCCACCCTCCCCCATCTTGCCTTCGAAGGCGCGACCAAGAAAACGCGCCCACAGCTCACTCCGAACTCGCTCGTCTATGCCCGCGTTGTCAGCGCTGGTAGAGACACCGCGCCCGAACTCACTTGCGTCGACCCGTCCACTGGAAAGAGCGAGTCGCTAGGCCCGGTGAAGGGAGGGATGATATTCAAGATTAGCATGGGAATGGCACGTAGGCTGCTGGCTGGATCAAAAGGCGGGATCACCATCTTGGACACGCTAGGCAACAAAGTGGGATTTGAGATTACCGTGGGCAGGAATGGTGTACTCCACGTTGATGGCGGAAACGTCAAGACTACCCTGGCCATCGGAAAAGCAATCCAGGAAGTGGATGAGCAAGCACTTGGAGAGAAAGGGCAGAAGAAGCTGGCTGAGCGAGTGCTGAGAAGTCTTTGAACCCGAGCCAGACGAACCGTAGCAAGGCTTGTCATTGCTGCGACATCACTTTCTCACACCTCACAACTCGGTTGAGAAACGTGTTCCGAGCCAGCAGCGTTCGAAACTGTGAAGGCGCATTACCTGCTACATTGCGATTGGTATCGCGTTCTTCCCGGCAGCAATTGAGAACGTTGCTTGCGTCACCAGACACGCCTCCTGCCACTTGACTTTCTTGTCAGGCTTGAGGAAAGACTTCTAGGATGAGTACCCTACTTGGGCTATTCACTTACGAAATCGGAAACAAGGAGGGAAAAAAGGCTGCGCAAAGGTGCAACTCGAAGTTGGAAGGAGTTACTAGAACAACTCCCTCCCTCCCACAAAACAAAAGGCAGAGATGATCTCCTTGGAGGAGGTCCCCCAGTTCTTAGATCGAGGCTCGAGACATTGAGTAGAAGAATCGAGATACCCACTAGACCCCAGTCACCTATTTTTCTTCAGAGCGAAGTGTGGGTCTTGATGAATTGTCTTTTGCGCTTCGCATTTTGATTGCTTCTTTTTTTGAAATTTTTGTGAAATCTATCGTGACACACCTCTACTGCAAGCTAACGACCAGATGACTTTTTGGAACATGTCACTTGAAGCCGACTTGAAGCCCGATAACCTCCCAACTCCATCTCGAGCAGCGTCGCCAATTCCACGTCCAGTCACCTAGGTCACATGGCTCCGCAGGGACCCCTTCACCCCGCATACCGCACGCCCCTCTCTTTGCATTCCATCCCTTACGGCGTAACCCTCTGCGGGTCCCTCGGGAACAAACTACACATCCGAATGTTGGGCAGGCCCAGCCAAAACTGCACAATACGCTCCAAACCAAATCCACCGCCACCATGCGGCGGGCACCCATACCTAAAGCTATCAACGTAGTCCTTTGTTCCAGCACCGTTCGGGTCGATGGGCGGGTCGTGTTTGCGCATCTGATCGGCGAGGAGTTCGGCGTCGTGGATACGTTGGGCGCCCGAGAGGATTTCTTGACCGCGCATGAACATGTCGTATGAGTTGGAGAGCTTGGAGTCGTGAGGCGAGGGCATGGTGTAAGCGGGACGGATGGCGAGGGGGAATTGGTCGAGGACGTAGAAGTCGGAGTTGTATTTTTCGAGGACGAGGCGGCCGAGATGCTTTTCTTGGGGAGTACTATACGATTGTCAGTATGAAGGTTTAGGCATAAGGGGCAAAGGGGAGGCTTGCGTCAAGTCATCGTAGTCACCAAGCTCTTCACCAGCGTCACGTAGCATCTTGATACCTTCTTGGAATGGTATTCGCGGGACATGGCCTGACTCTGGCAGCTTGAAGTCGTCGACGTGGTATGCGCTGCGCACAAGGTCGGTCTCTTTCTTAAACCGCGCGTTAAGCTCCTTGAAGATGAACAGCATTAGATCCTCCAGTACGCTCATGACTTCGTGGTAGTTCTCCTGGAATTCCATCTCCATATCGAGGCCCGTGAACTCGGTCAAATGGCGCGCCGTGTTCGAGTTTTCTGCGCGGAAGACAGGACCAATCTCCATGACCTTCTGGAAGCGCGAGGCGATGAGCATTTGCTTGTAGAATTGCGGTGACTGGGCTAAGTAGGCGGGGCGGTCGAAGTATTTCACTTCGAAGACGTTGGCGCCACCTTCTGATGCGGCGCCGAGGATCTTAGGAGTCTGGACAAACACGAACCCCTTCTTTGAGAGAAATTCCTGAAAGAGAGCGCAGACGCCGCTCTTGATGATGAAGATAGAGTGGTTGATCTTTGCACGTAGATCGATGGTCCGATTGTTCAATCGTGTATTGAGACCGACCAGTGGTCTCGCATCGCCCTCGGCAGACTTCTCGTCCTCATCTCCCAGCCCGCTCTCAGGCAAAGGACGCTCAGCATCCTCGACCTGCAGTGGTAGTGGCACTTCTGACTTGACTTCCACAAAAAGTTTTGTAATGTGAATCTCGAAGTCCTTAATAGTAGCACTCTTGATCGGCTCCTTGACTCTTTTCACCAAGCCCGTAACCGCCAGTGTGTTCTCCGTATTCTGGCTGCCGGCGAATTTGACCATCTGCTTGCTCAGCTTGTCGCTCGCGGCCACTACTGCCTGCACAGTGTTCAATCCCTGACGGAGGTTTAGGAAAGAAAGTTTTGCAGATTGCGTACGCGCGTTCTCGACCCAACAGCGGAAGGTGATCTCCTTGTCTTCATTCGAGGCGATGTCGGAAAGGTCAACACGAGTAGCGCCCGTGACCTTAAAATCGGCGGAGCCGGTGAGAGGGAGTTCGCCATAGGAATCTTTGGAGACGTCTTCTGCGTCGGCAGCATCCTTCTTCTGGCGTTCGGCGAGCTCGCGGGCTTTGGCTGCGGCTTTCTTTTCAGCCTGGGAAAGGTCAGCACAGACTTGATACTTGACAGAAGGTAGATGGGGGCTAAGTAGTTATTCACCTTCTCTTTCTCCTTTTGCGCTTTCTTCAGCGCGTTTTTGGACGGTTGTTCAGGTGGAGGAGCGCCGCCTGAAGCAGATGCTGGAGCTGCTGGCTCTGCCATGACGGAGGATCGATATGAAGATAGTTTGTGCAACTTTCGTAGAACAGAGCAGACTTGGGGACGCTCTGCGCCTGGCAAATAGCAATTGAGTCGGGGCCGATGGTGAGTCGAAATTGTGAGTCCGAGGGGTTGAATTTCTGTATGGTGGGGCGTCCCAATGACCTGACGTGCCTGATTCATCCAATGCCCCGCCAAAGCCCGACGCCGGCCGCCTCTCATGCCTGTCCTGTGCTATTACATAAGCAATCCAAAGTGCTCCCTGGGTGATGGGAGTCTGCGAGCTTGGAGTCAGCAATGCTGTACCAGGGAGCCGCTTCTAAATCTCTTAGCGATCAGACACGATTCTTATCGCAGCTTCCCTTTTCAGTGCGACAGAGCTCAATCACTGACGGAGTCATCGCGTATCACAGCTTGCAAGCGCGAGAGTGGATTTATTTTTGTCGCATGGTATCGCAGCGATGACCAACAGTGAACTCGATGTCGTACTGATAGACGTCGTGCAGGCCGGCAATGAATACCTAAGCAATCAGCCCATGGTTGTCAGTAATGGCTCGTGAAACTTGGCCGTACTCGCTTGGCATTGCCTCTGTCGGGCTAGAAGAGCCGAAGCAGTCGATAGCATCGCCATTTCCAGGCGTTTGAATGTGCGCTGCATATGACTAGATAGTAAACGCCCATGCCTGTCAGTCTGGTGAAGTAGTGTTGTCGGCCGAGAAGAAATTCTTACACAATCATCAATCGTAGCAATCTGGGAGGCTCATCCGACCGTTAGTCATTACTATCATTATCTATATATATATAAATTTCCATCCGCTGCCGTTAGCTAAATTCGATTCGTGAAACTATGCTATACAATGCTATACCCGTTTGTTATAGATGAATGAACGGTATTCGTACCCATGTATCGACAGGCACTTGGCTTAAACCTCACCTGGTGGGATGCTCGAGGGGCAGATAGGCTTCCTTCTAGGCTGGGCCTTATTCGTACTCTTCACAAGGTACATGCGACTTTGCGATACGTAGGCTAGTAAGTATAACACATAGCAAGATTTGGTGTGTCGAGCTTACGGAAGTCTCTCTACGCGGTTTTGACTCATCGCTAGCGCTTTGTTGATGGCAGTATCGTCTCTATATAGGTTTAGCTTCGAGCGGACTTAGCCTTGGGTCGAAGAGAGTTCATACGTGAATACATGTCTCCTATAGTCGGTCTAGATGCTGGCTCCTTTTCTGATATATCACGAGATACAAGTGTTTTCTGCACCGACCTATAGTGGGACTGGTCTGTATCCATTTCTTGAGGCGGGAGAGCTTCTGAGGGTGGCCAGCCAAGTATTCCAGCAATCGCCCTTTGAAGCCGACGACGATGGCCAAGCTTGAATCCAAAATTACTGAGGTCTTCTTCTCGAATCTTCAAAAGGGCAGCCCAGGTCTTGAATCCATTTTTCTCCAGTACATTGACGTATTGACCCAGGCCGAGAGACTGAAGATTACCGCGCAGGTGATTCTCCATCAAAGTCACTCTAATGGTATGCTGATACTGCGCAAATAGACAATGGAGCTAATAACAGCGATCCTCAGGATGATTGGTTGCACAAAAGGAGGGGCAACTTGTATCAAGAGATAAGAAGCCTGGAGGTAGCAATAGCTAAAATCTTTCCAGGAAAATGTAGATTTGCTTTCAGTAGGCAGCACTTGAGCTAATAGAGCATCGGGATCATAGGGACTTGGAAATAACGTGTTGAAAGAGAATGCGCGAGTGGTCCTTGGGCTGCTATGAACCAAACTAACCTTATAATTAAGCTTACCGTATTCGCCTACATCATCTCGGTATTTCTTTCCGATAGGACAATCCCCTGGACTAAGTTGGCGTTAGCCCCCGGTACCTCAGTTCGGGCTGTAGCTCCGGGCCAATTGCAAGTCAACCACCAACTTCACCGGGCGAAGCTTCCGAACAGTCGCCCTTTCAGGTATTTCAAGTACTTGTTTTGTGCTTGAAATGACCGACTATAACAGCAGACCAATTTCCTTCCAGAAAATTGTCCATTCAGCTCCAGAACACACTTATTCACGTACATCTTGAGCACCTAAGCTGCTACCAACTCCAAAGAATTTCATAATCAACCCCTACCTGAATAAAGCGGTTTATTGTTGGTCTGAACGCCTGTGATTGGGCGTCGGTCTGCTGTAGGTTGCATGATTCATTCTTCTGCCGTTCACTTGATGAAAACAATGGAGTATAGGTGAACCTGCAAGGTGCCCACCTATTTCCTTCAATTTCAAGATTACTGACTGGAAGATTACAGCATTATCCAACATGCAGGGCGGAAACTTTGACGCTATCGCTAATGGCCCTAGTGATGTTGCAAGCAACCGAGGCTCGGTCAAAGGGAAATTCACACTCACCATTGAGTGCCTTGCAATTCTGAAACCTGATACGACCCACCCTGGGATATACATATCTAAATCTGCGGAAGAAGCTGCGGAGCATCTACAGCTTCGTTTGCTCTTGCCAATCCCTACACTCTCCCAGATCAAGATCAAGTTGTTTCATATTTGTGGACCAATCGAATTTGATGAGGGTTCTTGCCTAACGGCCCTGTGGGGTGTTGGCGACTGGTTGGTAGAACAATATCGAGAGATTGGAAAGCCTGCCCACTACGAACGTGTGAACCGTGGGAGGGAGGATGACTGGATCGAGCCGGATGCAACGCTTGATTTTGTTATTGATTGACACTGTGCAAAGCTAAAAGAAGGTAGTGGTTCGGAAGCATAGAAGGGTAGAGAGATATGGATACGCTCAGAGTTGTGTCGCGTCGGAGAAATCTAATCAATCCTTCAGATGCTAGCACTAGCACAAATCTTTAAATTTGGTGCCCTTTGGTTGCTCGGAAACATGTACTAATTGGTACAGGACTTTCCAACGTCGTGTAGCCCGTAGTCAAAAAAATAAAAATTCTACGCTAGGACTACGACTTTTGGATATCAATGTGGTTTGCCTTTGACAATACCCAGCTCGAACGGACTGGATGACTGGGAAGAAAGGCTGGCATAAGATCTCTCGGACTAGGGCACAAGTTGGCTCATAGATTATATTCCAAGTTTGAAGTCTGATAGACTCGTGGCAAGTTCTGACTAACCTCAGGAACACGCAGCAGGAACTATTGATAGTTTAACACTTGCGATCATTTCCCATCGCTGCCAGCTTTTCCTTTCTTAGCCATATGAAATCGATGAAATCAAAGCGTCAGATAGGCAAACGAGCTTTGACGTTGTTTTGCTTGCCTTCAACCTTAGGCAATGCCAATTTCGACAGCAGATTTTTATGGTGTTATGAGGGAATCCTGAGTGTGGCTAGTGCTTACTTATCGAGTATTCTTGAGCTGCTTCGTTTACGGAATACGGTACAACGAATCCAAGCAGATACTATGTACTTGCACATAAAGAGGTGGATATTAGAATGGAAGAAAGCTTAGCTCAAGTCTGGATTATCCTTGAGGCCGTTAGTGCCTTTAGAGTCATGCACTGGGAGCTGAACAGGAGAATGCACGGTGTATACTATGTGACCTTCGAATCGAGTGAGCCTAAATTTGATTAGGATCTATTTGACATAAAGAATAGCCCGCAGTGCAATCGTATCTAGCATAGAATTCACCCGGGTGATTCAACCGCACAGTAGTGACTTTCACTTCCGATCCCCCGCTCGTGACGGATTGGGATAGTGGTGGGCCTACTGGCAATAATGACGCTCTACATATGCTTCAATCTTTATAGTCGACTCCAGGTGCGCTTCAACCACCGGATCATTTGCTAACGTCGGCAGTGGAGCCGATGTATCAGGTCTATGACTTCACGCCGAGACCCGCTGTATGATTTCAGTCACTTGACCCCTGGGTACGATATTAGTCCAATACTCTGTTTCGCAAAACAAGCCTCTTTCTGGACGAAAATCTAAGAAAGATGATCCCTTGTTTCAGAAAGAAGCTGTAAAAGACACAGAAAAGTTCACATCCGCCACTAATGGACGAAGGGAAGGTTCATGCCTATCAGAAAATAGTATTGAGAATAATTGGAGCTGGATACCCGGCCGCGGTCTGTGCCCTTTGTTGATTTGATTCACAGTGTCTTGCCTGCCTTGAAACACGACCGCATCTAGTCTCGTGTGCTCGCTCTCGTGATCATGAACGTAAACGGCGTTATTCCAATTGGTATTACGAACGCATGCGATAATTTCTGCGTAATAGCTTTTTTGCCTTTTAAACCTATAAGAATCACAATAGCCTCTTTTCTAATGCAATCGTCTATGGTGCATAAAGATACTAGTTATTGTCCTTTTCTTAGTAATCAAGCATGCCTACTAAAAACGATCATCATTATGACGAAGTCGAGGTGAAGAAAATATGCGTACCAGGAATCCTCGAGAGCCTCCCAGACAAGACGATCCAGCGAGAGTATAATGCTCTTTACGAAGCCATCATTGCCTACGTCAAGAAGTTTTACTCCACCGGACCAATCGAGAGCGGAGGCGCATCGCAGATAATGATAGAGCAAGCTAGTGCAGGCATACTTCTTCCATGGCCCCAAATCCTCGATCTTCTCGGCAATACGAAGACCAGACTAGGTGCATTAGCCATGTGTATCGCGAGGACCATTCTAGGCCGGAGCTTGTTATTGAAGTTGGGAGCCATCAGCAGTCCCGGAGCGACATTCTTGCCCCCAGAACTTATCGACTGCTTCCAGAGCTTCTGTAGCGGGAAAAGTGTCACTACATTGGACGGGAAGGAGCCCAAACCGATGAATCTAGCGCTTCTGTCGCGATGGAAACAAATAACTGCTACCTTGCTACACTCAACATATGACACTGACGCATTCTCACCATTTGATGGTCGCACTGTAAATATCGAGCGTGCCATGGAGGATCTTGGCCCCTTGCTTGGAACCTACGCCATCCCGCACGATGCCGGCTGCGAACAGGGTGCAAGAATCAACGAGCTTAGGGTTTTGCTACGAAAGGGTGCCAGATTTGCCTTTACGTTGTTCAGTCAACCGTGCCTATGGAGGTTTGATTGGTATGGCAACCGCGAGATTGAAGCTGCAGAAGGCCAGCTTCAGCCTAGAAGGGTCCAAAGTGTTCAGAATATAGCGGAATGCTCTGGAAGTGTGAGGTTTGCCTTGCCCATGGCTGAGATCGTGATATGGCCTCGTTTGCTGAAGGTCATGGACGAGAAGGGTTGCAGACTGGCAGGCGAGGGGCATGGTATTTCCTGTGGGGAAAAAAGGTTCCTGGAACAGCTTCTCCAATGATGCAGCCATGAGGTGAGAATACAACCCGACTTGCAGTTCATGATCTATTTGTCTTACCGGATGGAAGGAATATACATGTACACGATTTGCGGGACACCGTACTGGCATTGGCAACGAACCAGGAGAAACTTGCAGAAGCCTGGCGATAGGTACTTTATGATAGTGTTGGCCGCTTGTATCTGCCGCTTGCATTTTGTTGATACGCTCTAGCCATGATGCCCTCCTATGCCTTGACTTGATCGTTTCCATTGTCATAATAGTCAAGGCAACATTACGCGCACCGACGAGCTGCATAAGGCGTTACATCATCGGGTCATCTATGCACAATGGTACAACCCTGTCCCTTATAGACTAATTATCTTAGCCTAGGTAGGAGTCAAAAAAGTCATCGTGCAGACAGTCTTCATTCAAAATACAGTGTACAAAAGAGGTGAAGAGAACAAAAGTGGTAAAAGTGTTATTGATTGACTCTAAACTGAGCTAGCCAGCTGGTTAGCGCGCGATCAACATTCACAACAAACTTGTGGTTCCGGACCAATTGCAAGTCAACTCTCAACTTCACCAGGCATAGCTTCCGAACGGTCCCTTCCTCACGGGCTAGTAGTATTGATACAGCTCTACTACCACAAACGGGACAATGTGCGTCTAACCACGCGTCCTATAATCGGGTCTGTTGGCTGCCTCCAACATTGCTTCGAATCAAAGTGTAGTTGTGGCCGATACGATACAAAATCCCTCGTCCATACAAAATCTCACCAGTGCGGTATTGCCGACGACCACTGTACCTCACGAAAAGCATCAGACGGAAGGCTCCGCATGCTATACCATACCTCGAAAATCAAACAAAGCCTAGTCACAGTATATATTCCAGCAGGAATGATAAACCATAGACAAGCAGGCCATCGGAGCTTATATCCTCCCATGGTATCCATACCTAGATTTTGAAAATCCTCTAGACAGCAGGCTATGACCTCAGCGGTGCCATATGTTGCTAGTAAACCCCACATCAGGACACAGTTGCTTCGCCAGAGCCACTGTTCCCATTCTGTTTCGAAGTCAAAGTTCCACGCTACGAAATGGATGCTGGCGAAGGATGCCGTGGCGACAGCGAGGATGAGATGTTGATACGCGTTGGATAGTTGAGGGTCACGGTCGTTGGGAATGCGCTCAATTGGATGAGTCTGAAGACCCCACCGCGTTATGATGTTGAGCAGTGTCGGATTCCACTTGCGTGCGATGTATGCTCGTGGTTCCATGAAGTCTAATGGCGTGTTGATGTAGTCCGTTGACGAGACGACCTCTCCGCTTGCGACGATTTCATCGAGGCTACTTTGGGTGTACAGTACAGTAGCCGTCTCAACCCCCAAAGGCTTATGTGCCCAGAACCAAAGGGTCGTCAGAGAAGTAAGAGCAAGCGAAACGCTCGAAAGTTCCAGCGGCGTTACCGACAAGTGTTGGGTCGCACGACCGATGGTCTGAATGGTCAGCCATGCAGTTTGAAAGCATGCGAGAAATTTGGCGGCCTTGTCAGCATTACTCTTATCCCAGATCTCTGTCTTCGTTATCTCCGGAAGACTAATGAAGTTTTTTCGGACGAGATAGTGGACCTGCTTTGCAGTGACGGGAATCGTTTGCCTGTTGAGTGGCAGTTGAAGCTCAAAACCACCGCTATCAGCATAGTAGGCATGTGCGATAGACCATTCAGTATCGTTGAACCCAAGTTCTTTCATATCACTCATAGACCGTTTAGCCGATGCCCATTGACCGCAGGCAAAGAGCATAAGCACTTCAGGTGCCAAGATGCCCATCAAGAGCCATCGTGCCTTGCGCCAGAAAATAGTCCAATAGGTATCTCGCTTCGAAGGTAAATTGAGATGTAGCATGCTCCAAAGGCAAATAAATAGAGTAGAGACACAGCTCCAGATGATGTCTAGCGTGCCCCGGTCGTCTGGGGATTGGACCCATCCGCGCCGAGCAGTCAATAACGAGGTCGTATTAGAGGGCATGACTTGAAAGAAGGGTGAGTAGGTATGTAGAATAGAGCATTGAGTCATTTTGATGGCCCACTTATAAGCTCAAGACATCGAACGGAGAAAGTTTGAGCATCTGAGAATGCTTAGTTTGAGCAAACAAGTGCCTGGGCGAGGATATACGCCTGGCCGTCAGGGTCACTAGCCTGATGTTGAGCAATATAGAGAACTCATTTTTCATCCCGTTTGGGCCCAAAAGGCGGCAGTGCCAGCAACACAGTGGCACTACTTCTTGTGTTCTGTGTTCAATGAAGACGGTTGTTATGAGGCAGGCGGCATCATCCTCTCTGAGGCAGCCGCTTATTACTAGCGCATCATGTACATAAACAAGTCTCTCAGCTTTACCAATCCGTCAACTTTCTACCTCTTCAATAGTGTGGGCTGTTCCCATGACTATGTCCCCTCAATTGTGCTCCTCGGTATCACGAACCGCCAAGACGATATGGCAAACAATAGACATCAACTAGCTGGGCCAATCACGTCGCCCCAAGTATCCTGCAGCCTTCTCAGGTCCCGCAAACTGCCAAAATCGGCACTTGGAAAGATTCCGGCAACCGCAAACACCTAAAAGTTCCACACGGCGCCTAAGCAACTAGCACGCAATTTTCCTCCCCGAGCATTTGTTAATTTATTTGACAGCTTGCCAGAAACCTGTGCCGGATGGTTCTTTGCTCATACCAGCCTTCCTAAACCTCATCATGACCTCTCTATGGCCCTACGCTGTGCTAGCCGTCGGCGGCTACTTGCTACTCGTCCGAACTATTCGATATATACGGATGAACAGCGTTTCTCGCCGCTTTGGCTATCAAGATCGCGCGTCATGGGCTCGCATGACGCTCAACGACGCCCATGCGATCCAGCTCTCTCTGGCTGAGCTCGAGTTCCCCACGATCTTCTCAATCTCAGTTTTTTTCGCCTTGTTTAAGACGTATGGGATACCTACAATATCTAATCTATTAGTAGCAACTGGACAGCTATCAAGCCCGACTACAGCATCTAAGCGTGCAGCTGATACTGGCGTTATCATTACCGAAGTAGTACTTAATAAACCGGACTCGCAGCACACAATCGATGGTATCGCGCGCATGAACTACCTTCATGGCAGATACACAAAAGCTGGCAAGATATCCAATGACGACATGCTCTACACCTTGAGTTTGTTTGTGCTGGAACCCATTCGATGGACATCGAAATTTGAATGGCGACAGGTCACAGACCTTGAAAAATGCGCGATGGGAGTGTACTGGAAAGACCTAGGTGAAGCAATGGAGATTTCTTCCGCACTACTTCCCTCGAGCCAGGCTGGCTGGCGAGATGGCTTGCACTGGCTTGAAGAGCTCGAGGCCTGGAGTGTTAGATATGAGATCGAGAATATGGTACCTGCTGAGGCAAATGCAAAACTCGCCTGCGCTACCTTCGACATTGCTCTTTTTAACCTACCGTCATCGCTAAAGCCTGCTGGGTGCAAGCTTGCTTCCTGTCTGTTGGAACCGCGACTTCGAATAGCTATGATGTAAGTCTGCAATCTAACTCTAGACATTGCACTCACCGTAAGCTTAGGCTAGAAGAACCACCAGCAATCTACACCAGTTTACTTCTCTGCGTCGTCGAGATCCGCAAGTTTCTCCTGCGACATCTTTTCCTGCCACGACCCTCTTTCCTGCGAGTCCAATGGTTTACCGAACCCGATTCGACTGGACGTTCCAATTTCCTCAGGTACATTGCCCACCCCTGGTACATCAAGCCCTCGCTTTCCGCAAAGTGGGGCTGGAAAGCCTGGATGATATGGCTAGTAGGTGGTGTAATTCCAGGCCATAGGAAGTACTTTCCTGGGGGCTATCGCATTTGCGACCTTGGTCCAGACGCTCTAGTAGGGAAGGGTGAAAGTGAGATGAACAAGACGAGGAACGAATTAAACATTAAAAGGGCGGGATGTGCGTTTGCTCGACAGTAGTCTATCAGATACAGTTAGTCGCTAGCATGGTGGCTAGTGACTACACATCACCTCTCTTGTACACTGCATTATGAATGAAGACTGTTTGTACGATGACTTTTTTGATCCCTACCTACCGAATAGTATGATCCCTAAACCTCCATTAGTATCCTTGATCAAGCTACCTCATCAGGTAATATCCCTGGTATTGCAAGAAGAGGACGTTCTCGAAGCGAGCAACTATCTACACCCCGTCGTTCACGTACACGAGGCCCTATGAGCCCCTCTCCTCTATCAGGTATTCAAAAGCCTAGTATCCAGCAGTAAGTTTCTATAAGACTATTAGAATAATGCAATGTGCAGGTGCGCAGGCGGCCATGTGAAATTCTTTGATAGAGCTCGCATTCGATAGGTAATCAGGGCTCAAGTTGGCTAACGGATTATATTCCAAGCTCGGAGCCTAGATAGATTCGTGGCAAGTTCTGGCTAACCTTAGGAACACACAGCGGCAACTATAGATAGTTTATTATTTAGTTAACTATACCTATAGAGGTTTAATTAGTATAATAACTATAAAATTAAAGCTATAAAAGGCTAGCTTTAGCCTAAAAGAGTCTAAAATATTTAAAGTAGAGTAGAATACTCTAGAAGTATAAAATTTACCTTATTTATAACTATATATATAATTTATAGGATACTATACTAGTATTGACAACAAACTAGAAGAACCCTACAGAAGCCTAGCAATAGTTACTTTATAATAGTGTTGGGTGCTTGTATCTGCCGCTTGCATTTTGTTGATACGCTCCAGCTATGATGTCCTCCTACGCCTTGACCTGATCGTTTTCATTGCCATAACAGTGAAGCCAAGAAGAGCTGCGTAGCCTCCATATCACGCCTCTCCGCGCCAGACGCCAACGAAATCGCGAAGGACTTATCCAACGTCGCCAGATAAGCCTGCCTCCTGCGGGTGCTCCCCATCCTGAGGGCGTTACCCAGCCTGCCGGCGCTGCCCGGCGTGACCGTTTTTCGGTCTTTGTTTGGCGATTTGTGTACGCGGAGCGTGCCACAGCTGAGGGGAACGAGGATATCTCGACTGGCCCATTTGAGTGTTTATCCACGATACAGTGATTGATATGCTTCCCTATCGTCCGGCCGTATGAGCAAAGCAAATGGTCACATCCGGGAGCAACACTTGTTGGGAATATTTTTGGCTCTACGAAGGCGCAACATGGTGGATAACTTCATAATGTTCAAATAAAACAATGTTTGCTGCTACTCACTACTTGCACCATGATCGAGAATATGCATTGACACTGTTGGGGCTATTCATCAATTCAAGGCCCGCTATCTATTGTATTCAAATATCGGAGTAGTCGCACACATTCAAATGTTGATATCCAAAGGGCATATCAATTGTGTTGTGCGCAAAATCTCAGAAGAGAAATGCCAAGACTTCTCTGATTTTTGAATACAATAGATACTATGTTGGGTTAGCGGTTGGGCTAGTCATACCGAAAGGACCTAAAGCTTAGCAGATCCTTCTGTCCATAGCACTGGGCGACCACAGTAAGAATCATGTTGATAGTGGTTGAAGTGTTCAGATCGACGACAGGTCTACCATCATCTGCTGGTGATAACGATTCGAACTCATCCTGATGTTGCACACTAGCATCGTTCTCGGCTGGTGCAGACTTCTTCGATTGCTGGTACTCCGCCCTCGATTCTTGCATATCTTGATTAACAGAGGCAATCTGCTCATCATCTACACGATCGAAAGCACCCCCCTGAGCATTGCGAAGGTCCTGACCACGAAGCTGTTGGCGTAATGCTTCGGCCTCTGCTCGAGACTTTGGCACGTTTCTCGCAGATGCTGCCGAACTGCTGCGGTGTAGCTCATTCTGTCCAGCTGCCTGTGACTCCCCTTTGTGATTGAAAGATTTCCGGTTGCGGCCGGATAGATCCCGGTGAGCCTTGCCATTGTGTCGGTGACGTGGTCCTCTAGGAGGGGGTACTGAGGGCTGAACAAGTCGTTCTCCGAGTTGAGCTAGAAGACGGGCTCGAGCTGTTTCGAGATCTGCCTCACCGCTGGCTCCTATGGACCAGCTATCGTCTCCGAATTGAGCTAGAAGACGGGCGCGCGCTGCTTCGAGATCTGTCTCACCGCTGGCTTCTGTGGACTCGTTATCCTCTACTTCACCGTCTTCAGATGTTGCACCACCGTGTTCCTTTTCTGCTCTGGGGGATGAAAAATTGTCTTGCGGCTTTGCCTGTTCGTGAGAGCGACCCGCGCTGTTCCCGGCTCGATCAAGGGCATCTGCCTGCTTTCCCTTTGCTCGCTTCTTTGTGTCTAAGGGAGGGATGGGTTGCGCGACATTCACCGAGCCGCTACTTTGAATACTGTCATCGTCTCCATCATCTTCTCCGTCTGGCTCCCACTGCTCTACGCCCTCGTCTTCATCTTCATTGGCTAGTTTCCGCATCGTTCCGCTACGTATACGCCTGGAGAGCTGGCCTGCTTTATGACCCAGATCCCTGATCCGTCCGACTCGCTGGTAATCTAATGTACCGGCTTCTCCCGCCAGGGCAAGTAACGTCCAGATCCAGCAACTGAGCTTTCTGGAGATTGTATCGGAGCGGACAAGTGCCAACGCACAGCATTCTAGTGCGCGAAAAAGATTGTTCTCGTCAATCTGGGCGACGCATACTGGTGTCGGAAATTCATGCTCAATAGCGTGTATCCAGTCGTTCTTGTTGGTCGGAGGTCTAAGCTTGCCGTATTGGGACGGGCTCAATTCCCCCATTCTGGCGAGCTCCTGAGAATTTGCCACGATAAGATTCTGCCGCAGAGCATTGAAGCGTTTCAACAGCGACTTGTAGTACTCGTCTTCGGGATTTATATCGTCTTCATCCTGTGACCAATAGTCATTGTATAGCTCGGAGGCATCCTCGTCCAGCGCAACCCAAGTGCCATCGTTATACAGAGCCCTGTGGTCCCCACGGCCGTTGTGATACATGGATCGGTCGTGACCGTCTTCAAAGGCTTTGGGAGCGGCGACTAAAGTGTTCGGTATCGTAGACGCTTCGGACCTATCACACAGGTAAGCCGCGTGCTCAATGCGTCAACGGGACTGTAGGGATGACAGCCAGGTGGCTCACTCACCTCACGCTACGGAGGTACTCCATCGCTTCTTGTGTGGCATCGTCTGACGAGTCTTGGTCATCTAAGCCGGGAAACATGGACTGCATGCCGCATTCCCTCACGGGTCTCAAGACTCGGCGGGGCTCGAAACGCTCTTGTTGTATGGGTGTCGCTTCATGGCTTCGCCTTGGTCTTGACCGCTTTCGATCAGGTTCATCATCGGAAGCAGGATCTATAAGTCGGGCTTCGTCGCACTTGCGCTTACTCGGCTCAATAGAAGGAGACACGGCGCGGGAAGGTGTTTCGTTGGGCGGTGATTTGCATTGAATGGAGGTAACGACGTCATCTGGTCGGCGCAATTTATTGTACGAAGAGCCATCCTTGGTCACGGCCAAGTTGACGCCTGAGCGCGACATGTTCAAGTGGTGTTGGGAGGGATTTGCTGGGCATTCGGTAGACGCGCTGGTGACGTTGAGGCCCTGAGTTCCAAAAGTTTTAGTGGGTCAAGGGTCCGTGCATCAGGGTTGATGTTACTAAACTACCGAGTACAATCCTCTTGATTGTTGCTGGTGCAGCTTAGTCGACCATCTTGCTAGATTCTGGATCGGAATTTGCCTCTGTTACAGCTTTGCAGAAGATGGAGGTGCCTGTCTCATAATGGAACATGTCACCTTCGTTGTGATGTACTTCCTTGCTAAAAGACAGGGAGCCACCGTCGTGCAAGTGTTGGATCATCATCCTGAGACCTTACATAGACTCCAATCTTCGAGGATAGGTGGGCCCTGGGATTAGTATCAGGGTGTCCCTCGGTTTAGGAGCACCCTCGTCCGCCCATTCGTTCATCTTGCAGCACATAACCATGAAATGCGACGGTTTTCAACACGAAAGAATAAGGTCGCGCCTATCCACATGGTGCGAAAGACCACCCGCACCGAAAATAAAATATTCTTTATAATCTAACTGTCTATCTTTCGGGTTTATGAACTGATAATGAACACAGTAGATGCCACTTTGAGACGTGCCTAGCGAACATTACAGCTGGACTGGAATCAAGCATACATCTCGCTAGAAATCTTGAGCCTGGAAATTGTCCGGTAGCATCGCCCCCATCAACAAGTTCGTAGACCCTTGCTTTAATGACACCCTCTGAACGCGTTAGCTTTGAACCCCTCGAATTGGAAACCCGGTGTTAACAATCGATTCCACGAGTGGTGGAAGGATGCTAACCTGTGGCGCTGCTAGCATCTTTCCAAAAATGTTCCGACAGACGTCTTCCGTCTCAATGCATCCTGCACCATCGTATTCCTCGGCAATTCACTGGCGATTTTTCCCTCCATGCCCAGAAGAAGTCGCTCGTTGAAAATCCAAACCCACATATCTCCGTCCACGGAACCCCACCGAAGTAACCCGTTCCCTGTGCACGTTGCCCATGGGACACAAACTCATCATAGTTCCGGGCCCAAACTTGGATATCCTGTGAGATGACCTTCCCTTTGCCCGGCAGGGCACTTTCAGCCTGGTCCGACTTTGGTCAGCTCGTCCCTCCGTGCCGGTGGATGTGTACGCAGAAGAGGAAATTGGGAGGTCGGTATGAGCCGTCACGACATTAACATCGTGAGGCACTTATGACGAAGGTCGAGTTAGCGTAGCTCCTCTCGGACATACACTAAACACTTGGGAGACGATGGATCGATCTAATCAAGTGCGTTCCCTATCTCCCTCACCCGCTGTGGAGATTTTGCTCTCTTCCCGTCTCCTTGCGTACGGGTATCAGCCGGGACGGTTATGCAGATATCCCACGCGGAAGAGAGCAAAGTCCACCATAGCCCTCAGATCGCCCAAGAGTCTCCGGGGGGCGAGTGTTGGTGCGCTGCCTTATCTTGCAAAAGCTGCGCTTGGCCGAGGACGTCCAAGCTGATACGCGGCCGACGAAGACTCGCGGCGGAGCTGCCATTTTGTGGAGCAAAGGGCATAGCATGATTTCGTCAATGCTACGACTATCGGTATTGAATGAGGATGCCTCGTGACGTGGCTTACCCCGCTGCGCAACGCTGAGTGCCTGCGAGCAAGCCTCTTGTTACACCAGCTCAATCCATCTCTCTTCCACCTGATTTCCTGTATAATACTTCGACGTTTTTCCGGTGCGTGTGGTTTTTCGCTCAGCAGGGTCAGATGTTATTAGGCAGCTCAGCAATGTCTTCTCAAGATCAATCTAGTAAGTCATCACATTTCGATAAAGAGAATATATTTCCCAGGACATTATACCTCGAGCAATTCACCTCAGCCTTCAAAACCCTCTACTCCCCACCCGAACCGGCCGCAACACGCCCGTCCCTTCCAGCTCCTTCAGCAACGAACACAGTATCCGATCATTTCCCGGCTGACTCAAGAATGACAGCGAGACAGGCAACCACTCCTCACGCTCCGTGATGCGCGAATGATACGGGACTTGACCAACCGGAACAGTGACGTCAGGACACCCGGAGACGTAGCTCATCGAGTACGCGGAGAAGCCTTGCCAGAATATATCAGAGGGCTCGATGGTTTCCGGAGTCGGCTTGCTCTCGTCGCGATAACAGGGGATTCCCCAGCTTTGCGGATACAGCAGGATGACGATTTCACCATCGTGGCTTGCGAGCAGGACGTCGAGTAGCCATGTTTTGAACGTTTCGAATTGTCGGATGGCTTCGTTGTATTCATCTTTTGTTACGGATGCTCCGTAGTCCAAGCGCTTTTTCAATACGGGCTCGAGATAGGGGGTCCGCCCGCCGCGATCGGCCTTGTGTTTGGCAATGAACGGCGTTATCAAATCGTTTGCCAGGGCGTAGAATACCAGCCTTTGGTATATCGTTCCAGTAGCTTTGTCAAGACTTGCGTCCATGGTACCTGGATGGGTGGTGCTCCATAACTCGTCCAAGTTGAAGATTTGGCGCTTGCATTCAAGGTGTCGCTCGAGATTAGCGACGACGTCTTCGAAGATATCCTCGGCTTTTGCAAACTTGCTCGAGCGACGGGACCGTGGGAACCACTTGGGATAAGCATTCTGGTCCACGTCCTTTGCTCTGACAGGATACATGAGTTTATATCGCGCCCTCGGACCTGGAGGTTGCGCAAAGTGTTGCGATGGGCATGTTATACCCTTTTGTGCCATTTCAAGCATCTCAGCCGTTCGTGCGAAGACCCCAACAGTGTCCATGAAGCTAGAAGCGAGCATGCCCTTGCTTTTGACGCTGTGAAGAGTTGGACGCATGCCGTAGATACCGTTTACTCCAGCTGGATGTCGAATCGACCCGCCCGTGTCTGTGCCAATGGTGAAGTCAAGCCAGTCGTATCCAGCGGCAGCAGCAGCTGAGCCCGAGCTAGACGATGACGGTGATTGGTAGCCGTCTCCTCTTGGGTTGAAAGGGGATACTTGTTCAAATCTGCAACGACGTCAGCCTGCTCTCTTCGGTCATCCGTACGGAAATTTGGTGTCCAGTGGGGAGACATGCCGCCTAGAAGGATCCTGCCCGTCGCAAAACTGGGTACAATTCATCTTTCCGACGAGAATCGCTCCAGCATTCGTTAGTTGTTGGACAAATGGCGCCGACTCCTCGGCTGGTGGGTAAACGTCCATCCAACAGCGACTGCCATTGCTCGTCGTTAGCCCGGCAATGTCTATGACATCTTTTACCGCGAATCGGAGACCTAGTAGTGGTTTGCGAGGACTGGGCTCGTAGTACAGCCTAGAAGGCGCCAAGTAGCGCTGTCCGACGACTCCATTAGCGGAGTTTATGTGGATGACTTAGGAGTAGTACCGTAGTATGCAACAACCTATATTTCTTTGCCGAAGCATCAAAAGCTATTCCACCGCCGGTGAAGGCATGCAGAGGGTCTTCGAACCGTCGGGCGACTGCATGAACCTTGCCCGATCTCGTGTTGATAAGATAAGGACCATTGGGCAGATTCACCGGCTTGCATTTTGATTTGCAATCGACCTTATCTTTTTCAGGATGTTTAACGACCGTGTAATTCCCCTTTTGCAGAAGAATGACTGTTCACTGATCAGATGGTCAGGCTCCGACCCACGGGACACGTGCGTGAGGTGGTCTACCTTGGGCGAAGTTCTTATTCCAGACATCATCTGATAAGAATTTGGCTATGATTCGACTCAATTCCTTCTCGTCGAGGTCGTCTGTGTTGGAGGTAATGGCGGTGGCTGGAATGTAGGTAGCCGTATTGTCGGAGAAGATGGAGGGGTCTATGCCTCCTGCAAACTCATCCCAGATGGTGTATTGATTCGCACCCACAGTCACTACCACCGAGCTGGAAATAGCCTCCATCGTATGAACTAAAATGTTTGAGCGATAAGTATGTGTGCAATTAAGCTCGAATGTGGTGTAGGTCGAACGAGGGGAAGAATATTTCACGGGCATTGCTTTTCTACTTACAAGCTCAGCCCGTCAGCACTTCAGCCTGGGCATTAGTCGCGTTAGCGAAGGAGGGAACGATGCTCTATATGAATACTTAGTCTTGTAATTCGTTGTTCGCCGTATCAGATACAACTAATCACGTATAAAATCGAAAAGGAGCTTCTCAAAAGAGGTGGCTCCACGTCAAGAAACGGAACGGTGTAAATCTAATGAAAGACAAAAAATTCAATGAAATTGCTTTTCCGCCACAAGATTCAGCCCTCTCTGCACTCCAGCCTAGGTATTGGTGGCGTTCGCGACGATGTTCTATGCGACTCTGCTCTTTGTAGTTGTTGTCCGTGCCGCTTCAAAGACAGCCAATTATATACAAAACTAAAAGCAGTTGCCCACCAGAGGTGGTTCGGCTTGAAACAGAGAGGACCGGTCCGTTCTTTTGGCCCCTTTTCCCTTGTTTTCTTATCATGGCTGTTGATCCTTCCCTTGTGCAGTTTGAAGACTTACAACAAAGAATGGCACATCCATGCCGTTCTAGCGACCGGAGTATCGTTGACGATCTCATCTGCAAAGCAACGCGGGCGCGTGCGTTCGCTGATACAAATAATAGTTACTTTTCTTCGGACAGTGCGGCCGACATCTTCGAAGTAGATTCTACTGGTGGTGCTGTACGCTCCGACGTCCGCAACGATGAATTGCGGAGCGCGCTCCAGGTATGGCCCAGCCTTGACGGTTCGCTTAGCGTGTAACCTAACATGGAGCAGGCGGATGCTCCCGCGACTAGGAGAGAACTTAGAACAAGAGCCATGTATGAACAAAGGGCCGTTTTTGCGTTCGCAGTTAACGCTTGACACAGTTTCATAGAAGGGCTCGAACGGGATCCGGAGCGACTACCGATAGAGTCATCCATGCTTGAAAAGGTGTTCACCACCTACGATATCACCCCTAGGTTCGCAGACTTCATAACCAGGCAACACATGCCTGGTCGAGCAGTTCACCATGCTTCTAGAAGTCGCGAATTATCCCGACATGGTATGACGGTTCTCTTCCAATTTGCCTGACACGTGCTGAAGATTTCTTGTCTAGAAATTTGGTATTCTGCGGTAAATCGCACCCGCAGGGGCTACCAAGGCGAGCAATTTGATCCATCGCGACTGGTCGTTAATTGGCAGAGGACATGTGTCTGGTCCGACTACTCGACGAACGGCGATGCGACATTTGTCATTCTTCGATGCCCGCCGCACATTAAACAAAAGTTTTACGATGCTTTTCAAGGGAGGGCTGGGTTGAGTCTGCGCCAACACCCGATGGTTCTGCATGCCTTTCTTGCCGAGCATCTTGTAATGCATGCCTATGACTTTGTCAACTTCTTCTCGGGTCCTCTCTACGCTTGGGAAAACGACATCAACCGATTACGCACGACACAGGACTATACGGAGCGATCGAAGGCTTTCCTGGTTCTGTCCCGGCAGATTTCTCAGGTCGCCACCGACCACGACATCCTCGCAGAAGCAGTCCGTCATCTTCAAAGACAGTCGGCCTGGTTCAATGACTGGCTGACATCTGCATCCGGGCCTGCTAACTCGAGCCACATTGAGCAAATGCTGGACGCCCAGGGCACTCTTAGCGATGCATTTGACAGTCTTCTCAAAGATGTCAAGCTTATCGGGACGTATAGGTAGGACTGTTCTCCCAGATGTTCAAAGACTGTCGGATCGTTTACAATTCGTATAGCAACCTGTACCTCGAAAGGAGCAAGGTTGGCGTGAGCGAATGCTTCGCAATGGTCAACCAGCACGATGCTGAGGTGCGATCAAGTTCGCTCGAACCTAATTGTTGAGAACTGACGAATAAATCAGACCAACATTGAAGTGGCCACCGAATCTGCGTCCATCGCTCGCGCCTCGCACCAGGACAATCAATCACTCCGCAAAATACAAATTCTATCGATGGTCTTCTTGCCTGCCTCGCTTGTTAGCTCCATCTTTGGGATGGGTTTCTTCAATACACAGCCTCGCGAAGATGGCTCCCCCCAATTTACTATCAGCAGCAACTGGTGGTGGTATATTGCAGTCTCTATCCCGGTCGCTCTCGGACTTTGGTTTTACATGCTCGGTTGCAGACACGACACCTGGAAAAGGATTGAAAGGGTGATTGTAGGGACGAGGCGGTCAAGTGAGGCTGATGATGTTGAAGCTCAGGTGATTGTTGCGAAAAAGGACAGTTAAGGTACTGCGAAAGGGGATCTTTGAGAATGGAGGGGTACAATTGAGAGGATCGTGCTGCATTGCGTATAAGTGGACTAGTTTGTGCCCAAAGTCTGAATGGGGATCTGGTTTTCGGGGCTGAGGTATGTGCACTTGGAGATGCGGAGCTGGGCAAGGCAAGACGGGTAATCATCAACGACACATGCATGTACTTGATGTGCTTGGCTTGCGGCCAGTCTGTCCCTCAGTCGCTCTGCTCCACGGACGGTAACAATGGCATCGACAGAGCAGCCGAAGGGCAATGCTTTTGGTGACTAGCCGCTCTCGGCCGCGGATTGTGTGCGGAGCGCAGGTGGCTCCATGCTCCTCGTCTGATGCGCCGGGCTGTGCATGTGACGTCGACGGAAGCTGGAGCGTCGTGGAGAATGCATCCGGCGCGCACCGGTGGAGCTCAGGGCCGTTGAGAGGGATGCAATTGGCAGGTAGACAGTTGGCGGACAGGCGTGTTGCAGGAGAACGGGTCCGCGGTGGAGCGGGGAGGGCGGTTGGGCGCGGGCTTCCCCAGCTTTCTCCAGCTTTTGGCATGCGCTAGGGCCGAGAAGGGGCAGGCGCGCGCGGACCAGGCCAGCAGCAGCAGCAGGCGAGCTTCCCCTCCTGTGCAGCTCGCTCCCAGGCCACACAATCCCTCCCCCCCTCCCTCCGCCCCAGCCCAGCCCAGCCAGTAGAGAAGGTACAAGACGCAGACAGAGAGCCGCGCCCGCATCCATTGCCTATTCACCCTCCGCCGCCGCCATCCCCTCCATCCTCCATCCCCGTCCTCACCGCCCCGTCCGCTCGCCGGCAGCTCTCGAGAGCTTGCGTTTGCCTCTACAGCTGCCCTGACGTCAATTGCTGAGCCGGACTCCTCATCACCACCATGCTCGCCCGCCGTCTCGGTGCCAGCGTGCGCGGCGCCCTCCCCGCACAGCACCCCTCGACACCATCCAATTCGCGCTCCTTCGCCGCCCTCGCCGCGGCCCAGAGCTCAGCGCGCGCACCCGCCCTCGGCGACCTCAAGCCGGACGGCGCCGCTGCCTTCACCCAGCGGCAGAAAGAGTTCCGCGAGGGCCTCGTCTCTGCCTCCCGGAAGAAGGAACAGCAAGAAAGTCAGTCTCATTCCTCTGGTGGTCTGTCTGCGTCTGGTGCCTCCGATGGTAAAGCTTCGGGTACGACCCTTGGGTCACTAACTTCCACTCATGCAGAAGAAGCACGAGCACGTGAGCAAGATAGCGACAAGAAGAAGGGAGGTGCCCTCAAGTCGCTCATCTATGGCACCCCGGAAGGACGCGAGCTCGACAAGGACATCGAGAGGAGTTTCTCTCAGGTCCTTGCCCGGGGCAAATACGTCCATTCCATCGTCTTCCACGAGGTCAAGCCCGACAAGGTCGACGAGTACACCGAGTTGGTCGGCAATTGGTATCCCAAGATGGCATCGATGCCTGAAAACAAGGTGCATCTGGTCGGCAGCTGGAGAACAGAGGTCGGTGACTGCGACACGTTTGGTAACAATTCCCGCAACTCCTGACTGCACTTCAAGGCTAACGATGACCCTTGCAGTCCACATCTGGGAGTATCAGAGATACGAGGGCTACCACGCCTCGCTCAACAACATCCAGCATCATCCCGAGTTCCCCGAGTTCGATGCCAAGCTCAAGACACTGATCCAAGCGAAGCGAACCTCGCTGATGCAGGAGTTCTCCTTCTGGCCCACGACTCCGCCCCGCCAGCTGGGCGGCCTTTTCGAGCTCCGCTCCTACACCCTCCACCCTGGAAATCTGCTCGAGTGGGAGACACACTGGAGACGGGGACTAGCGGCACGAAGAGAGGTCATGGAGGGCGTTGGGGCGTGGTTCGTGCAGATTGGCGAGCTGAACACGGTCCACCATCTATGGCAGTTTGCCAACCTCGAGGAGCGAAAGGTGCGCCGCGAGCAGAGCTGGAGTGTCGAGGGCTGGGGTGAGACGGTGCACAAGACGGTGCCCCTTATCCAAACGATGAAGAGTAGGATTCTCATCCCCTGCCCATGGAGCCCGGTCGCTTGAGGTTGTTGCTATGGGAAAGAGGGGCGCAGCGCATCCACAGTTTTGTGTCAAATTTGGAGAAATCGCAGCATTCAAAGAGGTCAATCCACACTCGGGCGTTGAACCTGGCAGATGACATTGTAGCATATCTTGGCTATGGGAAAGGTACATGGCAAAGGGAGGGCTCAACTATGTAGCCCGGCGTTAGTACTAGCACCCACACTTTACAACCACTAAATCACTTTTCGCTATTGAATACCTTTGAACTTTTGATTTCGACAGCTGTCAAATGTCGTCCCGTTTGTCCACGTTGCCCGGTAGCGCCGCTTGTTCCTGCCAACCCCACGCAACGTCATCGCTTCCATCACGAGCCAAACGCGAAACCGGGCTCGGAACCCTGTAAAATTATCGGGAAGGCACAACACCCATCACCGCACAACAACATCCTCGACACCCATCTCCCTGTTCCCTAGGCATCGCACCGACGCGATACGGATAGCCAGCATGGTGTACATACGGCAGGACAAGCTCCCAAAGCTCAACGAGTACAAGTATTCCGGCGTCGACCACAGTCTGGTCTCGCGATATGTGCTCAAGCCGTTCTATACGCACGTTGTCATCAAATGTTTTCCCATGTGGATGGCGTAAGTACGCAGCAAGTTGCAGAGACTGGCACCATGCTAATGCGAGAAACAGACCCAATCTCGTAAGTCTCCTGTCTCAAAGCCCACCGAGAAGACAAAAATTCCCCGCACTCCCTACGACGCGTCGCAACAACGGACACTGACGATGAGGGACAGATCACAACGCTGGGATTCATGTTTGTCGTCGCAAACTTCCTGACGATGCTGTGGTATACGCCTACGCTGGACCAGGACTGCCCTCCGTGGGTGTATGCCAGTTGGGCGGTCGGTCTGTTTCTCTACCAGACTTTTGACGCTGTAGATGGAAGCCAGGCGCGCAGGACACGTCAGAGTGGACCGCTGGGAGAGCTGTTCGACCATGGCGTCGATGCTATCAACACCTCGCTCGAAGTGCTGCTCTTTTCGGCCGCGACGAACCTGGGCCAGGGCTGGAAGACTGTCCTTACGCTCTTTGCTTGTAAGTGGAGTCTCAACGAGTGCATGTCTTCAGCTAACATGGATACAGCGCTCATGACCTTCTACGTACAGACGTGGGACGAGTACCACACGCATACGCTCACGCTCGGCATCATCTCCGGCCCTGTCGAGGGAATCCTCACGCTTTGCATCGTCTACGCGCTTACAGCATATCTGGGTGGAGGCAGCTTCTGGCAACAGTCCCTGCTTGCTAGCATCGGGGTCAAAAATTATGCATTCATCCCGGACGCAATCTACGATTTGGCCTGGAACGAGTGGTATATGGTATATGGCAGCGTAATGTTGGTCTTCAACACAATCAGCAGGTAAGAGATTCTTTACTTGCTTTCGGGAGCAAGGGCAATCTGAAGGCTTTGCAAGGGCAATTTGAAGTCTTTATAAGGCGAAGGCTTGCTAACATCCACGATAGCGCACGCAACGTCATGAAGGCTCGTCGATCCAGGGGCCAGAGGACTCGTGTCGCACTCCTCGGCCTCCTCACCTTCGCCGCAGCCTGGGTCCTCATCCCACTCTACCTCTACCTCCAGCCAAAGATCCTCCATCACCATCTCGTCCCCTTCATCTTCTACGCCGGTCTCATCAACGCCTACTCCGTCGGCCGCATCATCATCTCCCACCTCACCAAATCTCGCTTCCCTCGCGGCAACGTCCTCATCTACCCGCTCATCTACGGCGTCGCCGACTCCCTCGGTCCATGGCTGCAGGAACGCACTGGCTTTGGCTGGCCGAGTGCCTTGGGTGATGACGTTTACCAGGTCGCGTTCGTCTTCATGTGCCTGGGCCTTGCGATTGGTGTCCATGGCAGCTTCGTGATTGATGTCATCTGGACCATCTGCGATTATTTGGACATCTGGTGCTTGACCATCAAGTATCCGGCTACAGAGAACGAGGAAAAGGCCGGGAAAGAAAAGAAGGGTCAGTAGAGGACCAGAGGAATCAACGGCGGGGACAAGATGAGAGAAGACAACGAGAGGATGGAGCGTGGAGAGACGACCCAGTAGGCGACAATGGGGATAGACTGGGTTGGTATACGATACCCGGGTAAACAGCTTCGCATGCATCATTTCAGATTTCTAGTATGGATCGATCGGTTTATTTGAAGATACTTTAATAAGCGGCGTAATTTGATCATCTTTTCCTCCAAAAACCCCACAACCTCTGCCTTTCTGACGCACCAAGTTAATATTACAAGTAGTGTCCTCCCGTGATGTACCTGTCGAATGTACTGAGCAGGTACGTAACCCCACCCGAACCAACTCCCCAAATCCTTTCTACTTCCCTGTACCTCGATGTATTGTACTTGACCTGCACATTATCAAGTCCATCTTTCCACGCCTTCTATCAAATTCGACCCATCTGGGTGATAGAGAGCAGCGGCGATCGAACTACAACTAGTCTCGCTGCTGATCCGGCCCTAACACGAGAATATCCCACGTCTTTGCAAGGGTGGGGTTTTGACCTTTTTCTTTTTGGGGAAAAAAGTGGGTGAGGATTGATGCCGGCAATGTCTATACACGTTCGCAGTGCGGGTCTTTGATTTGAGTATGTTGGAACTTGATCTCAACCGCTGGGAGGCGAGTGAGGCAAGTAAGTATTCCAGACATGAAATGGGCTGCTGTTGCTAAGTGCTCAAAGTCAGGATAGTAACTGTGCCTGTCCCATGTCTCTGGAAGTTTCCCGCGGATGTTGCGGTGGTCAGCGGGTGATTAGTCTACTGAAACATAGAACAAGCATTAACTGCACACCGACAACCCACCAGAGCGAGTAACAGGGGGCGGGCCAAAAATCCCGTGTCGTAACTGGCTGCAACGTGGAGGTGGGGGGACCCGCCCGGTCAGCAGCGACTGCGCAGGTGTTGAAGTCTGTTGTGACACAACTTCCTAAACAGGCAACTTGGCGAACCCAGAAAATCCACCCACCCGCCCTTTTGATTTTTTCAGTTGCGGAAAACGCAGGACAGGAAAGGCCTGTGGGGCGCGGCTGTTGAGATCCTGCTTGCTTGACGTGCTTTGTCTCTAGTACAGAGCGAGCGAGTATGGAGATAGATACCAAGGCGCTATCCTGGACGAACAAACCGGGCCATATCTGCGCGTAGATTGAAATAACGAGGCAAACACGGGACGTAACTACTCATAAGTGCAGAATTATAGATCCGGCACTTGTCCGCCGAGATGAGCATGCTTTTCGTAGGTCATTGTCAGAACAACTCCGTTTAACCAGCAGACAATGACAATTATTAGACTGCTACAACGGGAAGGCTAGATTTATACATATCGATTATACTGGTAGCAATCATGCTTTTGAATCGCCCATGTTATCTTGATTTTGGAGAAGATCCTTGGTTAGATTCTCGAACTCGCTCCTGAATTGAAGCTTGGACAACCACCGCTCCGGGATCCCCTCTACTCCATCTCTTGCTCCCAAAAGACCACCAGATATTGCTCCGTTTGTATCCGTATCCGCTCCTATTCTTACGACATCGACAAGGACATCGTCCAAAGGTCGAGGATCTAGAAGTGCTGCAATGGCCACTCGAAGGCTCTGGAGCACATAACCTGATGTTGCATCCGGTAGCTCTTCTCCGGGGCCCTTCTCTGCATATTTGGCTATCGACATCTCTTTCCCGCGAGCGATAGCGCTCGCAACATTTGGACAGTCTAATTCTTCAGCTACTTGCAACCCGAGCTCAACCGCTTCTTGGGCAGATTCCCCTCGGACAAGGGCAGCAACGATCTCGTTGTATGCTGCGCAAGACACCGTGCATCGAGGGTCGTTATGCGTGATCGCGCTTATCTCCATGGACTCTTTGATTCTTTCTTCTCTTGACTGGGTGAATAATGCAGTCGGTATGCATCGCATCAAGCTCCCGTTGCCAGCGCTACCATGTCCAGCACCACACTTTCGTGGATCCTTGGAGTCCATGTATCGAGATAGTCCGATGGATGTTGCGTTGCCGATATCAACAGGACCTGAACCCATCTCTCGACCTGGCCAATCTCCAACTAGCCATTTTAAGAACAAATCAGCCGCTGCTCTTACGACGTCAAAGGACTGTACGAGTGCTGGAGACGTTCTGCTCGATTCGCGATCATGGTACGCGAGTAGAACCGCACGGGTCATATCCGTGTCATCAGTAGCGTGACCAGCAGGCCATCTGAAAGGACCGCCTCCTATAATTTCACTCAGGCCTTTGGGGTACTTTGACCTTATTCTACTGAAAGTCATGAACTCGAGGGTTGCGCCAAGGGAGTCCCCTGCATGGACACCGAGCAGAGCACCGAGAGCTCTGGACAAGCTGCGGCCCGCAGATGCAGGTTTACCAATAGCCATTTCGAACAAGAAAAAGCACTGAGATGAATAGATTATGAATAGTCGTGACGCTCAGCCGCTGCAATAGGCACCTATATCGGACCGGATTTAGTATACTCCGTCCGACTACAATCGTCCTGTGCCTTGCGGCCTGATACTTTTCCCCAGAACTTTCGAGATTTTCGAAAATAATACCTCAATTTACTCGTAGACGGACCGATGATTGTAGCATGAATCGCTTGCTGGATATGCGAATTAAAGGCCTGAAGAGTCCAGTCTTTGACAGCGAAAATGGCCGTGGAATGCTCTAGGCAGAGGCATGGACGATACTACAGGTAGTCGATTCTAGGTTGACGTACCGACCAGAAAAGTCATTAATAGTTGAATGTACCGGTATCAAAGTAGCTATGACATGCACAATCATATACTAGCAGACCTTTGTCAAGATAGTTACATTCTCGCAGGCTCGAGCTTGACACTGCAGTGTCCAATTTGACCTCCCCTTTTCCGCCGCACTCTTGATATACCAAATTTAGCAGCATTGTGGTATTTTAGTGCGCTTGACACGACGTAAGCAATTGTTTAACAAGCACCGGTGATGACGTCGAATGATGCGCATCATCGTCCAAGGGACTAGGTATTTGAACTCAACCCAGAGCATCAACGTCTTCACTGCCAAATTTTGACGTCGAAAAGCACCGACGCACAATGTTCCGTAATTTATTTAAATTATATATCAATTTAGCAAGATAAAAGGTGCAGAAAGTATACCCAAAAGCTACGTAGACAACAGCACGCTCAGTATTATACGTCATGCTATTCTTAGCAAACCGTGTTTCGAAACACGAAGCTCTACCATCTACCACCAACCATTTCTTCCTACCACGTGGATGCATAACACGAGCTACCTCGCCGACGTCCACATGAACACAGAATGAAGTGTATCCGTTTTTCCGTATTCTGAAGCACCGAGCTGTCCAGATCTCCTCGTCTCATTGGCTCTGAGGTCCGACGGAAGATCTATAGAAGTACTGTCACGAAGCCGCATCGTCATGATCTTCCAATGTCGCATCTCCGTGCAAGCCACAAACTGTAAACGTTCCGTGCCGCGTGTAACAAGATCGCATGGCTGAAGCTTGGAGTGCTTGTTCAGCCGCAATACATAGGGCAATTCGTTTAGCGATCTTGGGAGATCGTCATTGAGGGAGAGCATCACTGGTCGCATATAACGACGCTGATGCATGGAATAGGCGACTATTCCCGATAGTCGCTAACACAAGATCGTCGCAAGACATTTAGAACTTCGTATATCGTATCAGGTGGAGCTTTTAATAATACACGAGGTACAACATCGTGTTCGGTGACTCTAAGTAACAGAAATTCGCTAACAAATCTACAGCTTCTTCTTCGAGATATGTTTTTGTATATCTTGTAAGCCAGGACCACTTCTCTACGCTTTGTGATACCTTAGCTAGATACATCATTTCCACTTGCGGTAGAAGCCTGAGGCAAAAACACTCGTGTTCTTCGCCTTGAGCCTCGTAACAAACAGTTAGAGTGGCACGAGAGGAGTCTCCGCAATATCCAAATACCCAGTATCATTGTTCAAAGTGCCTTGGCCTGCAGAAGACAACAATAGAATACGTCGATCGCCTGGGCAAGAAGAAGCCGTCAAGGAGCGTGGAAAGGTATAAATATGAATACCTTTGATGCCAAATTTCAAATCATCATCACAGCAAAATTTCCAACTTCACCATCAACATCAGCTTAGTAGCCATCCCACGCTCAGCACTTCCAATTCATCCAAATTCTTCCCCACAAGAACCATCATGCATTCTTTCGCCATCATCACCACCCTCTTCGCTGCGGCCACCATCGCCGTCCCAACTGCAAGCAACGACTTTGTTGCCCGCAAGGCTGCAACGTCTGAGCTTCAGTCGCAGGCTAAGACAGTCATTGATGCAAAGGTTGCCGCTGGTTGCAATCTCTTGAGTGAGTGTTTATATTGACTTTCATTCATACGACGATCACTAAGAAGATATGTAGAATGCCTTGCTGCTCTTGCTCCTGCATCCGCTACCTGCGCTGCCGCTTTGGCTGAAGAGGGGATCAACCCACTCGTGGATGCGGCTTGCTTCGCTGCTGTGTTGAACAATCTTGAGAACCCGGTAAGGCTTCACCACGCATATGCTTGATGAGCGAAGTACACTAATTCTTGTGATAGCCTGCGGGCTGCAATGGCTGCTAGACCATGTGATAATGAGCGTAGAAGTCGGGAGATTTTCTTTACGGTGCTAGTCACTCGCTACCTGTCATTTGGAGACTGGAAATCATTTGTACATATTTTATCCAACTCACTATGAATGTATTCATTTTCCTCACATTGATTCCTTAGTCGCAAGGTTCACCAAAACCAGTTAGCGTTCACTAATCCGCCATGGATTAGTCCAAATAGGAAGCCTACGCCTCTTTGGCCCACAGCTCGTTTTGTATCGCGTTAAATGCGAGCCTATTGATTTCAGCATCGTGAGCGATGTTCCAGTACTTTGCAGGATCGTGCCCCAGTGTTTTAGAGGATTTTTCCGCGCCGAGATGCAATGACGCTGTAGCTGACGCTCCGGCAGCGTCATGGCTGACAAATGAAGGGTCTTCATCTCAGTAGACGGATACAGTAGTTCTTACGAGGGCTTGATATAAATGTGGTAGACGAGGTTGCAAACCTCAGTCAACAGTGAAACTCAACACCCGCCTCAAAAAAATCGCGATGGCTTCCCCGCCGATCATAGACGCTTCCCGCTGGCAGCAACGCATCGCTACGGTGACGACTAGCCTAAAAGAGACAATTCGCATCAACTATATCGACTGTCATTCACCTACTTCGACAAAATATCTAGGCGTCGTCCTTCTCATCCACGGCTTCCCTCAAACGTCGTATCAATTTCGTCATGTCATCACACCTCTATCCAATGCTGGATATCGGGTTATCGCTCCTGATTACCGTGGCGCTGGTCACTCGTCCAAGCCAGCCTCAGGCTATGAAAAAAGACAAATGGCTGAAGACATTCACGTTCTCATCCAATCGCATTTGAAAATTACAGAGAAGATCCACGTCATCGGCCATGATATTGGCGGTATGATTGCTTTTTCGTACGCCCGTCACTTCGGAGACGACGTGGCTAGCCTAGTCTGGGGCGAATGCCCTCTGCCTGGCACCAGCGTCTACGAGGCAGTCAAAACCTCGCCAGATGCGTTCCACTTCACGTTCCATCGAATACCCGACCTGCCCGAAGCTTTGATTGCAGGCCGCGAAAGAGAGTATCTCAAGCATTTCTTTGATAAACAACAATACAATAGTGCGGGGATCCTGCCTACGGATCTGGACCACTATACGCTCATGTACTCTCAACCTGGCGCAATGAGGGCCGCGCTTGAAGTCTACCGTGCTTTTGAGAATGATGCGAAAGAGAATAGAGACTTTTTGGAAGCGAGTGGGAAACTAGATGTTCCAAGTCTCGTCATGATGGGGGAAAGATTCCTGCTCGCGTCACACACAGAACGCATGATAGAGGAGTTACACAACAGCGGGGAGGCACTGATAGTCGAGGAAAGTGGCCACTACATGGCGGAAGAGAACCCGGATGGATTCGTTAAAGGTGTTCTAGATTTCATCAGCAAGCATCACCGTTAAAAGCAAATATTGTCTGGCCAATAAGTGGGCCACCGACAGTATGCACGACTGGTCGCACAGCGGCAGCCCCCGTACAAGAAGATATTTAGTTCTCTCGCTGCCTGATAATTTCTGAAACTCTACACCCTCGAAAGTTTACACTCTCCTTTCACATCTGGACGCCATGCGTCTACTACACATCGGAGGACATCCATGGTCCTCTGAGCCCCTGCAAATCACACTCACCGAACACAACGAATCTGACGTGCCGCCCTACATAATCCTCTCACATCGTTGGCGTGATGAGGAGGTCCTCTTTGCAGACATGATGGACCCAGATCGTTCCGTTGCCCAGAAGAAGAAAGGTTACACAAAAATCGAATGGGCCTGTCGCTTAGGATCGAGAATGGGCTTCAAGCATGCCTGGGTCGATACCTGCTGTATCAACAAGGATTCGAGTGATGATCTGTCGGAAGCAATCAACTCCATGTTCCAGTACTACGAAAATTCCAGAGATTGCTTTGTCTATCTAGACGACGTTCCTGATTCCAACGCACTATGCGGTTTTGGAGCAAGCACTTGGTTCACGAGAGGATGGACGCTCCAGGAGTTGATTGCACCGTCGACTGTGACATTCTTTTCCAAGGGCTGGAAGATGGTAGGTGTAAAGGAGAAGCTGATCGACCAACTTGTTCCCGCTGCAGGAGTCCCGAAACCTGTCCTCGAGGATCGAAGCAATCTCTACAATATGTGTGCGGCGGAGAAGTTGTCCTGGGCTAGCATGAGAGTAACAACACAAGAAGAAGATGAGTCGTATTCACTCCTGGGCTTGTTCGGCGTCAACATGACTCCTCTCTACGGCGAAGGCCGAGCACGAGCGTTTCGAAGGTTGCAGGTTGAAATCCTGAAGAAATCTCCCGACCACAGCCTCTTCGCTTGGAGCCAGCGAACAGCACCAGCAGGCATGTTGGCTTCGTCGGTACGAAGTTTCATGTCAGAACATACATATCAGCAGTTTGACTCCCGAGATTATATCCACACTTTCGGTCTCGACTCGACTAAATGCGAGTTGACTCATGCTGGCCTTCATATCCAACTACCCGTTGCACCGGTTCCTGGAAAGAGTGAACTGTACTATGCATTCCTTGGATGTAGACCGGTTGAGCATGAGAAGACTGTTGGTATCGTGGCGACTTGCCTTCACAAATATACGAATGGGCAATCTCACACGTATTGCCGGGTATCTGTGAACGATTGCACCGTTTTCCATATCAAGGATTGGAACCGGTTCGGTGTACGAGTAGAGGAACTCCTTATATCCTCGACCCCAAAGTTGATGTATGAACCTGGGCCTCACGAAAAGCTTACGATGCAAACTATGAACTTCTCAATTTGCTTTCCTCGGAATTGGGCGCTCGTCTCCTATCCACTGGTACTCGAAGAAGCCAATGACCATTCGACTTCCCAAGGCCAAGTCAAACTACGTGGAAGCTTACAACGCCAAACTCCCAGGGTTGATGTCATCCTTTTACATGATGGCTTTACCGAGGGATCCAAACGCTGTGTATATGCTCTAGCGTTTGGGGAAGTGAACCATACGAGGTGGACCTACGCAACTATCATGCCACGTTTGAGCCATAACTCGAAAAATTGGAAACGCGAAATATCGGACATGTCTGCGCGACTACAAAAGGACTGCGAATTTCCTCATGGAAGCGCGTGGAGGAATCACCAGCGCTCATTCTACTTCCATTCGGCCAACCCTGCCATCATGGGATCGGACTATACGGGACAGACTTTGACAGGGCCGTGGAGGATGGATTACGATTATGGTGACCCGGCTGCTATTTCATGGTCCTCCACTATCTTTCGCCGACGCCCCGTCCAATGTCTTCATTTTGATATCAACGTGGTGCCGCCACCACCCGCACTGCAGCTCACGCCCCCAACGCTGCAACCACCACCAATCCAACCGTCACCAGTCCAATCACCACCAGCGCAAGAATCATCAGCGCAATCGCCACCAGCACCCTCACCACCAGTGCCATCACGTCCAGTGCCATCACATCTCCCACAACTACTTCCAGCGTCATCACGGCCAACGCTGCCATCACTTTCAGCACTACCACAACCACCGCTGCTATTAGGCCCATCACCATCACGACCAGCACTGCCATCATTCCAAGGGCCATCACTTCTCCGGAGACCACTTCTAGGGCCATCAGTTCCACGGCCATCACGTCCAGGGCCGTTACGTCCAGAACGAGTACTTCCAATGCCATCACGTCTAGCGCAGCTACTGTCACCAGCACAGCAACAACCATTTATGCAGCAGACGCTACAGGGGCAGGTCTCACGCTCAAGGCGAGGAACGCGCTCAGGGCAACCAGCCCGCCAAAATGAGAGGCCAAACCCAATTCGAAGAATCACACCCTCATGGAGGAAGAGGACGGACTAAGCTCCATCCAGAGATCGAACCAGCAAGCCGCTTTGCCATTTCCCTGCGTACACGATGGAACGAGTCTGCGGTGAGCATTGCTTATTGTTAATATATGGGTACTTGATACGATTCCGGTTTAATATCATGGGGGGAGGGGGGGGAGCGCATGGCCGATCACTTGTATTATTTCTACATGCGTCACTCCTTTGGATACACAACATTACGGCTGTAAACTCACGACACGAAACGTCTTCGAGGTATTATATATGAAATCTAAGGCATCACTTTCTCTTTTTGGATTGGAACTCTAACGTTACGGCTGCAAAACTCAACGATATGAAAATGTCCGCCCCGGGGGTATACCATATCAATCAACGGCATCAACTTCTCTTTGGATTGAAGAAGAAAAAAAAAAAATATTACGGCCGCGACTCAAGGACATCAAACTAACACCAAATTGCCATGACGAATTTCTGGAAGGGGCGGGGGGTTCCATATAGTCGTCAGATTAAGCAAATACACGAGCAAATTCTGACCCCAACGTCGTCTTCTCCCCTATGCACAAGCATCTTTTCCAAATATCACGATGCTAACCCGACAGTGAGTACTGCCATTGTCAAGACGACATGCTTTGCCCATTTGACCTTTTCGCTACCCAACTTCCCTTTCCAGCGAACCCAATCCCAGCCGAAAATGCATGAAAATGCACCCCAGAAAATATCCCAACCCCAAAAAAACAAAAAAAAAAATTAATCCCAGAAAACAGGTTCCCCATAAGCGGAGAATTATCCACCATCCTCGAGGATTATTGTTGGCCCCCCCCTCCTGCCTCCTCCCTATCTCGGTCTCGGTTCGTCAAGTTTCCAAGAGCCCCCCCCGTAGGGCTGAGACCACGTGAAGCAGGCACCCAACCCCTCACGCCATGCCGCCCGCGCGCGCTCTGACGACAACGATTTCCAAAAACAGCTCCTCCTGCATCTCGACAAGTCTTGCGCTAGGGGAAGGGGGGAAGAGAAAGAAAACGTCGACTTAAAATAGCTGCAAATCGGTGCGCGAGGGTACCTGCGCCGGGCGGGACTGCCTTCCTGACGGCTTTTGCTGCCGTGAGACGAACGAGTGAGATGGTTGCAGGACTAGACTTTATTGTATGTATTTGGGTTTAGGTTTATGTTTGGTTTAGGTACAGTTGAGAACAGAAGAGAGGGGAGAGAAAGAGAGATAGAGAGACAGGAAAGGGTATGGCGCAGCGAGCGGTCGCTTTTCGCAAAGCCTAATGCTCGAGGTATGAAGTATGGAAATAACCCGCACGGGACCTGTACTAGCGCCTTTGAATCTCTCCCCACGGGACGCCCCTGCTATGTGTGGGCTGGTGTGGATCTTCGAGCTCGGGAAAACGAGACTGAGATAAAACTCCCAATGCCAATGCAGAAGAAAAGATGCAGTCGGAAATGCAGATACCCCAGCGTGCGAACCACGCCCCAACCGCCCGCCACCGAACCAAAATTCGCGCAATGGAACTGTACTGCTGTGGGGAGAAGTACGTTCCTCTTCACCTAAGCCAGGTCGATCCCCGTTCTCGCGGAAGTCGTGGCTTTATTGCCCTATTTCGTGCCGTTTGTAGTGGGATCGGCCATCTTGGTGTCGGTATGGACCTTTGAGAGGTAGGCCTTGTTGCCCTCCGGAGTGGCCTTGATGCCCTCATCGCCAGGGCTCCAGTTGGCAGGGCAGACCTCGCCGTACTTGTCGGTGAACTGGAAGGCATCGATAAGGCGAAGCGTCTCGTCCACGCTGCGGCCGACTGGAAGGTCGTTGATGGTGATCTAGATAGACGTCAGCGAGCTGTCATAATGTATTACTCTTCTGATTTCCTGACCTGTCGAACGACACCATTTGGATCAATGATGAACAATCCACGCAGGGCAATGCCCTCTTCCTCAATCAAGACGCCGTAGTCCTTGCTCAGCTGATGGTTCTTGTCGCTCAGAAGCGGGATGTTAATCTTGCCAAGTCCTCCATCTCTCCTGCTCGCATTCGTCCAGGCTAGCAGACTATACTCGCTATCCGTGCTCGCAAAGACGACCTGGGCACCGCGCGCAGCGAAATCGGAGGCGCGGTCGCTAAAGGCGATGATCTCGGTCGGACACACGAAGGTCCATGCCATGGGGACGAATCCGAGGACGAGCCATTGCTTGGTCGATGTGTATTGTGTGAGGCTGCAGTCTGCAGCGTGGAACAGTCAGTACATGATGCAGGCGCCGTGATACAGGTCTGGGATGAGGTAGGCAAGGCTGGACCGCTTACCTTCGAAGGTGCCGTCGACCACGGCTGTGCCCGAAAAGTGCGGAGCGGGCTTTTGGACCCGCGCCTTGGGAGTGTAGGCGAAAGCCATGGGCTTGATGCTGTGAATCAAAATCCGATAGGGCGGAGACGGTAAGGTGCAAAGGCGTGATGGCGCGAGCTCAGCGCGTTTGTGATCTGTGGTGCGAGGGTTGCAATGGGCGATGTAGGTGAAGTGAGGGAGATGCAGCGACGCTGTCTCAGCTGAAAAACGCTGCAAGCACAGGCTCTAAGAGGGAAACCAGCCACAGGGGACTTGCATGTAATTAAGACAGTCTTAAAATCGACAGACAAAATCAGCAGACATCTGTCACAAATTTATCGCAAAGGGTTTAGCCTGCCGGTCGCTGTACATAAGCAACGCGCACTACATAAGCATCCAGAAGCTCCCAGGAGGCGCGCGCTCGTGTCATCGAGACCTCCGAGGCGCCCTCGCCGCCATCGTCACCGGCCGTGGTTCCGTTATCGGCGCGGTGGCTAGTTGGAAATCGAGGCTGGTCGGCTTACGCGACACTTCATATCGTCTTTATCAACGGCCGGGCGCGCCGGTAGAGGAGGCTCTGTGCCATGCAAGGTACCTAAGTAATTGGCCTCGCCGCCATTGGCCGACGCCCGGTCACGTTGCCCGGCTAAACCAAAGACGGCGTCTGATTTTCATCCCGACGTCCACGGCGGAAGACATGTCGAGTCCAGTCTTGGAAATGCGTCGAACCGTCTAGAGAAATGTCTCGTTTCAACCATTCCATTCTATCGGCCGCGGAAGGTTCAGTAATCTAGATACAGATGCCGTGTATACTACAGATTTCCAAGCCCCCCCCCCATGCTCTATGCCGACAGGCGCCATGCGCGGAGAGGCAGCGCCTGCACTCTCTTCACCGCCGGCTTGATATAGCCCCAGAACGTCACAATGCCGATGATGATACAGATGATGTTCGTCACGTAGTAGCCATCCTTTGCCACGACACAAGTCCCCCTACCGTCTTCGCACCGCTGCTTGTCCGCCGCCAAAACACACGAGAAGGCCTGGGTGACGAGGTCGCCCTTGAAGTCCGCTGGGGCAGGCGTCTTGGGAGGCTCGCATGTGGCGACGGTGAAATAATCGACAAACCTGAGCACAAAGTATCGTGGGAAGGTGCCGCCTAGATTGGAGACGCTGATGCATCATTAGTAAATGGTACAGGCAGGGCGTGGTGGCGAACTTACGTAGCAAGCAGAGTCATATAGGTGCCTCCGATGACAGGATCTGAGATTTTTGCGTGGAAGGCCGAGACCGCGACGAACATGACCGTGTTCATGAATGTAGAAAGAACGTGCTCGCTAATGACGAGTAACAAATACCACGTCGTGGTCCCGCCTGGGGGAAAGATAGAGACCACAAATTGCGCAAATCCGGCAGCAAACAGCCTACCAATGAATGCCCAACACCAGATGTGCATCGGCGGATACGTTTGACACCACTTCCCAATGTAGTACCCCAAGAACACTTCGATGGGGAAGTCTATCAGAATGGTAAGGGCGAGGTCTTCTTGGCTGAATCCTTTGTCGAGCAGTTTCAGGCTCGTAACACCATCGTTGGCCTGGAATCCGATCTTTGCAATCAGATGAATGATGATGATCGCTTGAATGTTTTTGAGCTTGAGGATCCCCCACATGGTTCGGTAGACCTCCATGATGCCATCTCTTTCTTTGGTGCGTTCTTCTCGTTTCATGAGAGCCAAGCCCAAGGTGACGGCGAGATATGCCCATCCCCAGAAATTGAGATAGCTGTCCAGGGTCATGAGTCCAGTCTCTTGTGGAGCACTCGCTGGGCGGAACCATTTGTTCGCAAAGTCTTTCGAGTTGAAGGCGAGGAACACCGTGTAGGATAAGAACTGTCCCGCCGTAAGACCTACGGTTTGCGCAGTGGACGCGTACGCGAGGTTCTCTTGCGAAAGGAGCGTCAATGCCCAACCTAGGGAGATTAGCTCATCTAGAATCACATGAAGCGTATCTAGTTACTCACCATCGACCGCGATATCCTGGGTAGCGCAAAGGAAGACGAGGGCAAACCACCAGAATGTGAAGTTCCAAATACCATTGCCCTCCGTGTCTCCAGCATGTTCCATCATATTGTTCACCACGGAGCTTAGCCACAGCATCGAAAATCCAGAAATGGTCTGAATCGGAAGGATCCAGCTCTTGCGCCGTCCAACTTTAGGTGACCACACGGCGTCCACGATAGGGCTCCACAGCAGCTTCAACGAATACGGGTATGCGGCGAGCGAAAACACGCCGATTGCCGCATAAGACGCCTTGCTCTTTTGACTCTTTAGCAGGAATGGCACGGATCCAGTAGCCAGGCCCATTGGTATGCCTTGAAGGAAGTATAGCAGTACTAGGAGCAAAAAGTTCTTTTGGTCCTTCTTCGACAGATCAGAAAACCCGTTCGACGAGGCCTCCGCTTCTTGGTGCAGCGCCGGCACAGGGTCGTCCAGGCTGAAGCTCGAACGCTGCATCAACGACGCAGCCTGACTTGTTGGCGAGCTGTTGTCGATGGAGCCATGTCTACGCCGATGCTCAAGAATATTATTCATTGTCGCGCTCGAATTTGCATGCCCGTTTTGGTCCTGCACAGTATCATCGGAGCTCTGATTGAGCGTAGAAAGACGAGTGGACTTTCTGGTGGCTCGTTTGCTCATTTGTGGTTCGGCGTCTGAGGCGGAATCGCGCTCGGAGTTGTCGTCGTGAAGGAGGTGCGTGTCCTCGGGGAGATCTGCTGCAGCAGCGAGGGGCGGCGAGGCGGCGCGGTCTTTACGGGTTGAATCAGCTGTACCGAATTCCTTGAGCTCAACTCCGACTTCACTTGTAGAGCGGTGGTGCTGGGTCTGCTCGTATTCTACGCGGCGTAAGGAGGAGTGGTGGTTGTCAGTAGTGACAGGACGAGAGGACGAAATGGTGGTAGGGTTTGATTCGCCAGTCGAGGTAGGCATCCATGTATTATCGACAAATGAAGGTGCCCTCACAAGTGGAGGAACGTGTCTACTTTGCGGAAATACTTTAGTGCGGCTAAAGATGATGCTGTTGGATGGAACGTGTCCAATACTGCTAGTGGCGCGCCAGGCTCTGGACGCAGTTCGGTCATCTAGCGTGGTCGATCGACCCGCAGATAGGATGAGTGCCGGGAATCAAAAAGGATAGGAGCTGTGAATCCGGGATCAAATTCCAGACAGGACTCCCTGCAGCTCATCTAGACTGGCCACAATCTGACTCCAATCCGGAGGAGTTCGCGGGGATCTGGCTCACGTGAATTCGCGACCTGAGCTAAACCTCATCGAGACCCCGCTTTCAACATCAACAAGGTGCCGCACTGCTTCCCAACCCTCCAGCAACATACCTACCATGGCTACCGTTGAAGCACTCGATACCGATATTGCCGCTTTGCGCGATCGCATCGCCAATCTACAGGCCCATCGCGCGAATTTGGCCTCCGTCCTCCTCTCGCAGCCCCACCTCCCAGCGCGCCTCGAACAGCGCCCCGTCACCCATGAAAACAACCGCCGCAATGCTGTGAAAATCGTACAAAAGCAATCAAGACGAAATATTGAAAATGTTTACCGCGCTTGTGCAGGTGTGACAGCGTACAAGGTCAAGGACCCGGATCCTTACGCGGTGGACAATGGCAATGTCTTGGGTGTTCGCATCGAGGTTTCGATTGGCGGCAGATTCATAGAGACTTACCATGTTCTCTTCAATCGTCCCAGTGCGCACAACAAGAACATGCTAAAGATACACAAACATACAATTCCACCATGCATCCCACTGCAACCGCTTGCAAACAAGTGGATGTCCACAAGGAAAGACGCCGACAAAAGGACAGAGCAAGACTTGGTGAAGTTTGGTAGATCATTGAGGAAAGAGCTCGTCAGCTGGCACCTAAGACTTGAGGCTGTCAAGAAGTTGCGGGTGGAAGCCGGCCTAGAGGCAAAATCGGTCCGGGAGGATGAAGGAGCCAGTGCCCAGTCTGCGATTGGAAAGGTACTGAACGCATTCGTGAGCGATGATGAAGACTCAGAAGATGAAAATGAGGCACGCACACGGCGGAACGACCCCGTGAATATAACGGATCTGGAAGCTGACGCGGCTGTCAGAGAGATTAGCGTCACCTGGTCAAATGGCAGGACTGGGATCTTGAGGGTCACAAAAGACGGCCAGATTGAGAAGGCCGTTGTCAAGGCTGATGATGGCGCTAGAGATGCAGCATTGAGCAGGAAAGCAGTGGGACGTATCGAAGGCTTGGTCCAAAGGCTGAAAACATAGCTTCTATTGAAGTCGCCTTACTTCATAGCGTAAGGGAGCCATGTAGTTGTCGATAGAAAGTGTCAAGGACAGGCGTTTAGAGTTTTTTCGATACCCAATATTATTTGCCGTCATTTATTTCATGGGGTTGCAACGTTTGCTCGACGTGATTTTGGATCGTCAAAGGTGCTTCATTCGAGAATGATACCAAGCTTAGAAGTGTCGTAGCCACTTGTCTTCTAGGTAAAATTTTGTTCCATGCTTCTCATCGTACAATACTTTTACCAGTGAAGAAGCATCAAATCAAATTCGAAGCTCTGATATTTACTTGACAGGAAGAGCGAAATCGAAATACGCTAACCCAGACTCAGCTTAGTGACTCCAGCGAGAAACGCAGGCCTTGAAAACCTCGCCGTCCGACCCTTCACTACTAAATGACCATAACACTATTGCATTCATCCATCGAGAGTCATTTATAGACCAAGTAGCTACGTGTTCATTTATCATGTACACTAATTCGACAGTCTCGAGTTAAGCTCCTCTGCGCAACATTCGCCATTCGTGACGCCCACGTAAACGCGATATTCATGCCGCACCCTCTTCAGTATACGTCGCTTTTCCTCATCAATGAGAAGCTCGTTTGTCACAAGAGGCATATTGAAATCTGCTCCAAGCTGTTCTGTAGCTATTGACCAATGCCAGGGTGCTTGTCCGTTCTTTGGACAGGTGCTGGTGTTTGGGGTGGGACATGTCTTCATTTTTTTTTCGTCTGGGCTTCCTTCTGTTGGGCTTTGACTTGAATGCGCTCACTTGTTGGATGCCCGTTTGACCTTGAGGCTCAATACATTCGTTCATTGGGGGTTCGCGTGGCTACAGCATGCATGACGATATCTATGCGCGCTGCGTACGAGGCTGAGATGGCCAGATGCCTGTCTGGCGGGTAAGAATGAAGGCTTGCATGTCGCTCTACATCACGCTCGGCTGCTTTGATGTTAGAATCTCTAATGACGTGGTCGTAATTCTGACTGTGGACATACTGTCTTGGCCAGGCCGTGTCGACCTAGTCAACCTCCATGTCATTAGCGCGATGGGAGCACATGTTGCAAACAACGTAACAAGGGCAATGATTTCCTCGCGTGTCCACCTCATCATTGGGTCAACAGTATAGACTTCGAGTCCCCGTCGCGATGTGAGATTTCATTTAACACATCGTTCGACTAATCTCTTTCCTAAATATTCAGCGCATTTGCGATTCTGGATCTCCGATGAGTTTTCTGGTTCTGGTTTCGGAGCGGCTTTGCCTGAGCAGACAGAGTACTACTGGCAACTTCGAGTCTTCGAAATCCGGCCGAAATCTGCTCTGAGATGATTTCCGCTTCCCAAACCGGTGTCTGAGCCGCAGAACATATCCAAATTCTGGACTCCCGTCGTGAACGCTGCGCGAAAGACGAACACCCTTTCAATTGGTGTGAAGAGCTCGACCCTAGCATTCTCACCGGTCGTCGCTGAGAAACGGATTCTGGAAGCTCACATTCGAAGCGATCGGGCGTGATTGGCTCGGTGCATATCAATCTGCCTTGGAGTGTTGCACGGGTGAGGTGGACTTGCATGAGTGGCTGACAGGCACCTTTGATTGGCGGGCACCCACTTCAGATTTTGGAAGAGGCGCAACGGATTTTGGAAATAGTGAAGGCTGCCGAGAGCTCAGCCTTCAGCCTTCAGAGGAGCCATATTTGAGCCTTGTCCACCCGATTCCCCTCCATACGCTTGTCTCCACAACTATCATGGCTTCACAGCGCCGCCCACGGATACCAGATACGGAATGGGAAAAGCATAGAGATACAATAAAGCATTTGTCCCGTGACTTGAAGAAAAAACTAGAAGGCGAGGATGGTGTCATTTCTATTATGATCAGAGATCATGGATTCTCTGCAAGGCATGTCACTTCTGATCCACATATGAACGTACATACGGGGCACTACTGACATGACATACTGCTCACAGTAAATCACAATATGAGACCAAGTTCAAGAAGTGGAGGCTAGGCAAATATGCCAGCAAAGACCAGTGGGCCACGCTTGCCCACACTCTGGAGGAAAGACGATCCCAAGGCAAAGATAGCGAGGTATCCTTGCACGGAGTACGTCTCTCAAAGGATAAAATCGCGAAAGAATGTAAGAGATATCGCGGGAAACAAGCCGAGGTTGGCATATCACGTAAGTTCCGACCAGTCTCTACTAGTGCAATCGCATTGAACATTTCATAGGGGTCAATGGCTTTTCCGGTAGCTTCTGTATTCGCACCCCGCCCTTGAAGCCTGGGAGTCTGGCGATTTACCAACCACCGCCTCTATCTCAACCCATGATGCCGGCACATTCTACAATATGTCCAGCTTTGCTGGAATCATCGTCATTGTCTCTATCTGGATCTTCTGGTCCCCTTGTTGCGCGTTTTTCAGAAACCCAACAAATCACGCCACAAAATATCGAATTCAACAGTCTATGTTCCTTTTTTCCTCCTCTTCAAGTACCCGATGGACAGATCCCTGCGTTCGCCAATAACGCTTCCTTCATCTATCCAGACTTATCACAAAATGGATATCATCTGCCCGTTCCTTCAGACATGGCCCATCAGGATTCCGGACTGAGCTACTACTCGCCATCGTTGCCGGACTTCGGTGTGCAGCGCACGAGGATCAACGAAAAAGTCTTGCTAGACTGTCTAAACACAGAAGCAATGCCGATACTTCGGAACAACCTTCCAAACCTAGATGGCTTCATACATTCGATGCCTCTTCTCTTACAAAATCTCTCCGGACCCAACATCAACACACTTCTCTCATCTCAGGAACCGGACATCAAGTTTGTATATAAGCTCGTATCCGCTTTTGCAAACAATCTTGTGGACCTCGGAAGGCTCGCAGATGATGAAGACCCCCAGTATGAGCTTCTGCGGAAAATCCTTCAGCAGTTTGACAATTTGGCCCCGAAAAGATTCCTTCAGATCCTAGAATCTTTTCCCAAAGCGTTCTCGCAAGGCCTAGAAAGAGGGCTCTTTTGTGCCGCACTTGAGGTCGGAGCCCGTAACATCGTCGAGACAGTTCTGAGTAAAAGTCCGGACTATGTCAGAGTCCCAATCGTGATCAACAACTTTCATCATACACCTTTGCAACGTTCGTGCGTTAATGGTCACCTAGAGGTCACACGGACTCTGCTAGATCGAGGAGCCAACCTAAACGAGAATTCTCAGGTGGATCTCATTGACAGCTGTTTCCCGTGGAATGCGCCGGAAAGAAGCTTGCCTGCACGGATAAAAATGTTCGACATTTTGTTAAATGCAGGCTTGGATGTCAAAGAAAAATTAGGATTCTTGTTTCGCAGGAGACTCCCTCAATTATTTCATGTCTATGCACATCATATCATTATTTCTGAAGCAAATTATAACGATTTGGTATCCCAGGAGTTTTTAAGTACTGTCATGGACACAGATGAATTCGACATCGCTAATGCAACCCTTGATCTAGTTTTGAATAAAAACTGGGATATGCCGAGGCAAGAAAACGAGAATTTCTTGGAACATTTACGATCAGCTCTTAGCTGTGCTATTAAACATAACAACATGGAGGCCTCCCAAATGCTGCTCGATGCAGGAGTACGACCAAATACTAGATGTCTCAATTTTGCCATCCAAGCAAAGAATATACAGCTCATATCTCATCTTCTTGACGCCGGCGTACCGGCCATTGAACACGATTATTCTCCCGGACCTCCCGGATCTCCCAGACCTCCCGTGGCAGAAGCAATTCGAGTCGATTCTGCTGAAGTGTTTGCATTATTTCGAAAACGAAATCTGTACCAAACGCTCGAAGGCAACCAAAGCGTCATTACTGAATGTATAATAGCCGCCTGCGAAACCGGTAATGAGGGCATGTTGGATCACCTTATCCACCTTTGGGAAACCAAAGCAAATTCTATTCGTCCCTCGCGGTACCGCTCGGTCCAATTTAGTGACATTTCACGCGCATATTGGTTTTCTATCCGGAAGGGACATCGCAATCTTATCCCAAAGCTTCTCAATGCCGGTATCGTCCCGATGATTGGCGATGTAAGTGAGGCGCTGCGGGAAGGGCATCTAGAAACTGCTCGATTACTCTTAGGGCAAACCCCTGATGCGCTATTGAACTACGAAGTCTTTGTTCTGGCTATCCACCGCGGGTCCTTTGAGACTATTCAGGATTGTTTAACGACAGGCATAGCACTTGACTGCGTTATGAACATAAAAGCGCGGTTAGAAGCTTGGACGGGACCTCCCAGAACAGCCAGTCTCTATTCTCCACTGACCGCCGCCATATTGGTTCAGAATCATGCGGTGATAGATCTCTTGTTGGCATCAGGTGCCCCAGTCGACGGTGGAGGGGGAATTATCCAAGAGGGACTAGGAGATGCTCTAGAAGAAACGTTGACCCCTCTCTCCGCCGCCGTGCGGCAGAAGAGCTTTTGTCTTATCCAAAAGCTATTGGCCTGGGAGGCTAATCCAGTGGATGATACTGCTATCTTGGAAGGGTCATCGACCGGTGATCTTTTTATCACTAAATTCATCCTCAGTGAGATCGCAAAGAAACCATGGGCACGTCGAACGAAATTTGGAGCCCGCGCTCTAATTGATGCGGTTGAAAGAGGGGACCTCGATATGCTTTCATTGCTGTTAAATTACGCGGATCCCAATCATCTAGTACGACATACACAAGATGATAATCAGCGACTTGAAATGCCGCCTTTTGATCATCAGCAACGGATCACGCCTTTCGGTGCGGCTATTCAAAGTGACAGTATCAAGAGTCTAGAGATGATTCAAATGTTTCTTCATCACAACGCCGATCTTCACAGCCTCGTCGAGTCCCAAAATAGAGTAACAGGTTTGATACAACGTACCGCTTTACTTCAAGCTATTGAGACAACACGACTCGTCAAAGTCAAGAGATTAGTCGATGCTGGGGCAAGCATCAATATGCCGCCAAAGCTAGGCGTTAGACGTACACCCCTTCAAGCTGCAGTAGAGCTCGAGGCTCTGGACATTATTCAATTCCTTCTTGCCCAAGGCGCAGATGTAAATGGACCTTCTGCCCAGCGGGAGGGGGGTACTTGTTTGCAGCTTGCAGCAGGCACGGGAAACCTTGACATTGCATCTCTACTAATCAAGAAAGGAGCAATTGTCAACGCCGCACCGGCGCACCTGCTAGGTCGCACTGCTCTTGAGAGTGCAGCTGAACACGGTCGGATTCAGATGATCAGTTTACTTGCGGATCATGGCCTCGATTTGATCGGCGGATCAGGAGCCAAGCAATATGAAAGGGCCATAATGTTTGCGAGACGGAATGGGCACCCCGCCGTTGTAGGCTTCCTGGAGATTTTGCGTGCCGAAGCGGGCGCCGACATGGGACTAAATTCAATGCCATTGCTAGATAGCGGATTTCAGCTCTGAGCCAAGTGCAACTAGTGGAGAGAAGAAGAGTGTTGTGGTTTTTCCTTGAATATTCCCTACTATGGTCGCTAACGATGTCATGCCGTATTCACCTGTCATGTCCTTTCACTCATGTTTTGTAGATTTAGTATAAATTCATCATTTGTTCGGTTTACATGACCATTCCAGCAGAAATTTGAAGAGCGCCGAAGTCCCAGGAAATCATTGTTCTCTCATTCTAGATTTGACCGCAAGATGGTTTTTAGAGTGGTGACCGGTAAGGAGACGTCTTAAAAGATCGAGCTGTCTAATGGAGCAGGAGTTAAATACCACTGAGATCGTATCTTGACCTATGGCAATGCTCTGCACTCAAGCGGAATAGAGCTCGAGCACGCTCTAGGGAAGCGTCTCTATCAAAACCCCCGGTTCGCGGATTTCGAAGGATGAGGACGTATGATGCACATGAGCTAGCACGTGTGCTGTGCGTCTTACAATCCCACGTTCGTTCCCGCACGGGCGTAGAAACAAGGCAAAACGAGGCAACCGTATGTGAAGCGGCTATGCACAACCGAGCATTGCATGAAGCTCTAGTGGCTTACAAGCGAGCCAGGCCGAACCATTGTTATACAGTCCGTTTCCGGCTTGCCTCAACATTGAGTTGAATCTCGTAGTATTGCATGTTGCATGTTGAATTGACGCCGGCCTCTTTGTACGTGTTTACACGGTCGCGGGCATACGTTATCAAATTATGGAGAATAATTGGCCGGAGATGGCGGGAAAGGCGCAGCAGCTGTCATGGATATTCACTATACCCCCGTCAGCATGCCCACTTCCGGTGACGTACCCGACAGGACAGCAACTCGGATTACAACAAGAGGCATCTACATATAAGAATCCCCTCGATGCCGTGCAAAGACTAAATTGACAATTTCCCGGTCATACTGTTCTATGCATGGTCGATTTCCCAAGCTTTGCCTTTAGTCAAGATCCATTCCCCCACTCGTGTCGATAGTACTCTACGCAAACTGTCGACCGTTTTCCCTTCTGCCATCGGCTATTATCTTGTTCTAACTATCGCACTCAAGATTTATGTTGGCAAGAATTCCAACAGCCTGCCGAGTTACCTGCCTTTGATTTTCGACTCTGGCGAATCGTAACTTCATCGACACTCAATCAAGAGAGCAAGGTAAGCTATCAACATGACCCTTCATCCAATCTGAATCATAACAGCACGCAAGCCCTATCTACTATCCTTCAACATCCTCATATCAAACTCATCGGAAGTGCCATCCTTCCGCTTTCATAAGTATCTTGATAGACCCAACCCAGTCAAGATAGCATGGTCCCGTGAAGCCATCCTTGCTCTCATCGGCGCCTTCGTGACAGCAGTACCCATCATAGCAATAGTTTATCGAAAGGCATGGAGCCGATTCCGGGATAGAGATGGTACGTTTATCTACAAACCCAATAGCAAGTCGGTGTCTAATGAGAACATGTATAGCGACGAGCACTAGCAACGAACTGCCTACTTACGCTACTTCGATATGCCCCATAGCTAGTAGGACAGCTCCACACTGGGGCTACCGGGTATGGAGAAGGGATACTATGCTTGAGGCCATTATTGTTGCCGGCCCATGACAAGTTCGACTGTGCAGTCGTCTTAAATCTGAGAAAGGGATATTCACGTGTTTCCGATGGAGCATAGGCAGTGGAGAGAAGGAGTTCTTACTGAGCGGTAAATCCACTCCTAGACTATAGCGTGGTACATCCAATATTACCGCAGTCATCGGTGGTAAGGAGGAAGAGGCCATCATCAGAAACACAGAGGGAAAAGACATACAAGTGCTCACAAGTAAGAAAGAACGACATATGTAGCATTAGCCTGCTGGGTATCATATCTACGAACAAGAAGAAGAACATGCCAGAATTAGTACCGAAAATGGTAACTTTTCAAATGCCACCTGAAGCCCTCTTCTCCATTAATGGCTCGTCTAAAAGGGACCTGTCTAAGCTCAAAAGTCCTCTTGAAGAGGATCCACTGAGCAAAGGCGCCAATGTGGCTGAAAGGAGGTTGGATCCCAAACTGTCGTCTAGAATCAGGCTTGTCGCTTGAGATTCTGGCCGCATAACTGCGTCCGGATGGGAAAGCAAGTCGGTCGGTGGGGGTAGATTGTGAGTTGCCCCCTTGGCGCTTGATTCTGGTACACGCGGGCATACAATGGTCGGAAGATTAGGCGTGCGTAAATGTACACTCATCGACTGTTTAGAAGTGGACGGTACAGCAACGACTGCTGAAGCATTGACTGCAGATAAGCTAGCTGAAGTAGAGTTATTATGCTGATATGATGTGTGCGGTTTCGACGCCGGAGTTGGATGCGAGGTAGGAGGAACTGAGTGTGTTGGAGCAAGTACATTGCTGGTCATCAAGGCCATTGGTAGTTTCAATGTGACCAAAGGGTCAATATGCATATTGTCCGTCCCGTTAAGCATAGTGAGCGGAGTATCTCCAGTGATGGTATTTAATGCCGGTAGATTGTTCGAAGAAGAAAACACGGAACCTTGAGTGTTCCCACCGGCCCATTCCAAGATGTCTCGATTTAGGATGACTGGACTATGTGGAAAACCTCCGTCCTCTTCTGAAGCTATATCTCCGTATTCTTGTAATGGACTGGGGAAAGAATTAAGAAGTGGCTCGCGTAATGTATGTGCCCTAAGGCTAGGGTTTGATGTGGCGGTTGTGGTATGGACAGAAAGGACTCCCTCATCTGGATGGTTATTCATCGTAGGCGTATGCTTCGGCGCAGGCTTCACGTTGCTGCTCACTTTCGAGGACTCCGGGCAATTCGAAGCTTCCTTTTCTTTCTCTTCTTTCTCTTTGAGCATCAGTTCATCCTTCGGTTTCAGCTTGTATCCTGCTTTGGCAAACATTTCTGGATATCTGATACGAAATCGGTCGCGCAAATCCGTGGAATGTCGTGCGGAGAACCCCAAATCCTTATCATCCCTCATCAGACGCCAGGCTGTCCCATATTTCTGAAACCCCATGAGTAAATTTTCATCATCATTTTCCGTGAACTCCCGACGTTCTCTGCGCTTGTGCTTGACAAATGGGCTGTGTATGCCCATTTCTGCGAGCTCGGCAGGGCCTTTCCTGTGGCTTGCTGGGTGAGGGGGTTTTGGGGAAACGTTGGCGGCGGTAGGTTCAGCTTGACGACTCTGCTCGTTCGACGCATTTTGGCTGTTGGACGCGCTAGTTGGCGTCGATGTTGGAAGCTCGCTTTGCGAACTGTCCTCTTTTGAATCGCGTCTGCGCTGTTTGGGCTTCCTCAACTTCAAACCTTCACCGGGACAGCATGTGCGAAACCTATCCTTAAGATCAACGGCCGTTCGTTGATTGAAACTGAAGTCCGGACATTGCAATATCTTCTTCCAATTTCCAATACCAAACCTGCTCACCCCAACCAGGAGATCCTTCGTTTCCTGATCTGACCATTTGTTGCGCTTTTTGGGCTCTTTCACTTTGACTGCCTTTGCAGAGTCTTCATCCTTTGCAGAGTCTTCGTCCTTTGCAGAGTCTTCATCCTTTTTGGTTTGGGTTCGATTCTGCTTGTCGCTGGATAAAGATGATACAGGTTTCCTTGAGCCATTGCCTCCATCGTTCTCGTGCGTATGGGCTGTACCCTGCTTGCTTCCTATGTCTGGTTCAGGCCTTGATTCTTTTTCTTGGACTCTTTCTGAACCAACAGGGCTCCTAACGCCAATTCTTTCGCCAATATCCCTACTGAAACCGCCGCTCTCGCCAGTGATGGGTGGAAACGCCTTCTCCGGCAACGGAGGTGGATGGTGCAGCCCTTGTAGCAATGGTGGTATTCTTGGACGCTTCGGTGCCTTCTTCGGCAACACTGTTGGCTCTGGAAGTTTCCTCTCCGAACCCCTCTCGGCCCCTGCTAACACTGTTGTCTGCTCCTCCACATTCACTCGCTTGTTTGGATGCTGTTGAGAGGGGTCCAACAGTAAATCACTCAGACGTCCACTGAAAGGAGGAACCGATGACGCAGAGGTCGTAGAGACAGACTGAGGTACGATCGATGCTGGAGCCTCATTGTTCAAAACCTCCGCGATCGGTGCGCTCGTCTTCTGTCTCTTTGAAGGACGCTGCGATTGGCTCGTATTCGATGGATATGTGTCTTTTCCTATGAAGCCAGAGCTTCTTGGAATGGCGTTTGGACGGGCGTCGTCTCCGACGGTACTGGGTTCGACTGGATGGGGTCTTGGTGGGGCTACCGACAGGGGCGGTGGCAAGAGGAGTTGCGGGTCGAGGACATTGCGATCATTAGAAGCATCCCCTAGCAGTGTTGCTATTCGGGGTTCCATATTCGTGTGTGTGCATATGCATCCATGTGGGCATCGAGTAGGTCGTTCGTCCGATGATGTTGTGAATCCAGGCGGCATCTCGTTCGGTCGTACATCGGACGGCAACTCGCTTACGTCATCGCAACATAGTAATCCCTTGCAGGAACAAGATGCAGCATCGTCTCTACCGTTTACCGTGCGAAACACTCTCAAGACTGGAGATATTTTGGAATATTGTACTCTTATAATTTCAAGGTCCTCTTAGATCCCTTCTCTTTTTGACAACAATCAATCTATGCTGCTAGATTCGTAACATTCAATGTCGGTTTAAGAACCTTCATATGCAGCATTTCCGATACTGCAAGGGGCAGAATTGAAGGGCATCACCCTTGCTCTTTCCTTGGACTTGAAACCCTCAAGAAGGTTGTTTCGATAGCTGCACTTCAGACTGCTCCATTGCCGCCTGTGCATGCCGCTCGAGTGCTTCAGATTCCGATGAGGAGAAACTACATTAAATACTAATATTGCCGAGTGTATTTCTTATTTAATTGCCTGAAGAAATAACTATCCTACAATGAGCTGGTATAATCGAAGGCGTTACAGTGACACAGATTGGGGTTCGCCGCTAGATAATCGTGTCGCAGTGCAATTGGGGCCATGGTCCATTTCACTTGGCTAACGTATCTCATGCAATAGCCATTAAGCAGTCTCAAGTAGGAGAAAGTGGCAGTCTTGTGGAGCTGATACACTTGGTAGTCTTGACTCGATTGGTCTATGGACTTTCTGTATGGATTTTTGACATAAAATTTTTTCTTGTTCGTTACTCGCTGTCGCGATGTAGAAGGGTCCCTTGTCCTATTTCGTTCCCAAATAAATTTTTGCTGGAGGCTCATGAAGAAATGATACTCGTGAAACCCACCGAAGTGGTCAGCTTATCTTACAACTCAAGGTGTTGTCTCCATCGTACAACTCTCCCCATCCGGCTAGCGCACCGTGTCCTTGCAAGGGCTCTCAAATGAGCATCATGGAGACATTATTGTCTCTGACGGTCTCCCTTTTCATCAACGAAGACGCTCCAATCCCGTTGTACTGATATGCCCCCGTTCGATGGCGCGTTCTTCTGGCTGGAGTCGTTGCTGAGCCTAGACAATTCTATATCGACATTGTTCTTTCCATGCGCCGACTCATTATCAATTATCTTGAACCCATCCTCTTCCGAATCTAGCTTTGTCAGGCCTGCCAGTGTGGAGAAGAGGCCGCCCGTAGCGCCCTTCTTACGGGGTCTGGATGCACGGGAGCCGTCAGAGTTAATGCCATGCGATGGAAAGTTGCTGCTCGGTCCAGGCGACTGTCCATTCGACGGTCGTGACGTGGTGAACGAGAAGAGCTTATTCAGACCGATCATGCTTAGTGCGGGCTTCAAGCTGGGCAAGCAAGCGCATGTAAGGCCTATATTGATCTCCAAGACCGACCAGCAGATAATTTCGCGAAAATTATATGTCAAGTCCCCCTGAGTGCCAATGGGAATTTGAACGAAGATGATAAGACGGACTAGCGAGACGACGGCAATGAAGGTACCAAGGGCGAACATGCCTGCGATCAGGAGGCGTTGAGCGACCGGGGCGTGCAGGCGCCAGACGTAGGGTATGGGTAGCATGACTATGATAATGTCGGTGATGACGTTTGGAATGGAACCGCCCAAATAAATTGGGCGCAGTGGCGTGCATTTAGCATTCGTGATGGTGATGTCCCATGCTGCCTGAATAGGAAGGCAATTGATGACGGTAAGAAGGATCTGTCATCATGAGCATCTAAAGAAGAAATGAGAGGGGCAATCGGGGATACCAGAGCAATCCACCAGGCCACTGTCATGAAGGTGACGATCCAGATCGCGATCCGAGCATTTACCGCGAACAGTCTCCAGTAGAATGCTAAAACGGAGAGTTTGATCGAAGTGACGCCGCAGACGTATAATATCTGGCCTATGTATATGTTCTTCAGGAAGTCGATGATCTGGGTTGGGTCGGTTATCTCTGTGATATGTAACCCAAGGGACTTGCGCATCCCTGATCCAACGTCAGCCAATTGCGTACGATGGAAAGCGATTGAGCACTCACCGATGATGCAGACATAGAAAAAGCCATTCGCAATCAGTAATGCAAGGACAGAACAGTAATCGTCAAGCTTGATATTTCGCCAACCGCCGGAATTTTTCCTGCACCATATTTTCAATGGCACAAGGAGCATGATAAGAATGTACGTGGAGTAGGCGATGCCATCAAGACGACGGCGGTATGCCTCACTGAACTACAGTCAGCATTGCTCGGTACCGGACAGTCGTCAAACTTTGTTTTGAGTCATGACTGTAAGACACCACACGAGCGTACAAATGGTATTTACAGGATGCGACGTTAGGAAAAGAAAATGTGATCAGAGATGAGCTATCAAAGAAAACCAACACACTTACATGCTCTCGTTCGGATCCGCAACAGCCACCATCTTGCCCGCAAATTCCTGGATCAGAAACTCAAAAGCAAATGACAAAGGTTGAACGAGCAATGGCCGAGGATTTTAGCTTCGTACGAGCGAATGCAAAACATATAAGCCACTGCTAGCTTTATGACTGCGTTCTCGGCCAAGGCAGTATGCTGTTCAGGAGTAATAGTGTGGCCCCGGCTGATGTGGCCGAACGGACCAAGACTAGGACACCGAGCAGCTGGGAGGAACGAGGCAGGGTACACCTTTGGTTCTCGACAAGTGCCTGAGGTCTGCATCAGCCCCCCAAAATCCCCACAGAACCAGAAAATTTTCCGTCGGCAGTGACATCTACCGTTGACCACACTTGGACAGTAGATACGAGTGCCATTGCAAGATATACTAGACAGCATAATTGATTCCATTTCCATGGTCCCAGAAGACGCAGATAGGTTTTTGCTTCTCAGCACCCTGCTGTCCTCTTGACGGGACGGGACACAAATGGCTGCATAACCCATGAACGCCGTACCGATGAATTACCCCAATGAGCAAGACCCAAATATGAATAGGCGTCAACTTCCTAATGGGTGTCTGAAACAGCGACGGGACATGGCTCGGCAGAAGGCGGCCGTTAGAATATACTTGTAGGTTGGGATACATACTCTAAAGCTAATATGGGCAGCTTCAGTCACAGCTAGCCTGCCATATCTGGCATTCCCAGAGCGAATCCTCGCTCTTTTACATCCATCATTGGCTGTCTTGACACGGGGAGGCTAGGGAGTCGGTTCCGCGAGTGACTAAGGTCTCGACCGCATTACTGAGACTCGTACGTAACTGAACGAGGAGCCGAGAGTCCAAGAGAGTGTGGATCCCATCCTAATCGGGGTTCAGAGCGTACTATGTAGAATCGCGTAGCATATGAGGGGCTAATCTCAGTTGTATTGAGCATAGTCTGCTGCTCGTGCGTGGACTGGTGAGGCTTCCGTTAGTCCAAGGTTGCATGGCTGTGAAGCGGCTGCAGGAGGGCCGTGCACGCGGGACGTTGAAGCTTCACGAATGGGTCATCTAGGCGAATCGCTTTTCGCCCCATTACAAGTAACTATCGCCACGGCTTTCGCGCGAATGATTCCATTGCTAGACTTCTAACAAGCCCGAAGCAAATTCAACTGCAGTGGCTCGCGATGCGGTTCACATATCTTGACGTACTCTCGGGCTGTCGAAGGCAGCACTTAATTGTGAACCCGCATTTTGCATTGAGACTACCAAAAGTGGCGCCGGTGGCAACGTGAATTGGTGGAACCGCTTCGGCCCGCGTTAGTGTGACCAACCGGGCCTTTGCCCTGTTTTCTAGCATGAGCTGTACGTCCGCAGGGCCGCGGTTCAGTGGTTGCAACACGGGCTGCCGACGAATGAGGTCGCCTGTATTCTCAACCTTGTGCGCGATACGTGCTTGATAAGCGGCAAATGTTCTGATTTCGACCTCCTCCGGCCTGATCGAGGCGCGAGGCGGTGGGGAATCGAGAAGCTAAGAACAACTCTCCTTTTCACGAGATTCTTCGACGGCTGACGGCAAGCGCAAGTTCCGGCACCTAGAGCGATAGAACGGCAGTTGCGAGGGGTAGAGATCCTAAAGAAAAGCCCGCAACATCTCATTTCCTTGTCATCAGTCGTTGCGCTCGTCGCTAGACAAACGGGTAAACATGTTGTTTGACGGCGTGCTGGATCAAGTTTCATACCCCAACGTTCTTGCGTTGGGTGTCTCCCTTTTCCTTTCGTATGCTTTCTTTACCGCCATATATCGCCTCTACTTTCACCCCCTTGCGAAGTTCCCCGGCCCATTCTGGGCTCGGTTGACTGTTTTCCCCTCTTGGTGGTATACACGTTTTGGGGACAGGCATCTTTGGTTGCATAGCTTGCAGGAGCAATATGGTATGTCATCGACGTCCTCTTTTCTCCCAGCATGCAATTTTGACGTACGTGCCAGGCCCCGAATTTCGATATTCTCCGTCTAGCGTCTTGATCAACACCCCTTCAGCCTACAAGAAGATATTTGGGCCGGTGGGAAATGTCAGGAAAGGCGACTACTACAAAGGATGGCCTAAGAATGTAGATGCGGTCAATACGTGGAGCACGACCGAAATTCCCGTACACGCGAGGAAGCGTCGAGTTCTCAATTATGCTTTCTCGGAGAGTGCGTTGCGCGCCGCTGAAGGCTTTCTACATTCAAACACCGACCGATGGCTTGAGCTCCTCGGACAGCTGCCTAAGAAGGATGGAGAGTGGACTGAGTCCTTTAACATGTGCGACTGGATGAATTGGCTTGTGTTCGACATCCTCGGTGACCTTTGCTTTGGCAAGAACTTCGACATGAAGGAGCCTGATAGCAAGCTGCGTCACATTCCAGAGCTGATGATTTCGTTCTTGGAATTGCTCCATCCAGTAAGTTGGACTCCATAATATGATTGTCCATGGTCTAACAGGTCCAGGTGTTTTTCGGACCTCTGGCTTCGATGTGGATATGGCTAAAGCCTCGTGGACTCGACTGGCTCCTTTCTGTGGCATCCCCACCAGCTGTGGTTAACTGGCAGAAATTTGTCGATAAATGCCTCGCAGATCGTACACAGGTGGAGAAGGATCTAGAGGAGAAGCCGAAGCCAGAGAGTGAGGTCCGAAAGGATTTCTTCTACTGGCTTTTCAAAGCAGTAGACCCTGAGACCGGTAAGCGCGGCTACAGCTTGAATGAGCTGTATGCTGAATGCGAGCTGCTTACTATCGCCGGTTCTGACACCACCTCGATTGTTCTCTCGGCTGCTTTCTTCTACATGGCTCGACTTCCAGAGATGCAAGAGAAACTAGCAAAAGAAATTCTCTCGACCTTCTCAAGTTACGACGAGATCAAATCAGGTAGCAAGCTAATGTCATGCAAATACCTTACCGCTTTCCTCACGGAGACTCTGCGCATGACCCCTCCTGTATCCGCCGAGCCAAGCCGGAAGGTTCTCCCTGGTGGAACTACCGTTGACGGTCACTATATTCCCGAGGGTCTCAATGTGAGCACTGGCTTGTATTGTCTCAGCTACAACAAGGACATCTATCCGGAGCCCTTCACGTTCCGACCTGGGCGCTGGATCGTTGCCAAGGATGGTGAAAAGGAAGGCTCCTCTGCGGACAGCGTCGCCCTCGCCGAGAGCGGATTCTGCGCATTTTCTGCTGGCTCTCGAGGCTGCGTTGGCAAGAACTTAGCTTGGCTGGAGATGCGCATTGTGATCGCGAAAACGCTCTGGATGTTCGAGGTGAAGCCTGATGCAACGAACAACCTTGGTGGTGGCGACCCGAACGGAAAGCTTGGGCGTAGACTCAAAGACCAGTACCAGACGTACGAAATGTTTGTGTCGAACAGGAAAGGTCCGATGCTTCACTTTAAGAAGAGGGCACATTGAGCCTTGGACACACTAACGGCTGGCATAAATCATTCCTACCTTTCAGGGTAACACTGTAGAAATTGCGATCTCTCTTCAACCACATCTTGCGCTTGAGTCATGTCTATTTTATAAAGAGATTCAAGATTGTTACTGGACACGTGTGTATTGGCCGATTTCTCGAAGAAAAAGTGCGGCAAATTAGTGTAGTATCCACGGTATTCTAAATATATATGAAAGGACTCTCTGCGAAACTAGCCCGATGTCGTAAGAAGAAATGTTGCGCTGAGATAGCCAGCAGCCACAGCGCGGACTCACATCCCACTAACTGGTGGTATTCTGACCATGGAAAGAAAGAATTAAAGATCGTAAGCATCTGATGTATTCCACCGGGAAACCTGATCATCCTCAAAATTCAAGAGACGGTCTTGACAAACATAAAACGCAGTCTGCACCGAAGTGATCGCGTTTAGATAGCCTCTCGAAGGATCGTGTAGCATGCCTAGCGCTACCGATTGGCCGGTATCATCTACCATGGAATCGGTGTATCGCAGGATCGCAATTCTCCTGTGCGCCACCCTACTACTCAAAAGTCTACAATGCATCAGCAAAAGCTGGGGAAAAAAGAGCGGGGGGGTGGATTCACGTACTACGCGAATTGCCTCAGATCTGTTCGGGGAAATAGTATAGGCAATCACAAGCGTCTTGCCGCTCTCGTCAAAGTACGGGTGCGGAATCATTGTGTACGGCATGCCATCCGAATTATCGCCTGGGATCTTGTAGATCGTGAATGCTTCGGACCATGGGCCTGTGACGATGTCGGCGGTCCTGGCTAGAACCTGACGGTCCGCAAAATTGTCTGCGAACAAGGGTAAGAAGGACTAATCTTTCAATGCGCACCCAAGAGGACGAAATAAGAGCTTACTGTTGTAAATGAACATGTGCTTCTGGTAATACACCGACCATATCACCTGACCTTGTCCCGTCTGCCACCAGCCCTGAATTGCGTTTTCTTCCGTCGGGTTCCTCAATCTCTGTTTTTGCCACGCCGTTCCATTCCAATACTCATATGCCACCAGGCTCGTAGCATCTTCGGCTTTCACTCGCGCAACGTAAACTTGCGCTAAATCGTTTCCGTGCCCAAAAGCGTAGATGTACTCTTCACATCGGTACGCACACACATCTCCATACCACGCCTCGGTGGTTCCATCCCACCAGTATTCTGCCGTTCGTTCGGCAGAAGGGACATCGCCATCCATTGTGACGACGGCTACACCCGCTCCAATGATGTTGTTCACGCCATCCGGTCTGTGGTTTTTAAGGAAGAAGATGATGCCCTGTGAGTCAGTAATCTCCATAACATTCGTGATGCCCATGGCATCTGTTGACATGTCCTCGCCCCATTTCTCCTCCACGGGACAGAACTGTTCCGGCCAATTTTGGCTATTGAGTTTCGTGTCGCAAACCTTGAGCGGATCTGAGGTGGCGAGTGCGACGCTGTCGGACGTCATGCCGAGGAATTTGTCGTCGTAAGAGACATTGCGGTACAGTGTGTCGCCAAACGTAAGAAGAATGTTGGGTCCTAATTTGCCCTGGAAGCCTAGGTCGCGGACAACATGGGTTGTGGTGCTCGTGACCGCACCGAGGACAGCGACCGAGGCGACGTTGACTGGTGAATCATCGCGACGAGTAAGTTATTGAAAATCAAAATAATGTATTTCAAACGGATGCAAAGAAAGTGAAGGAATGGAAGTAGCTAACTCTCGGATCGCGATAGATTGATTAGTCACACGTCGGATGCGTTTTGTTATTATTGCAATGTTCAGGGCCTGAATGAGTGCAGTATGTTGCTAAAGTCCTTCTTTGCATATTACGTACCGCACATTTTTTTTAGCGCTCTTGTCCCGCTCGAAGCATGCAATGCACTCAATCCAAGTGTCAGAGCTTAAGGACTAACCGAGTGAGTAACAAATCGCCTCAAATGTCCTGCAAGAGTTCCCGTACCGCAGCGGAAGTTTTTCGTAAAAGTGCGGGGAACCCGGAGCGTTGGGACACTTTGACCCGTTGTCTAACGTTTCAGAGGATGCGGGTTTAGGCCTCCAGTGCGTAATAAAAATATAGAGGATGATGGTGTCTTGGTGCTACGTTTGAGCGCGGTAGCGAGATTAGGATCCACGAGCCTTCCCGTTGAGCTTTTGCCCGGAATGCCTGTAGAGACGACGTCAGCGCTGCGGCCAGGGTTCGTGGTGGGGTGAAATCCCACACTCCTTAAATTACTATCTCATCGCTCGACAAACGTCGTCTGAAGATGGACAATAAAGCGATGCAAAGTAGACCAAGACAGTACAACGTTGGACTTGATCATTGACTATTTTATCAAAATATGGGCCTTATCAGTGCTAATCTGCCTCAGTTCGCCTTCCTAATGCGCCAAAATGATTTATTAGCAACATGGACGGTGAAGCATGTGATATAGAGACGTACCGCGGCTTCTTGGCAGCGCTGGGATAATATAGCAAGAGGAAAACCAGGGTGACCGTTGTCGTCCTCCGAGTCTAGGCCGATTATGCCTATATTGTTTGCTTTTTGCTTGTATAGCTGATATCATCGCCCATTAATATGGACACAACACCCCAGAGACATCCGGGATTATTTGAACAGGGTATATTCACCAAGTAATCATCTGTCTAGTGTTGAATACCTTCATAGATTTCATGTGAACACCCCAGCCTAGGTACTTTTACGAGACGGAACATGTCGATGTGAGATTTAGGTGACACCCGTTGTTTACTTAAAAATTTCCTTAGGGGAAGTATGCTGTTACTTGAGTATTTTATACGTAACTCGGCTCAATCGTGAGGAGCGCAAATTGCTGTCAGAGCATTTCTTGTTCACAATCATTCAGCATACACTGTCTTGCTAATTCACAGCTTGCTAGAATGCTCAACCCTCTTCTCCGCAGCGACTTTCATCTCATCCTCATCTTTGCTGGGCCCAGCACCCTTTCTCATATCACTATCACTCGTTTCCGCCTTCATACTAACAGGATCGCCTAACATGCTTCCGTTGACATCAGGCTTTGCCATTTCTAAGAGCGTCAGTCGAGGTTCATTGTGTCGATACTGATCCGTTGGTAAGAGATTGGAGGAGGGCGCTGAATCATCGCGTTCGCGTTCGCGTTGCAGGGAGACAGGATCGCCTAGGCGAGTCGGGTTATGGATAGGATCGGGACTGGAACTGGAACTTTTGGACATATTGTCGAGATAGTTACCACTTTCGGATTGGTATGTTGGAGAGGCCCCTTTTGTGAAGAAACCAGCGGCGCTCACTCAGTAGATGTAGTGAAAGGAAAGGTAGGGTAAATTGCCAATGATCTTATATCTCAATCATGTCCGCGACTATTACGTAGTCGAACTCTATCATCGACTCAGAAATAAAGATGGTGCACACGATATGCGTCTGCATTTGTTAGCGTGATCGTGGACCTTTGACGCATGACTTGGCGGATCCAAAATCTGAATGACGTCTTCCATTCCGGACGCTCGCGGTGGTCGCATGTGGACACCTTGATATATCAAAAATAACAGTATAGAATACACCATATTAAATCCATGCATTGAATCTGCGAATGTGTTCGATACTTGAATAATCCAGACTCAAATCAGCCGAGAACAAGCATCCTTTCAAATCTCGCTGTATAATTATACACCGTACACAAACGTGTACTTGCGATCCGACCAACGCACATCATTTCTGTTTTCCTCCTCTATTTCTTCTAGCGTCATAGCCGCAATCTTCTTAGCCTTGTACCTATTCCAGAACCTCAATTCGAAATAATACGCAGCGTATCCCACAAAACTAACAGCAATCAAACCCGTCGTCACCTTCAGAGGCCATACATATGAGGGGCCATACTTGGCCAGAAACAGCTCACTGCCTATAATACCCCCAAGATTGCCCCATCCGTTGATGCCGAGTACGATCGCTCGTTTTCCTGGCTCTGGCGTGTTTCCAGCAAGCCACGCAACTGTGATCGGCGACGCGATGAATGTTCCAGAGAGGAGGACGATAATGCCGCCGTAGCGGGCAGCAGGATGGCTCAGCGGAATGGAGAATGCCATGATTAGACCTATGATGACTAGGAGAAGACCAACAAGGATATGGATCGTGCGCTCTCGATGGTGGTCTGAGGACCAAGCAAAAATCAAGAGCAAAGTTGCACCGACGACGTAGGGGGGGACAGTCATTAGGTTGGCTGTTGGACCTGAATATCCGAGACCCTAATTCTGTCAGTGCTTGGCTTTCTACATGTTGAAGACGAATCAACGCACCTTGATAACAATGGGCATAAAGATGGTGAAACCCTGTGGTGCCACGCTGGCTAGCACATTGAACGGTAGTACAAGCCAGAGCTTCCAATCCACGATCGCCTCCTTAATGTCTCTCTTAGAAAGCTTGAACCTCGAATCCAGATTTGCCGCTGAATCAATCACCATTCTTCTCTCTGCAAACTCTTTCTCTTGCGCATTCAAAAACCAAGCATTTCCCGGAGCCTTGGCCAACCAGAACGGAGTAATCAACGCAATCGCTATAGTTATGGTTCCTTCGACGATGAAAAGATATTGCCAACCATGTAGATGGCCATCGATATGGAAGCATCCGTATGCAATCAAGCCACCAAATGCCCCAGCAATCGCATAGGATCCGTAGAATAGCGCGATGCGGAATGCCAGGTCAAATCTTGGGTAAAACAGAGAAAGATATGATACGCAGGTGGGATAGAAGCCAGCCTCGAAAATCCCGATCAGCAAACGCACGGCAATCAACTGAGCTTCGGTCTTGACCCACGCATGCGATAGCGTGAGAATGCCCCATCCTAGAGCGATAATACCCAAATATGTCGACTGTCCAACTTTTTTCCCAATCATGACCGAGACTGGTTGTAGTGGCACGAAAGTGGTAAAGAATAAACTAGTCGCTGTATTTATGGCCGAAGGACTCATTTTGAGATCTGTAGTGAAGCCATCCGTTTGCGCATTGCCCAGGTTGCTGCGGTCGAGACCATTGAACATGTATATCAGCACACAGAACGGCAGGATGAAAAAGTCAAATTTGCGGTTTAGTGCACGGCTGTATTTCTTTTCTTCGGGTGCCTCGGGGATATAGCCACCTTGCTTAGAGGCTTGTAATTCTTCTTTCAACTGTGTTGCAGTCTTATCGTCGACTTGTTGAATAGCTTGAGCAACATGCTCGACCTCCTCGGCAGCGGAGGCCTTTTCGAGGGCCATTTTGAGCCTTTGCAAAAATTAGACTCGCAGTTGGTAGCGTACAAAATAGATAATCTGTGGATACTTCGCCGTAGCCTTCAAATTATAGCGAAGCCCAAGCTCCTCTTAAACGCGGTGAAGCAATGCGATGCGATAGAGTGTGTGGGGTACAGTACCCGCCCTATCGCGGGGTCCCCAGGAATCTCAGCCGCGGATCAAAGGCCAAGCTCTTGGACCTCCTCTCTGGTCTCGTGCAAGGTGTGATCGCTTCCCCAATGTTGCATGGTTTCCCCAAGGATTCGGTATTTCCTCCAATGATATCGCGAGACATGGGAAACAAACTCGCTCTATCGCTAGTGTAGAATGTTGTTGGCGTCAACGGTTCTGGCCCGGATTGTGGTACAGATCCTCAATGGATACCGTTACCGAGAATAGCGTCTATGACGGGTAGCTGCCGAGGTAGAAACACATCAGTACTGATTCCGCGTCACGATCTTTGTTCAACGAATATCATCGGGAAGCACTTGTGGACTCGTGATGGCGTCATTCAATGAGAGTGTGTTCGCGACATTTCCACACGATGTCTCGACGGCGCCATTAGTCACCATCAGCTTCAGAAAGCTCGTAGCTAAGGATCGAGAAGAAGAGGAACATCTTTTTGAGGCGTGTAAGTCTTTGGGATTCTTCTACTTGGATATGAGAGGATGTGAAGATGGGGAGGCGATATTGCAGGAATCAAGCGTGATGTTTGATTTGATGGAGAAGGTCTACGAACTTCCCGTGGAAGAAAAATTAAAATACGACTTTGCGGCTGAAGGGAAATACTTTGGGTATAAAGGCATAGGTGCAGAAGTCATCGATGGCAAAGGTACAAGAGATAAGAATGAAATTTACAACGTAACTATCACCTATGCCATTAAAATAGGTATACTGATTTGTGCTCATAGATATCAAAAGATGACATGCTCTCTATTGGAAATCCACTTCCGGCACCAGACATCATACATGAAAACCGATCTAGCCTATCGAAATACATCCATTCAAACAGCCGCATTCTCACGACGCTTTTTACCTCCCTCGCCACATCATTACAACTCGATCCCGAAACATTTACATCTCTTCACCGCCTACCTTCTCCATCAGGCTGCCACGTCCGCTTTATTCGTGCTCCACCGCAACCTATTGATCAACGTTCGCTAGCGCTAGGCGAGCACACAGATTTCGGTAGCCTAACCATACTCTTCAACCGTATTGGGGGTCTACAGGTCCTTCTACCTGGTACGGAGGATTGGGTGTATGTCCGACCTATGCCAGGCTGTGCCATTATCAACCTAGGTGATGCGATGGTCAAGTTTAGCGCAGGCATTTTGAGGAGTAATTTACATAGGGTGGTAGCGCCGCCGGGTGATCAAGGGAAAATGGTGAGATACAGCCTGGTGTACTTCTCCAGACCCGAGTATGATGTGAAGATGAATAGAGTGAGGGGTGGCTTGGTAGATGAGGCAGCTGAAGGAACGAATGATGCTGATGGGGAAACCACGCGTGAATGGCTGCAAAGGAGACACCAAGGAAGAAAGATACAATTTTTCAAAGAAGGAAGCTGGGAGAAGGCGATGGGAACTGAGGCGAGGTTGTAAAATGTTGATAGTATAGCCGTCGATGAAAATCCACTCGAAGCCCAACCAGCAATAGCGTTGTCAGACTTGCCTGAAATTAATCCGGCGTTTATATCAGGCATCCGGCATTTTCTCGAATAGCTAGCTAGCAGGTGTAATTCATGTAGTTCATCGCATACCAGCCACTCCTGGTGTCTCACATCGCGATTGTAACGGTTCCAATGCTTCTGTTTTTCAATTGCTTTGCTTTTGGTCCACATCTATCATGCAAGCGCAAGCCTACCTATACGACCAAATCGGATCTGACGCGCCATTATACCACTTGTGTGCTTCGCCAACAACCTTCAAGCCGCTCAAGAGTATATACCCATAGAGACTGGATCTTAGGCGAAACGGGAATTGCGTATCTTGCAGTCATCAAAATACCTGAGCCATTTGTAAAAAGGCTGTAAAGTTCGGCAAACCTACGGCGATGGTAGAGTCTGACCGCACTAGCAAACAAAGAATAAGATCGCGGCTAGCATCAGCCCCAGGTGCTCGCTTTTTGACATTACAATTAGCGCGGTCACCAATCTTTTAGCGACCGCCTGCCTACCGAACGTCAACTACGAGATAAAGAAGCGATCGGCGACCTAAACCGCTTGCTCTTTCACACCATGGCCTAGACTACGACACCTCAAATTAACACAGTCTTTGTACTTCTTGATCGATAATAAGGTCATGCTGCAACAGTGCGCGTGCGCAGGGATTTGTGCCTGATGGAGAGTGCTTTCATATTGATCAAAAGGCCCGGAGCTTTGGACGAAAGAATAAGAAGCCAATTAGCTCAGCTAAAAAACAGTTGGGGACTGGCAATTGCCGGCACTTGATCAAATCCAGTCCATTTGCTCTGTCAAAGGATATTCTGTTCGAAACTATAGATAAGACTTCGATACTTTTCTACCAGGATTTCTGTCATCGAGTTTCTCTCACTTCTGTCGGGATGATTAATTTAAAAGACTACAACGTGAAGAATCCAGTGGAGTCGTTGGATGAATATGGAGATGGAGGACTGTATCCTATTCATATCAATGATAAATTTCAAGATGGACGATATGAGATACTACATAAACTTGGGTTTGGAGCGTTCTCAACAGTCTGGGCTGCTCGAGATCATCAGTAGGCTTTGCGGTTATTTATTTTTCCAATTTACTAATGCTATCCCAGCAAGAATACTAATGTGGCGTTGAAAGTTATGAAAGCGGAGAATTCTGAGAATAACCAAGAGCTTCGAATGCTACAGCTTATTCAAAACGATACCACACACCCCGGCTCTAAGTACCTTCCACAACTTTTAGACCACTTTTATGAAGGCATCTTTGAGAGAAAAAACCTATTTCTTGTCCTAGAGCTTCTAGGACCTACGATCCGGATAGTTAGTCTCCATGCATCAGAGCATCGTTGCAGAATATCCCGTCAAATCTCTAAGCAACTCCTTCAAGCGATCGACTGTCTACATTCACATGGAATTTCGCATGGAGGTAAGTTAAAGTGCAAAACTATATTGTCAAGACTCTAATTTTACATAGGTGTTTATGAGGGCAATATTTTATTTCGCCTTCCCAAGAACACGGAAATCGATTTCGATACAGTAAATCAGGGCGAGGTGTCTAGGAAGGATGGTGCTCCTCTTGAAAAAGGAGTGCCGAGATACCTCGTAGAGACGCTTAGGTTTGAAGGACAATTTGATAAGGCATGGTTCGAGAAACTTGATCATATACAACTTGTCGACTTCTCTTCATGTATGTTTCCTGAATCTATCAGTTCTTCACTAACATTTATAGCCTTCTTTGATTCAGCGCCTCCAAAGTTGATAGATACACCACCACACGTATCTCCTCCAGAAAAGATTTTTCGGCGGCCTTTAAGCAAAAGTGTCGATATCTGGGGCCTTGCATGCATGGTAATAACATATAAGTACCTTAAGGCTATCCGCTAATAGTATATCAAGACTTTCTACTTTGCCACTGGCCAGCAGCTCTTTGAGACGTTGGGGGACGACCGACGTATTATATCCCAAATACACAAATGTATTGGTGAATCATCTGCTCACTGGCTTCTGACGGCCTTTATTGAGGCAGTGGCCGATAAAGTATGGGAGGACCTCCCATTTATCCGCAGTTCGTTTCTACTCCTCCCATCGTTATAAACAAATTGGCTTACGATGACAAGTTGATCATTCTGATGACGACCAAACCTTGGAGCAGATGGTTCTGAAATGCTACAACCATGGCAAGGGTGTCACTTCCGATGCTGAGAAGAAGGATTCTGGAGCCCTTGAACAATACCTTCGAAAGACTCTAATTGTAGACCCATTGAAGCGACCAACAACAAAAGAACTACAAACTGAGGAATGGGTCCAGATAGTAGATCACGAAACCACTACAGTATAGGGACTGTCAAGAGCGCCAGAGACAGTTAGCAGGATGCCATGATAAAATTTCAAGATTGTGACAAGGTAGTATTTGCCATTAGCTCAGTCCCAGAACAATGTAGTATCTTCCATAGCAGTCTCATCGCTTTCTTTATGTGGTCAATTATTTGCTGAAACAGCTCACTTGCTAGTGAACGGCGAGAACAACGTTCGGGCCTGTTATTCAGAACATGTTAGTCAGAGGGATAAATAGGGTCTTGCCTAGCTAAAGGCAGCGAAAGCATAGGATAAATCTTGATATCTTTCATGCAAAATATTATTACTATATAAGGCAGACCCCCATTAACGCTGTGAGTTTCATACACTCATTATCATTACTCCAACTCTTGCATCCCCCGGGATGCGGATCTCAAGGCTGCACATCGGAAGCCGGAGGACAGTACTGGCTAAACGGCAAACGTCCAAGCCTCCCAGACGCCCCAGCAATGACACGCCGCACCCAACACGACGCATGTATGGAACCATTGGTGGCTACTGCCCCAGATATCAAATTTTCCCTTCCAGCTATCACCTTTTCTCAAAGCCCAGCTCTCCGGAAACCGGCTCGCGAAGAAGAGAACGCCTAGTCCATACCACAAGCCTTCCGCAAACCACCATTTCACACCACACTCATGCCAGCCTTTACTTAGTCCATGGACGTAGAGGCCGTGGCAAGTTGGACCCAGACCGGATAGAGTGGTGAGCACGAAAGCAGCAGTGCGATGTGGACGATATTTCTGTCCCTGAAGACGTGGATGTAGGACGAGCAATGTGGATGTTCCTATTAGTAAGGTGATCATGGTCCAGTAGACGCGCTGCTCGAAAGGGTGGTTGTAGAAGCCGACATAGATGCCGGTGATGAAACTCGTCAGGATCAAGACCAATATTCCCGTGAAATCCAGCAGCAAGCAGGACGCCGCTACGAACTCGGAGTGATTGCAAAAGGTGTGGTATGACGAGCTGAGCGTCAATGTCAGAAGGGCCGCGAGAGGCGTCAGGGTGAGCATGAATCGATCCAGCCATGGTGCCTCGGCATAGATGCTTGAGATATTTAGCTGTAGTAGCGGCAGCGCAAAAGCCAGCGCTAGAGCGGGTAGTAAGTGCGTGTATATGTTTAGCGTCTCATTGTGTAGGTGCGTCAACGACAGGATACTCGTTCGACAGCTCTGAGAGACCGGGCGATAGGAGCTGATGATGTAGGGACTCTCTTGGTGCTGATACCATTCTGGCAGATCATCGTAGTTGCAGAGTCGCGGCGGAGCCTCATTATCGTCGCTATCCTTTGAGTGCGACGGTTTGCGGCCGTAGTTGATGGCTCGACGGATAAGTAGTATGGGAAGACGAATCGCTACAGCGAAGGATGCCATGGCCGGTGTCGGTGGAACGTTGCACGAACGGCAAGACGATGGCTCTGACCTACTCCGAAGAGTAGTTTTGCCCAGTCCAGAGTCTATAAGGAAAAGCCCAAAATTGTCCGCCGCAGATGCGCAAAAAGTGAGTGAGTGTTCATGTGTGCTTCCTCGGACCGTTGCGCGATAGTGAGAGACAAGTAATGGAAAAATTTTGCCGAAGGCGAGCAGCGATTATGAAGACGAGCTGCGAGCACCCCGGTCCTCCACCGCGATCGGTTGGATGGCGAGATGGATGCCGCTGCTCGGAAATATCGGAATGACGATGCGCGCTTAATACGCCTCTCTTGGCTAACTAGCAGCGGCATCGGGTGTGGGCAGCAAGGGTGTTAGCTCGCGGTATCAACCGGCTTCATTGCTCTCACTGTCTGAAATATCCGTTTGGGCTGGAATTCTCGGAATTTCGAGGTTCTATTAGTCTTCAATCTCTGAGATCGCCTTCCTACATCCCATCACATATCTATCTTCGCAGGTCTGCCATATTTACAAACACTAGGAACCCTTGGAAGCAGCCATTTTGGTACCATGCGAGGCTAGAGTGACGATGAAATTATAGGCGGCTGGTTTCAGGAAGATCTGCTCAAGGTGCCAGCGCACTCGCGCTGGTATTCATAGAATTAAAGCTATTATACATTAACTTTTAAGCATCGTAGATAGTCATGACATCCGTGGAATTTTTGAACTCGGGCTGGCAACGCTCAGTGTAGCTGCCAAACATTTCTCCCCTGCTACTGATCCATTTCTGAAATTTGTCCTTTGAGCAGGATTCCCCGGGACCGTCAGCACAATCAGGTAATTGCTGGGGACTCTGGTTGACAGTAACCCTGAAATAATCTCCAGCATCGAAACCATAGCTATCGCACGACATCTTTTCCACGGCAATGTTGGTTAAGAAGGGTAGAATCGCAGACGACCGCCAAACTCTTCCGTAGTTCTGCGTGGTCAAGGGCATCGTCGCATTCGGGTGATTAGCTCCAGAAAATTGAGAGTTGTTAAATAAACCCAGTGCGACGATAACGGTGGGCGGCAGCTCGCGATGGGTGAAAGATACGTATATGTCCTCGACAGAGCTGTCGGCTAGCAACAACTTAGACGTAGCGTTGACCCAGGGAAAGCCAAGAGTTCCAGAGATCTCGTTCGCGTACCCTGCATTGTAGAAGTATTGCAAATCGTTGGTATATTCGAAGCCGAGCCATTCGTTGGGTGAGAACACTTCAAGACTGCAGAAGGGGGACGATCCGCGGATGACAGTCTCGTAACCGCAGAGCTCTTGCATCCCAACGATATCATTGGCAGTGAAGTTGAATTCTGGGGCGAGGTTATGGAAGCGTTCGATGATGGGCTTCGTGTAGATATTTCGGTATTTCTGTGGGAATTAGCAAGACGAATGTGGTCAAAAACGCCGCGAACATACCGTCGACTGCTCCGATCCATACGAGGAGCTGTACTTGGGGCAACCCTTGTACGGCGTCAAAGAATCAGCGCCTTCTGCTTCGCTTTCGGGGACAGGCACAGTTTTGGTTTCGTTGCTCCTTGAGATTCCGTTTACAAAAGACTGAGCCGAAAGCGTCGTCCTCTCGGCCGTCGACGCCCACACCTTATTCGGCCGCTTGAGGCCCGGATATCGTAGGCTCACATCCACGCCTAGCTTGAAAGCTTCCAATTGACCAATTCTCGTCAGGTCCTCGAGCTCCTCGTCGGAGATAGGACTCTGCCAATTGGCGAGAAAGGCTAGCGGACCAGCCTTGCTCCAGTCGACGCTCGTATTCTTCAGCTTTTCCGTGAAGGGCTCAATGTATGACTCGTAATCGAAATCGTTTGCGTAGATAGCGGCGTGGCGTACGAGATACGCTGCTCTTGAAACATTGCAGCCTTGGGCAGGCTTCGGATCTAGCGGAGGATCTGCTGGCTCGAAATACGGTGCGATTCCTGCTTCGTGCTCTAGCGGATCAAACGAGTAAGCTGCAAGCGCAGTATTAGCGATAGGAAGCGCGAAGAACAGTGAGCGGAGCATTTTGGATTGCAAGCAGCGATGGGGCTTGTTGAGCAGCGCGGTACCTGCATACGAAGAAGCTATATACGTACGCGCCACAACTACAATATGTCATAATTTCCATAGCTCAGGACCCTAGCAATAAAGCTAGCCATCGAGGATTGGTCGCCAGCATGGGATTTACAGGTCAACATGGGGAATTTGGATACGATGACGATGGCTGACGGGGCTCGTCCTCTCAAAACAGGGCACCCGCCGCTAGGGCGTCAAGCTTTCCAGGCTAAAACTTGGCCGGAGGACCCGGCTTTGTTCCGCTACCCGGCGGCTCCTTGACCACAGATCCTTAGGGACCCCAATCACCCCAATCATCTTTCGATCCTGCTGTAATTTGCTATTGCACTAGCATTGGAGGGACCCTGCGAGAATGTTTCAACATGTCAAATTTCTGTAAACGGACTTCGTAATGCTATTAGTTTGCACCCTACCAAGCAGACGCCTATTGCAGCCAACTGTTCACCGCTATGTTCAGCCTGAAAAAAAAATTTCGTTTTTGAAGCTGGTCTTGGATTCATTATTCACCAGATAATAGCGTCAGACCTACAGACTGCCTGTGAAACATGCAGATTTAGTCACCCGGAGCACTTTCTCCCCGCCATGATTCACGTCTTAAATGATAACATTTAACGCTAGACTACATATGAAAGGTACATATTACGCCTAACCCGCTGCACGGGGAGTTGCAAATCAGGAATTGCCGGACTGATCTTGCGACGAATAAAACAATTATTTTCGATGCTGTGAGATTTTGGGGTCACAACGAGTGTAAGTATTATATGATCAGTAGCATAGAACGCGACTGCATTGACAGGTGATCTTGGAAAATGGGAGTTCTATGTTTCATATGGGAAACAAATACCTGGAGGAATACCACAAGCACATTCCCAAGTCTGAGCTAGAAGAAGACCGGGATGATCGCAATCTTCTTGACTCGATGTACGCCATGAATGCACAATCTGTGCCTCTATTCATTGCGGCTGACAACTTCCAGTTGGTACAATTTGCTCTCCTCCGCCCACTATTCCATGATACACACAATGCGGCGATCCTAAGTCCAGATCGCTTGGCATTCAAATCCTATAGGTGATGTGGGACAGCGCGAATAAGTATGAGAGCAACTAACGGCTTTCATGCTGAAAGGCGAACCGTATCACTCTCTCCCCTGTTCCGCAACCTGTTGTAAATGGGGGAGAAAAGCCCACCTTACCTTTTCCTTCCAACCTTTTAGCCTCCACTCATCTGCTGTTGCCGGGAAGAATTCGACGGTGTCTTGGATGGAAGTGTCATGCGCGAAGACAACAAGCACACGCTCATCTGCATCAAATTTTTGAATTGGTTGAATAGTGTTCTCAGTCTCTTCAAAAATTTTTAGGAAAGCATCGATCTAGACTAAGGAATGGAAGCGTGCTTGATCTTCTTGGATGGATGTCTAGTAGGATATCGGAAGGACAGGGCAATGGCTTGAACCCAGGGACGTTGAGGGATTTTGGAAGTGGCAAGGCATGTGTAGGACGGAACTCTCCACCCAAGTGCACATGCCGGTAGCGGTGAGGTTTAGACTGCGGTGTGGACTCTGTCACTAACGAGAATGCTGGAATTGAGGATTTCTTGCACTGCCCTAGCCAATACAATTGGCCCCAGCAAACTTAGTTTTTAGTTCGGGAAGGGAATATACAATATTTTCAAAGATGTACACTCAGAAAATGTCAGTCCCAAGAGTATGTAGCTGTCAGCAGAGGTTGGACTACTGACACAGTACTTTTCTATTACCGCCAAGGCCTCATGCACGTGACGTGACGTACATGCAGCTCCTAACCTTCCCAAGTGATGCAAGGGTGCACAATGATATATACGAGGTTACAAGTAGATACGTTACCCGTGCAAGGTAATTCGATACATCGACATCATAGTTATGGGAGGATTCTAAGAGTGTTCTCAAAGTAGCCAATCACATCACCTGACCTCTTCTTGACACGAAGGGCGCAAGCTAACGACCTAGGCTTTTCTGGCGTATTCGTACCTTTTCTTTCATCACATATTTTCTAGCAAAATACTTCAAGAGCTACTTCGCTTCGAAAATTGGCTTGTATATATGTATTTTAGGAACAACTTCACCATACTGCATCTCTACCGTGTCGACCGAATTTTCAAACGATAGTTCGAAAGCGAATTAGTCCGCGACAGCGCCAGATTCACTACTTCTGTCCCCCTCCAACATTCAGCTTGGTCACGATATCTGGAGCCAAACTCCTCGAATTTAATTTAGTAGCCTTTTTTTTGCTGTCACCATGAGTGCAACAGAAACCATTGAGCTTTCGCGGCCAAAAGCCGCACATAAGATTGTATCAGACACAGATCCATATTCCTCTACTCCAGAGTCACAACTTAGAGCTAGCGACAATGCGCTCTCATCCGAGACACCCGACGATGGACGCTCCCTTGCGTTTGCGCAAAACGCACAAAAGACATCTAACCTCCGAATCATCCTCACTATCTTCGTACCTTCCTTGATCAACTTCTTCTCTAGCTTTACCAATGGAGTCATCACAGTCGGTCTTCCAGTCATCGCACGCTCAATTGACCTTCCTCGATCGCTATATCTTTGGCCTTCTTCTGTTTATGGATTGACGTCTGGGGCTATGCTTCTTATAGCCGGTTCTGTCGCTGATATTGTGGGTGCGCGGAGCGTTGAGATGCTAGGTATATTCCTATTAGGGGCCTTTACATTGGCGTGCGGTTTTGCTCAGACGGGCATTCAGCTCGTCGTGTTTCGTGCGTTGCAGGGTGTCGCAACAGCGATGCATCTCCCGGCGTCTGTTGCCATTATTGCAACTGCGGTTCCGTCTGGAAAGGCGAGGAACGTAGCGTTTGGATGTCTGGGTTTGAGCCAGCCACTGGGTTTCTCGGTCGGCCTTGTTCTAAGTGGAATCATGATCGAAAAGGCTGGGTGGCGCTCTGGATTCTACCTTTCCGGTGGAGCCACGTTAGTTTCCGCCCTTGTCGCATTTTGGGCGCTACCGAAGGTAAAGGAGGCTGCGAATAGCTCGATGTCTACGTGGCAGCGGATCTGGAAGGGCGTTGACTGGGTCGGCGGCGTTATTGCTAGTGGTGGTCTGGCGATCCTGGCTTATGTCCTTGCGTAAGTGTTTTCATCGCACTTTCAAATGTATGCAGCTCAAGCTAACACAGTGAATAGTGTCCTCAGCGCTGACCTCTCCACTATTACGACTCCAAGCACAGCTGTACTCCTCGCTGTAAGCCTTGCACTTCTCGTCGCATTCCCGTTCTGGATGCACTATCGTGAGGGAGTCGGCAAACCCGCCCTTATCCCGAACAGCCTATGGAAGAACATCCCCTTCTCGGCCACGTGTATCATGGTCGCCTTATCATGGGGCGTGATGAACTCGAATGAGATATTTTCCAGTCTTTACTTTCAAGAGGTTCAGAACGCTACGACATTGACCACTTCGCTCTATCTGCTACCGAATCTCGTAACTGGCGTTTTCATCAATCTGACTGTCGGTCTAGTTGTCCACCGCATACCAGCGCGATGGCTCGTTTCCGGCTCTGCACTCATTTGCGCCATATCTCCTCTTATGATGGCTCTGGTCAATCCTGAATGGAAGTACTGGTATGTGGAGTTTTGGGCTCAGGTCTTTGCACCATTCAGCGGCGATGTTCTATTCACCGTAGGTCTCATCATTGTGAGCGACAATTTTCCGGAGAAGACACAGGCTCTTGCAGGCGCAGTGTTTAACACTGTTGCTCAATTCGGCATGAGTCTTGGTGTGGGGGTATGTCAAGTCGTAGCACTTAGCATGATGGGGAGCGATGATGGGTCAGACCAAAGCGGCCAGGACGAGGCATTCACGAACTCGGATCCCGTGAAGGTGTTGAAGGGGTATCGGGCCGGTTTCTGGACGATGTTCGCGTATTCGGTAGCCAGCGGTCTCGTTGCTTTAATAGGCTATAGGAAAGCTGGAAAGGTGGGATTGAAGAAGGAGTAGGTGAGGACTGAGTTAAACCAAACTTTCGTTTGGATCGGCACGCAGTGATTGTGGAGGAGGAACTAACACATGAATATTTAATTGTGCCCTTTCCCTATGTCCATTAATTGAAGAACTCCGGCCCCCTCTTCTGCGGAAGAGAGAGACTTGAGGAAGAATGTCGCAAAAATCTTCTAACACATCCGCTTTTGCCAAATCACTAGAGCGTCATCATGACGCGTCTAGTCCATCGAATAAGTGTACATTCCATCCTTTGCTCGGATTGTTGAATCGAACGGGTTCTTTTCCCAATTGAGCAATTTCTTTGAAGTCTTCCTCCAACAATTCACAACTCAACGCTCCAAAGTTCTCCTTGATATAATCCGCATGCTTGCTCTTGGGAATGACACTCGTTCCTCGGGCTATACCCCAAGATAGAACGACCTGAGCTGGAGTACATTTTCGCTTGTCTGCGACCTCCTTGATGATTTTATTCTCGAGAAGCAAGGGAGCATCCGATTGTGTTGTAGGTTCCCGACGAGACCGGTCTCCGTATGTCGGATTCATATTTCCAAATGGGGAATAAGCCGTAACTGCAATGCCATTCGCTTGATGAGCGCTGATGACCCACTGATCTTGAGGAAGATATGGGTGCAGTTCCATTTGGTGCACGGCTGGTTTGACACCCGTACGGTCAATTAGAAGCTTAAGCTGCATAGGCGAGAAATTGGCGATACCAATGTTACGCACAGAGCTAGTTTTCAAAAGCTCGGCCATTGCACGCCAGGTGGAAGTATAGTCATAGTGGTACTCTGAGTCGTCCGGGCCTTTTCCAACTGGCCAGTGCATCAGGTATAGATCCAGGTAGTCCAGGCCAAGGTCCTTTAGGGTCTGCTCGAGGCCTGCTTCTACACGGTCGGCATCATGGCTATCAGTGTAAGAATCTAGTATTCTCAATGACCAAATAGGAGAAGTCACTTACTGATCATTCCACAATTTACTTGTAATCCAAATATCGCTCCGACTTATATTGGCTCTTTTCAAACCCTCTGCAATGCCTTTACCCACTGCTTTCTCGTTCCTGTATGCCGCTGCACAATCAATCTGTCGATATCCACTTTCAATAGCAGTAGCGACTGCCTCGGTCGTATTCTCTGGTGATTCTAATAGATTCCACGTTCCGAAGCCAAGAAGCGGCTGGTCGATTCCTTGCGGTTTCAGGACGATGGGTTCCTGCTTGTTGCGGCATTGACAAAAGCCAACAAGGACCGTTAGAAGGAGAATCAATCGCATCTTCTCAATAGAAATACTGATTAGATATAGAGAAGGTCATTCAGAGGATGTCGTAACATTGGTAAAAGAGCACATAAGTAGTCATGACGTTGCATGCTGTTCATTGGCGGGGTTGATGCGGAGGCGATGCGGGGCATGGTACATCTTGCTCAGCACCGTGACTAATCCCTAAACAGGATATAACTCTCGATTTTGCTTTTCCAAAGCAGATATTCTGCATCAATACGACTCTACTATTCATAGATGCTCAAGGAAGGGTCTTGAGGACAGCAAATCAGATAAAGGGTTTGCTCAGTCGTGCTCAGCACGGCGTGTCTCATCAGCGACACGGAAACATATACGAACATTGCGATGTAGAAGGGGTGCCTTGCCACCTGGGAGCGACGTTAGTCCACCGTCAGCGAGATTCCTCTCATTCGACATTATACCTGCCCCGCTACGCAGTCGCAAATATCTTCAGCGCTCAAGGATGCCAGAGCCAGACTCTAGATTTAACGTCAAAGTCCTCAGTTCAATTCTAAATGACTATTTAAGACAGCCAAACCATGTCACTAATTACACTTTTCAGGGGATTCGTCATGCCCATCCAAGGACACCATCGGAGACGCCTCGGGTAGTAGTACGATGGTTAAAATATTCGAGGTAGTGTAGCTGTGTTGAAGATTATCTTGCAAGCAATGAAAAATTATCAACGTAGCATAATGGCAAGGTCTGACTCGTGTGGTAGGATTAATTATTATGAGTTTATCGGAAGGACAGCGTGAATAACATAGAAACACCATAGAGCCGATTCCACGTGCAGAAAAAAAATATGGGTATCTTGATCCAACATAGAAAATTCGTAATCGCAAAAGAAAAATGCATTTTTCCATCCAAAGAAATAGGTAGGGTCGTTAAATCTTTGACTTGCGTCACGGTGTCATTACGACACAACAAAATAAGTGAGAGAGTACTCTTTTGTTTGCCGTTGTGTAGGCAGGTTTCGTGAGTCTTCGTCTGATTGCCGGCCGTAGTGGCGCCTCTTTTTTTTTAATGTGGACCACAACGTCGACCCAATGTCATCATCGTTCCGGATGTGAACAGTAAGCCGAAAATTTTCCAAGGGCTCGCATGTTGCGTAGAGAACATGAAACGTGTCTTGCCGAGCACCGCGGTAGATTTAGCATTGTCGCCAAGCTCGCGACAGTAGCTTTAAATGCATGGTACTTCAAGGGACTTCAAGCTGCGTTACGCTTTCGTAGGTATGACTGCCCCTTACTTGAAGGGATTGCATCGTGGACTACCTAGTCCGCTCCCTCAAGAACATGGACAGGGTATAGGTTCGGGGCACCTAGAGATTCGTTCGTCGATTGTAATCATGGAGTTGAATACGAGGGTTTCACCCAGGAGTCGCGATCCTGCGGACAGCATCCGCGTAGAGCAGATCCGTAGCAGAGCCTCTTTCGCGGGTATCGACCCTCGGATCCGGGAGTGTTGTAATCGGTTCAATCACGTCTGGAAAGTACTCGCTTGCTTCGGACGAGAGGACGGTGCTACACTTCTCCTGTGGCCAAGTGCTCTCAGTGGGAGAATATACCCTTTCGACTCTCGAGATGCCTGATTTCTCCAGGTCCGACATCCATTTTGGAGCTGTGTGCATGCTGCTAGAGAAGGCCGGAGTGAAGCGTGTGATGTCCCAGATGGTCTTGCTGGGATCTACGAAATCGTTCGTATCCCCGAATGTGAAGGCGCTGGAGCGCACATTGCCTGAGGATACTTCAACGAGCTTGTTGAGGATGGCAAGTTCCAGCTTCAGTTTTACACTATATGTCACGCCTTTGATCGTCTGCTGGATCACGTGAAGGCTCATAAATTCGATCGTGAGGAGCGCGATGTCCATGAAGACGATGATGACGTTGATAAAGAGGAGCTGCCACATGAGGTGGTGGGATCGCTTTCGGTCCGAGGCCTTGATGATGTCGAGAGCTTTCCATATATATAGGCCGCTGATGATGAATTCCTGCGTGCAGAAGCCGCACATTTGGATGCGTTCCACCACGTTGTAAGCGGCACCGAAGGACTTTGTGTTCTGGCCGAAATGGGATCCGAATACGACAACTATGAGGAGTCAGCGCATTGTCCTGAAGTACCCAACTTATCCTACGTACTCGCAACTGTTCCATGGAAGACGAGGCCGTTGACAATGATCATCCATTTGATACCATTCAGAAGCTGTTTGTGCCCGCCGCCAAAAACTACCCACAGCCGGGAATATAACACGACCGATTGCCCAGTGACCATGAGACTCCATCCTATTGTGTCGATGGCGATTCCCAAAGCTAGGTAGCTGAGCCGGAAGTATTCTACCATGAAACCGAGGACATATGGTATGATGCCGAAGCTTGCGAGGGCGAGTGACCAGAAGTAGAGTCCACGGTAGGCATGAAAGGTAGTAAGTATAAGTAACTCTAGTTCCATAGCATTGTAAAGGGCAAGCGCGGAGCATATGATGACGGTGAGGGCGTTCGAGTCATAGTATCCGGGAAAACGGTTGTCGGGGCTGTTCATTCCACCCATGGCTGCTCGCTTGTCGTCGCATTCCCAGTTATGAGGGTGGTGGACTTAGAGGCCGTGCGCGATGCACAGCGGACATGATCTTTCCAGATGAGAATATAGCAACGTCAAGAGCAAAGACTCGAGCGCAGAGGTGGGAAGTATGAAGATGAGAGAAAGGGCCCAGACAGAGGACCCACCGCACGACCGAGGGAGTGGATGGTTATAGCGCTCAAGCAGTGGGAGCTGTCACCCCATGTCAGACAGACCCGAGGCTACGGAATCATGGCCGGCGCTGGACGGGAACTGGGGACAGCTGTGCTTCAAAGCCCAAAACAGCACTAGTATAATCCTTCGACACGGAATATCGATTGACTTTCGCTAAGCCATGAAGCCCAGCCGCCCGTCAGGTGGCCTCGTCAGCATTCAATCACCGACCGACGAGAGCGGGCATGTGTCGAGCACAGTGGTAGGACAATAGCTGCCAGTGGACGCGTGTTGACGCCGTGCCGTTGCGGCATCGTGATTAGCTGGCCCCCTCACGAGAGGAGGATGGGATTACGCATGGCCCGTTTGGGGGATGCTAACGGCTCTAGCGGATGCTGAAGCCTGCCACGCATGACCTTGGAGACCTTGGGCGCCAGATAATTTGAATAGCCACCGCTAGGAATTGTCCGTCTGGCGGAACAGGCATCGCTCATCTAAAAGTGGAATTTTCCGGTGGCTGGCGGAGGTTGAGACGGCGAATACTGTGACTCGAGCCCAGAGGTGAGACGCAACGATGGCGGTGCACGCAGGGTGCACCAAGCGCCGTCCCGTCCGACTCCACACTTGGCTACCTACAATCACAACCTGCGCGCGTTCTCCTAAACATCGCCGACTCTCGCACCGTCATGTTCCACGACATCACGAAGGCTCTCGACCCCTTGAAATCTAGACTTCGGGCCCTGACCGTGCCCGTTCGCTTGCCCTTGAATCTGACTGCTTCAGCACCGATGAACCGGCCCCTCTGTTGCTCCTGAAGATATTCGACCCTCTTTTCAGGGACAGCCAAAGTCGAAATGAAAAGTTTGCGTTTTGCGGATCTTCACTCTTTAGGCCAAAGTTCTTCCACCGGCTAGATCCGCTTGAGCACAGCCCGTTGGGGGGAGCCGCGCGATGTCTTCCGGTCAATCCTCCAGCATCCTCGCACCCTCCTTCAGCCATGTGTAGTGAGAGGATCCAATGGTCATGTCTGACCGCACAGGTGCGGCCCCCCGAGCACGAACTCTTATTACCCCACGCACCAGCTCGCAGTGCTTGCCTTCTTCGGGCGCTAGTCTTTGTGCTTACGACCCGACGATGAGGACGACGAGAAAGTTACTTTCACCGTGCGCATTTCCCTACCCAAATCAAGATGTCGAGTCGATCTTTCAGCCGTTGTGCATTACGCCTTCCCCGCCCAGCATTCCGAGCCTTATCTTGCGAGCGACAATGTGAAACTTGTCCTCGCTGTGTCGCTGGTAAGTGGTCGGTCGCCGCGATATCGATAACACAAGGCCTCCGGGTGCTCGTAGGACCAATAACGTCAACGCCACCAACTGCAACGCGGTGGGTACGACTGCGAATACGGACTTGGCCGCCTCACTGTTTATGGTGCAAGGTTCTCCGTGTCGTACTTCTTTGATGGTTCCCAAGACTGCTTCGGAGACCTGATAATCTCGCTGACCGACAATATGCCTCTAGTTCTCTGTAGCATCTCTGATTGCGTCCATAGGTGGAGCAGGAGATGGTTGATACCTAGATACAGGGTGCTTACCGGTGGCTGGGCCGAGACGGGCCTTCTCTGCACACCCTAGCTATCCAAGCCTATAACCATTTTCACATATCTAATAGACACTTGGTGCTAGCCACATAGCTTCTAGTTCTCTAATGTTAAGGTTGAGACGACTTCCTGTCACTTCTGGCAATTAAAACCATAAATCCCCTCTTGCACACCTGACAAATAAGACACGCGCACATGATTGGAATTTCTAGGTTTCATCTTAGCAGCGAAGCGCACTTTCTCAGCCTTTGAATCCGCCTATAGAATCATGAGCAGATATTACGTGAAAACACGGAGAGATGCACGAATGGAGCTATTAGTCAAAGTTGCGCTTCGTCTTGCAGCTCGTAGTGGGAGGCTTAGTGCAGGCTAGAATGCGTAATTCCTCATCCGTTGACCAGTTGTTAGATTGGGTATCAAAGATCATCGAGAGTCCCTGAACATAGTCTTTAATGACAACGAGTAACAAGCCTTTGGCGAGTCCCACACCACTTGGAATGGGATTGTTTGGTGGATGCATTCTAATTTATGTGACAATTGAATGACACCGAAAAAAGGTAACTGCCCTTTTGACAGACGCCGTTTGATAAAAGAGAGAGTTTGATCAGAATATGATAGAGTGGGACAATTTGCCACTAGTTTTACTATCGTCATATCTTCACGGCATCCTTTGCCCTTTGAAGATTACCTAGCTGCACAGACATTCCTAGTAAAACATTAGAGGCACCCCAGGCTAGGTATTAATAGTTCTTCAGCATTTAACCACTTTTCCCTAACCTTCCCGCTGTCAAGAATTAGTGAGAAGTGCCAATCCCTAAAGTTGTACCTTCAAGTCACGCTTTAACTTCTCGTCCGGACACAGCAATGGGACGACAAAGAGCAGGTGTAATGTGCCATAACTATACAGTAAAATTCAAGACAAATTAAAATCCTAAACACATTGAAAGTAGGTCGATCTCCATGAAGATGCGCATTAAATCCCTGTCAAAGTTCCCGAAGGTCAGGCTTGATGGTGTGCCCCTCCTATGGGCACCCCGCATCCGAGGCAGCGCATTAGCATGCCACATCCCACCTATGGCGAACTACGCCATGATCTGCGCATGCGTATGGGAAATAGAAACCAGGAACCACGCTTGCTAAGAAAATGGAATAAAGGAATAAAAGATGGCGAAAGAAGTATGAACAATACTTGAAGACGTTGAGTACACACGAGTACTACAAAAATGATCTTCGAACTGAGGAGAAAGCCCAAGATCCATGGAGGAAAAAGCGTGCGGATGCATTACGAATGTCCATTGGTGCATTTATTTCAATGCTCTGAATGTATCGTGATCCTCGACCCGCTCGCTAACCATCGCCTCCTTGATGGCCGCGAGATCATCTCATGTGACTGACTTGCCCCGTTCTCTTCCTCAGAAGCTCAATGTTCACCTCTACTTGTCTCATTAAGTTGCTTGACACCGTTGGATGATTGCGTGCAAATATCAAGTGCTTCCTAACAACTGTTTTGCATCTTTCACCTGAATCGTCGCTTCCCAATCGCGTTTTATCTTAGACCAATTATAGGGTTGATAGACAAGTACATAGCAATTATATTCCTGAAGCGATGCAGTTCTTGCACAATGTCAAATGGTCTGCTACAGTAAGCTCTAGCCCTGTCGAACGTCCAAGTCTCCGTCTTAGAGCCGTATATGACTTACCAGTCTCACATCTCTTCAGTCATCTGAGAGGAATGAAGCACTTATGATTCAGAGAATCTCTCGAACGCAACAAGTAAAAAGATAACGGGAAATAAGAAAGCTACGAAGAGCTCTCGCTATATTCGATACCGACTAGATGCCATGGGATATCAAACCCCTAAACCATGTATGCCAAAAGCGCCAATCATTGAATCACTCCTCGCACATTCTAATTCGACGTCTACTCCCCCATTTCCATACCCATCACAACCACTCAATCTCCCTCAGCCTCTCGAGACTCTTCTGCCCGCCTAGCGACAGCCATCTCCGTCTAGCGTCCTTCCTTCTATGCATTAAATTACGCTCACTCTCCGCTGCAGACTCTGCACCTTGATCTCCAGCGAGTGGCACTCGTCCTCCTTGCGATGCAATTCCTTCTGCAGCACTTCCTTCTCGCCCCTCAGCTGTTGCAGCTTTCCGCCCATGCGCTCGCGGTACGTCGCGTGCTCCTCGTGCACCGCTTCCATGCGATGCCAGTCGACTCCCGCACCGCCAGAAGGGGCAGCAATGGCGCCGCCGGCGCGAAGACGCGCAATCTCCGCATCCTTGGCTTTGAGGTTGGCCTCTAGATCATTGACATTATCCTTCCATGCCTTGTGTGCGGTCATGCGGTTGAGGTCGTCGATGTTTGCACCGCCTTTGAGGACTTCGATCTGGGATACGAGGTCGGAGTTTCGCTTCTCAAGCTCTAGAGCGCGCTGCTCGAGAGCTGCTGCCTTTGCCGCGGCAAAGAGATCCATGGTGCCTCTTCGCTCCATGTATGTACTTGCTGGTCGGGCCCTGCTGGGGCTGGAGCGTCCGTTCTCTGCCTTGAGTCTGTCAAGCTGCCGCGTGGCGTCGGCAAGCTTAATCCGCACGACCTGGACATTGATGAGGTCTTCGTCTCGCAGCTTGGTCATTCCCTCGAGCTCGCGGCGTGCTTTGGCGAGCATGCCTCGAATCTTGATATTATTCTCGACATCCTCGTCGCGAAGAGCCCAGATAGCTTCGTGTCGTTTTGTCCATTGCTTCTTTTCTTCCTTGAGAGCCTTCAGCTCTTTGGACATTTCATCGTAGTCTTCCGGTGTAACAGATACAACAGGGTTCTTCTGCTCCATGAAGATTAATTTCGACATCAGGGCAGCGAGCTGGGACTCTAATGGGCCCGGAACATGAGGCTTCTTAGCTGGCGCTGGCAATTCATTATGACCCTTCTCTGCCTTGATGTGCTTGGGCATGGACGTAGGTGTCTTTTCTGGGAACTCGAATTCCTGGTCATCGCCATTGAGTGTCGATGACCGAGAATGTGTATCATCATCTGGCGAGCTTTCTATGGGCTGTTGTCGATGTTGATGCCCGGTGTTCAAGGGAGCTGGTGCTCCATTCGTGCCGAACTTTTGGCTGAGCCGACTGACAGCCGATCCCGACTGTTGCCGTTGGCTCTGCCACATTGCCGGCATGGTTGTGTTTGGTACTTGGGGGAAGGTGCTATACTCCTCTTCGGCGGCGGTGTCGGAGGACTGGTCTGATTCGTATCCAGTGGAGCGATATGAAGGCTGTCGCTGGAATTCAGGAGAGACCATGGAATTGGGGCGACTGGTAGAGTGAATGGACGCAACGCTGTGGACAGATCCTGTGCGTTGAGGTCGTGAAGGAGCTCGGCTTGCAGTCCACATTTCCTGGGGCACGAAAACGAAGGAAGGAAATCTCTCTTTGTCCAGATCAAAGTAGCTCGGATAGAGCTAGTCCAAAATGTACAAAATGCAAATCGGAGACGTGGTATTCCGCTTAATAGTTGCAGATCTGATCTGACTGTAATGCGTTTTGTCAATGCAAATGTGAGAATGCGAAAGTTGGAAATCGACGTCGCTGACAAAGAATTGAGGATATCGCGAAGATGAGGTAAGGTAAGGCTCGGGCCGGGCGTAGCTCCGCCAGAGGGCAATTGTATCTGCTGTCCTGAGGATCTCGTTTGGAAGAGCGCTTCTCGACCTTTTGATGCTGGTGGTGTGAGCACTGAAGGGGCCTGAGATTTTGCGGAGGTGAGCCTGAAACCATTTTGAGGCACAGGGGATCCCTTGTCCGAGCTTGCGACGGATAACCACCGTCACAGCGGCTAGATGGGCAAATCAATTGCGGATTGTTCTAGACGGTATTGACTTCTTGTCAAGATGTTCCGTAGTTTGATTTTGTCAACGCGTAGAGAGGACCTGGCATCTCGTTGTTCCGAGGGATGTCGGAACTTCGGAATTTCTGTATAGCAGCACCAGAATCGCGACGACGAGCTCTTTGCTATCGAGCTAAGTATCATTTTCTTGAAGTCCGAATACGCTCGCACTTCCTCTGTTATCACAAGCATTCCTTTTCCTGACAAGATTGAAGTGCTTTGTGGCAACGTAAAAATCCTAGGTTGCGCTGTCGCGCCCACAGACATGAAACCCTTTAAGCATCAAAACGTGCATTCAGCCGCAACGCAAGGAGGCTTCTCGAACCGTGACACTGCATCCAAGGCAATGCACGCTTCAGCCGCTTTGCCCCGGTTCGAAGATGAGGTGTCAAGATTGCCGAGGCCCGCGTCACATACGAAAGGCGGTTGCCGATGCTTGCTGATTGGGGAATAGCGGTGTCCATATTGGATCCGCCGAAGCACGTATAGGTGACAGAGCTACTCCTAGTTACGGTATTGTCGCTGTGGCGCTAACTCGAGATGCGTATCGTTGGAAAAGAGATTGGAAATGAGATAGGAAACTTTACGAATGCTTGGCTGCATACTCATCAAACCTTAGGAAACAGCAGTGAATCCTTTAACGATACAACATGATATGAACTATGAGATAAGGAGGTTATGAGGGAATATGCGCACGAAAGTTGATCCGGGGTGTCTGAAATATCTGTGAACAGAGAGGGAAATCTTGTCGATCATACCCGCTTCGACTATGTCCTATCGGATTCCCTCACTAAACTTCATATCGATCGCTCTCGTGCTTGACGGGGCGGTAAACAAAATAATCGAATTTAGCCCTCCTCTCCAAACCATCCAGGTCGCTACATGCCATCCCCACAAAAGCACCGGTAAAGCTGCCATGCGCCTGGTGGCCTCCGCACTCATCAGAAATGATACTCGCATCATAAACCGGGCCAATTTTCTTCAACTCCGTCTCACCATCTAGCGCGTAGAAAAATTGTAGTTCTTTCCCGCGGATGGTGAGTGCTAATTTGACCTTGCCTTCCTTTGGGATCTGCAGCGAGGTGATAGGGAAGGTCAGGCGGCCTTCAGGCCATGAGGCTTGAGAGGTTAGAATGAGAAGTTCTCGCTGGCCATCGGCGTCAGCGGTGACTGTGAGGTAGAAGAAGTTGTAACGGCAGTAATATGCCGTGAGACCCGCAAACTGGCGCTCATCTATAGGATCAAAGTCGACTACCGTTTCGGCGTCGTATGAAAAATGTGTCTGGCGGCGCGCGACAAGGGCTTGCTCGAACCAAGAACCAATGGCTTCACGTCCAATGAGTTCAAGTTTTTTGTCCTGGATGGCAAATATACGGTCCGTTTCTGGCGTACGAAGCCATTGGAAGTCTTTGTGCAGGCTCTTATCATTGAACTCGTAACGTTGCTCGGCCCAGTACTTGGTGTCATCACGAGCAGCTGGTAGATCGACGTAAAGAGAGGGAACAGGCCCGTTCTTAACATAAAGCCAGTCGTCCGAGTCCCAGTAAGCTTCTTGGATGGCAGTTTCGCGACCGAGGACGCAGCGCCTAAGCTGTGTTATCGGACGGCCCGTCAAATGTACTACGTATGTCTTTCCGTCCGGCGTGTCCACAATATCGCCGTGACCTGCTCTTTGCAGTGGTGCGAGGGGATGATCTTTTGACGATACAATGTACTTTTGAGGATGAAGTTCATAAGGACCCCAGATGTCTTTGGAACGAACGAGAGTACAAGCGTGTTCATACCCTGTTCCTCCCTCAGCCGTGAGCAGATAATACCATCCATTGCGCTTGTACAGATGCGGTGCTTCGACAAGGTCTAGCTCCGTACCATAGAAAATGGTCTTCATAGGACCAACAAGCTTCTCTTGCTTGGGATCATACTCCTGACAGCGAATACCGGCAAATGAGCGTGGTCGTCGACGATGGTCTTGCAACATGTTGACAAAGTATTTCTTCCCGTCATCGTCGTGAAATAATGATGGGTCAAATCCAGATGAGTTGATGTACACCGGGTCCGACCAAGGACCCTCAATAGTTTCTGCAGTGACAATATAGTTGTGCGTATCTTTGAATGAGCCGTCTTTTCGCTTCACATCTGTATAAACAAGCCAGAACTTCTCGCCGTCGTGTGTTAGACATGGCGCCCAGACACCACCGCTATCTGGGTTGCCCCGCATATCCAACTGGCTTTTGCGATTCAACGGCCTGATTATGAGCTCCCAATTTGCTAGGTCCTTGGAATGATGTATCTGCACACCGGGATACCATTCAAAGGTGGAAGTAGCGATGTAATAGTCATCTCCAACTCGTAGGATGGATGGGTCCGCGTTGAATCCAGGCAAAATTGGATTGAGTACCTTCGGCATTGTGATTTTGCTGGATTTTTGAAGACGTCTTTCGTATGCGTCGCGACAATTCGCGAATTTCCGAACGTGATGAAGCCATGCGGTCTTCTTAAGGTACGTTGAGATGCGGACCCACCATCGAATTAATTTATCCGATATAGCGAATGCCTACCCCGCTTTGTTAACCACCGCATCTTTGCGAATCTGGTACCAGACTTTGCACGGCAACGTGACGAAAGGAGCGTGGGTCAGGATAAAAATAATCTAGGTTGGGTTCCGAGGTGTTTCTGAGAGTCTGGCTCGAGGGCAGAGGTGGTGTGCGGGGGTCCCTGGACCCTAGCTATAAATTGCCCTCAGATCAGCCTCCTTCTGTACTGTCTACTTCACTGTGTCCTCCTCTACCACTGAGTCTGATTATATGCTGAGGGAATGCTCAAGTTTCTAGAGGCATTCGAAAGGAGCGTGCTGGCACGCCTCGCGGTACATTGGTCGCCCTCTTGGCGGCTCTTCTGCTTCATCCATGTCCCAGTCATCCTCCGTGTACATATCCCACTGATTTTGTAGGGCCAAGTCATCGCTATCATAATCATCATCAAGAATATCGTCCTAGGCCTGAGCAGCTCCGCTCATCATGAAATTCAGCTTTAGGACCATCTGTGGACGCCATTCTGAAGGTTCACCCAATTCTGAAGGTTCGTGTTGATGTTGTACGTAGCAGAGTGGAGTGAAGGTAGCCAGGATTAGAGTGAAGTAAAGGTAGCCAGGATTAGAGTGGAGTGAAGGTAGCCAGGATTAGAGTGAAGTAAAGGTAGCCAGGATTAGAGTGGAGTGAAGGTAGCCAGGAT